>VWZK01016807.1:0-52321 GCA_013396935.1 Baryphthengus martii | reverse complement strand
TATCCAAGCCGTGGGCTGCCAGCTTGTCCAGGAGGATGCTGTGGGAGACTGTGTCAAAGGCTTTGCTGAGGTCTAGGTAGACCACATCCACAGCCTTCCCCTCATCTACCTGGCGGGTCACCCAGTCATAGAATAAAATCAGACTGGTCAGGCAGGACTTTCCTTTCCTAAACCCGTGTTGACTGGGCCTGAGCCCCTGGTTGTCTTGTACATGCCGCTCGATGGCACTCTGGATGAACTGCTCCATAACCTTGCCAGGCACCGAGGTCACGCTGACAGGCCTATAGTTTTCCGGATCCTCCTTCCGGCCCTTTTTATGGATGGGCATCACATTGGCCAAGCTCCAGTCATCTGGTACCTCCATGGATAGCCAGGACTGGTGATAAATGATGGAGAGCAGCTTAGCCAGATCTTGTGCAAGCTCCCTAAGCACCCTAGGATGAATCCCATCTGGACCCATAGGCTTGTTTCCTTAAGGTTTAGGAATTAATTGTGTAGTAGTTAATTCCCAAGACACCCGAACTTGTATTTGGTCAGAAGGACTGCCAGGCAACTTTGGTTGCAATGAAGCCCCATTTTGGATAGTGGCTGCTGTTTTGTGGGGGCCTTCGTGATACCTTTTTTAAAACACAAAGTAACTCATTTTCTCAGCACCACACCTCAAGAGGCACAATCAATGCTCATGAGTATTTAGATGTAGATAACACTGCCATTTATCTGTGAGAACAGTAGAGACAAAACATATGAGGGCACATGGTCTGTTGTGTCCACTCAGCCTCTCAGCCTGGCCGCAACATGTGCCAAAATAGCCCCAAAACTGGAAAAAAAGGGAACACAGAGGGGAATAAAGTCTGCCAAATGGGGCTGTTGGGCTGAGAGATGGAGGAAAAGGTGGCAAAGAGGGCATCTTACAAAATTGTCTCATCTTCTGACAATTCCAGATGCTCCTGCTCTTGGCAGCTGAGCCTCTGGAGGCAGCAGCAGTGAGAATGTGGCGAGATATGCCAAAGAGTGGTGCCAGGGCACTGGGCATCACTGGGAGAGGAACCAGGGACAGCCTCTGGGTGCACCTAACATGGCATGATGGATTGCAGGTGCCTCCAAGTGAGTTAGGACCCCAGGGCTCGTCTCTGGATCTGGTGATGTGGGGTAAGACCCATTCGCCTGACACAGCTGCAGAAACAAGCAAGTTCCCCTCAAGCTGCAGTCCAAATAAGCAGAATTAACTGATCATTTAGTTCATTTATGTTCACAGCTAAATATAAAGACATATTTTTAATGAGAAAATTGTTCCTATTTTTTTCTCTGAAGAAAAATACAACAAAAGTAGTCCCAAGTTTTTCAGCTGCACATATATAATTATACCACTTAAATTCTCTGATGCAGTGGTACAGGGAAAGTATGACTGCAGACAGGGTGCTGTTGCTATGGCACTTTCTGAACTGGGATGTTTCTTGGCTCTTGAAATGTTAAACACTTTAAAAAGCAGCTTATCAGCTCAAGGTTTCTTAAAGGCCCATGAAAGCCTATGCCAAGCCTCTGCAATAAACCTCAGATTAAGCTGGAAGGAGCCGGTCTGGTTGTAAGATAAACTATGGGAAGAGATGATGAGCTTCAGCAAGCTTCAGAAAACGCGCTAGTTTTTTTTCCCTGCCACCCCACCAATGGGGATGCGAAGAAACTGAAGGGTTCAGTGAAGGGCCACTGAAGTGGCCATGGCTTTCAGCCTGTGACCCATGAAGACAGGTTGGAGCAGCTGTTCAGCTGGGTGAAGAGGAGATGGGGATATGAGTTAGCAGCAGCCCACCAGGACCTGAAGATAAGCTACAAGATAACAAAGTTAAAGTCTTCTTGGTGGCACCAGACAACACAAGAGGGAAAAACCTGAAAATTCCTGCTTGGGATGGTAAGACAAATTTGTTTTTCTCCAGGAAAGCAGTGCAGCATGGGAAGAGATGCCCAGAGAGGGCAGAAAACCAAACTCCCTTGCACAAACCCAGGGCGCTTAGTGCTGGGAGTGTCCTGCTCTGAGATGGACTTTGGACTAGAGACCCCAAAACGAGTCATCTCACCACCATTCCTGCAATCCTGTGGCTTTTCAGGGCAGAGAGACAGCTGGTGCTGCTCTAGCTGGGGTGATGTCTGCCTCTGCTTCTGGAGGTGGGGTGATGCCCCTACCTTTGGGGACATGGCCATGGTTCTCTTCCTAGTCCAGCTGCTGGATAGAGAGGCTGAAGCGGCCGTGTGCCTGACGCAGCTGGCAGGACACATCTGCCCTCCAGGGAGGCCGCAGACTGTCAAAGAAGACCTGGTACTTGCTGTCTGACAGGGGTCTGCCTGGAGCAGGAGGAGTGACAGAGGACATCAGCAAGGTCAGCAGACCTAGGGGAGAGGGCAGGCTGCACTTAACCCTCCTTAACAGGAGCAAGTGGTGGGTGGAGACAAAAAAGTGGCTAGTGAGGTGGTCTGCTCCCGTCTGCAGGAGCTAAACAGGGCACAGGGACAAGCTGGCCTGAGGTCTCCCTCTAGCACTCTTGCTTGCAGTGCTCCAGGGAAAGCAGGAGCTCCAGAGCAAAATGGGGAAAAATAATGAAAAAACAGGAAAAAAAGAGAGGAAAAAGGAGAGAAAAAGAAAAAAAAAAAAAGGAAAAAAAAAGAAGAAAAAACAAAAAAGGAAAATAAGAAAATTTAAAAAAGAAAATAGAGGAAAAGGAAACAGGGAAATAAGAAAAGTAAAGAAAATAAAGAAAAAAAGGAAAAAAAGGAAAAAAGAAAAAGGAACAAAGAAAAGAAAGAAATACAAAAGTTGGTGGTTTTTTTGTGGGTTGAGTGGCAGTGGTTTTGGCTTGGTTTGGGGGAGGGATTGCTTTGGTTTTTGCTTGTTTGTTTTTTTTTTCCCCAACAAAACTCCAGCCTTACCCACCTGGTAGGCTCCACTGCAAGCTGTCCCCTCTACCATGACGGATGCTGTGCCCCTCCATGGGTACATCACTCCATCCCCTCCTTTGCCTTCAGCTGAGCCCCCTCCTCTCCAACCTCCCCTGTGCTCAGCAACCTTGAAGTGGCCCTCAGAGGACGGATAGGGGCCAGAGGCAGCTGTCACTCACCCATCAATAAGGGCATCCTTGCCACATCTGCCCTGGGCTCCAGTGTGGTGGCCTTGGCAATGGCAGAATTAGAAGGGGATGACATCACAGGTGAGGCACTGGGGACACGGGCACATACTCCTCCAGGAACCAGCTGATGACTGCTGCCATGAGGAGTGGTGAAGGGGAGACCAGGTACAGGTTTGTGCTTGTAGGGGTGTGAGGAGAGATGGACACACTACAAGAAAGGAAGAAGCTGAGACCACAGGGACAAGGTCAGCAGGAGTGGGAGCCAAGTTAGGAGCTTTCCCATCTGCCTGGGGACATCACGGTGGCTGACAACAACATGCAACAGTATTTGAGCCCTCCCTGGGCTGAGAGTACTCCAAAAGTGATACCTTTGAGGTACCTTGCACCCCAAAGCGTTTTGTGCTCTTTTGCGGGAAAAAAGTGACAAAATCTATTCCACTTGCAGTGGATTGAGACACACCTCATGCCTCCCCAGAGAATGTCCCAGCACTGGCTTGCTTGACAGTGAGAAGCTGGCTTGATCTCTCCTAGGCAGCTGTGCCACTTTCTGAGCGCCCAGTGAGTTACAGGAGCACGGGCCTGTCTTTCTCTGCCACTGGAATGGGTGCCCTGAGCGCTTCTCTCTGTATGGTAAAGCCTCCCGAGGCAAAAAGGGGTATGGTGCTGATGTGCGGAAACAAACTCCAAAACTCGCAAAGAGTTTTAAAGCAGGTATGTTTATTACAGCGCTGGATGCAAGCAGGATAACTCCTCCTGCCTTGCATACCAGGGACTAAAACTTGCTTGCTTTTATAGTTACAAAACATACATATTCATTGGTATGGGCTGGGTTGTTACATTTCGGGTAACTCGTTATCATAGGTCTCCTCCTTTTGGCATCCGGTGGTCTGCTGTCTGGTGGTCAGAGGCTGGGTTCCCTGGGATGAAGGCGATAATCTTCCTTGATCTGTCCTTCCTCCAGGTGTCTTTGTGGATAACGGAGTTCCAGCTTATCTGTCCTGACAGTGTTACTTGTGCTCTCTTGGGCGTCCTTGTATACAATGGAGTTCCTGCTGATCTGTTGCCTCGGCCGGGACAGCAATCACTTTGCCTCCAGCAGTTGGATAAATTCCTGCATTAACCACTACACATTGTTAGTCTTCCCTTGTTTCAGTGCCAGTGAAAGAGGCGTTGAGACTACCAGCACAGACTTACTCAGAACCTCACAGGGCTTATTTTTAGGAATACCTACACCCAGGTGTCCATGCTCAGTTCTTACTACAGAGACCAAAGTCTGGGTCACAGATGCAGCGACTCATATGTGCACGCCATGGATCGCAGATGACACAGTGCTTCCCATGGCTGGGCACTTTCTGATGTGAGAGAGACAGGACCATAAGCATCATGAGCGAGCAGCTGTCAGGGTTGTTGGGAAGAAAATACTTGGCACAGTAGCACCAAGAACTGCAGCTGTAAGCAAAACGCAGGGTAACATAGCGGCTTTGTGTACCCGTCCCACTATCCCCCAGCCTCAGCTCAGCTCAAATCACTTCAGCCATGCAGTCCATTAGAAAGATGTCTGGCCAACATCATCTACATCTGCGGGTCCTTGCAGGAGACAAACTGTAATTTGTTCTAAGATGTCTTGTTGGAAGGCAACGTTTCTGAGAAGCTTCGAGCCTGACCATTTCAAAACAGCACTGTATTTTAGAATGCTTTTGCAGCTTCTTAGAAAAACAGTGACCAGGGGACATTTTCCAGCCAGCTCTCGTCGTGCATGTTGAAACTAGCAGTGCAGCTAGGTCTTGCAAATTTTAGCCAATTCCTAGTCTTGCATTGCTTAGCTTAGTAGCAGATTTTAGACAACTTTCAGTGCTTTCAGTTCCCCAGCTCTTAATCCACTGTACTCTCCCATGACCATAGAGCCCAGGCTGATGTGTGGCATCCTGACTTGAGCAGCTTCCCAGGGGAACTCAATGGTGACCTCAGTGGCTGATGGAAGTGCATGACCTAGGAAAGCACACCAACACGGCATTAGCAATGTCTGGCAGGTGCTGGTTACACAGCCTGTGTCTGCATGTGCCATGATAGTGGCTAGAGTAAGCTGAAAGGCATTTGGGTAGTTAACAGATAGTTAGAAGATTTGTATAGGAAAATGGCGAAAATCTGGGAGTGTCAGGGAGATCCTATCTTATCTTTTGTCCGGAAGACAAGGAGGCACCGCAGCTGCACCTGATGTGGATACTAGTCACACACACCCCCCTCCAAGAGGTCAGAAGTTTACTGGTGAGGAAGACTTTGAGCCTTCGTGAGGAAGACTACCAGCCTTCATCCAACGACCACCAGAGGGGACCCAGCGACCACCGAAGCATCATACAGCGCGTGTGCGGGGAGGCGGGACGATGTGTAAACTATCTGTTGAATATTCTGATGAGTTCATGGAAGTGTAATGACTATGCATGTTATGTAGCTATAAAAGTGAACAAGTCTGAGTCCCTGGTGTGCATATTTGGGGGAATGATCCCCTATGCACTCAGCGCCGTAATAAAGAATACCGACTTAATAGCCTCATTGACTATTGAGAGAAATTTCTTCGAATCAGCCAGCAAGAGATCTATGGCATATGTAAAGTGGAAACAGGAATAAACGGACCACAATCCCTAGACATACACTGAGAACTCAAACAAGATGAAGGAGCTGTCAAAGAAGCCATCCTTGGTTGATGCTTTAGTAGTGTCTCCATTTAAGATTCACAGCAAGCCCCACAGAACAGGATTTCTATTAGCCCCCTCTCCCCCTCCCCTGCCCTCCCAGGGGAGGATAGAACGGGGAATAAGGAAGTAAGTGCCTCACTCAAAACTGGAAGTTAAGACTATAACAAATGTAATGAGTAACATGGGATAAAGAGGGAAAAGGAATATGAAGGGAAGAGGGATATACAACTCTACAGAAAACCAGCTCTTGGATGGCGATGGATTGTGCAGAGCACATGGAGTCAGGCCCAGCCGCACTGAGGGGGGGTCGCAGCAGCAGAGCATGGGAAGAAAGAGCCCCCTGAACTTCCCCTCTCCTCTGGAGTGTGGCAGGGAAGGGGAGGGAGTAACAGCCATCCTCTGACCCCTCAGGGTCATAGGGTTATCCACCTGTCCCCCCACTCGATCTGTTAATCCTGTTTGTGATAATTAACTATAAGCGAACCCAGGACAGCCCCGATGATACATTACAAGCTGTGTAATTTTTACACTGAAGCAGATTTGCAACGTTGTTTTCAGAGGCACCACAAAATGGCATTTCCTGCAGATGGTGTTCCTGGGCTAGCCTGAGTTCAGTCAGCTGATGTACACAGCTGTAACCCCTGGTGTGCCTAATGCCAGCACTAGGGACGTGCAACGACAGGGTAACACCTCACTGCTGTTAGAAGAAAAGGAACTGCATTTTCTATGTTGCTATCTGACTTCTGCATTGATTCTGAGCTTCAGAAGAGCCCGTCTAGTTTGTGAGAGACCACTCTTTGGCAGACAAGCTCCTCTCCCAAGTTAGTCTTGTCTTCATAGAATCATAGCATCATTGAATCTTAGAATGGCTTGAGTTGGAAGGGACTTTAAAGATTATCTAGTTCCAATCTCCCTGCCATGCACAGGGACACCTCCCACTAGACCAGGTTGCTCAGAGCCTCATCCAGCCTGGTCTTAAACACTTCCAGGGATGAGGTGTCCACAAATTCTCTGGGCAACATGTTCTAGTGTCTCACCATCCTCATAGTAAAGAACTTCTTCCTAATGTCTAATCTAAACCTACCCTGCTCTAGTTTAAAACTATTGTCCCTTGTCCTATCAGCACATGCGCTCATAAAAAGTCTCTCCAGCTTTCCTATAGGCCCCCTTCAGGTACTGGAAAGTCGCTATAAGACCTCCCCAGAGCCTTCTCTTCTCCACACTGAACCGACCCAACTCCCTCACCCTGTCCTCATAGGAAAGCTGCTCCAGACCTCGGGTCATCTTTGTGACCCTCCTCTGGACCCTCTCCAACAGATCCATGTCCTTCTTGTGTTGGGGGCTCCAGGTGGGGTCTCATAAGCAGAGGGGCAGAATCACCCCCCCCCTTGACCTGCTGGCCACATATATTTTGATGCAGCCCAGGATACAGTTGGCTTTTTGGGCTGCAAGCCCACATTGCTGGCTCACGTTAAGCGCTTCATCAGCCAGCACCCCCAAGTCCTTCTCTGCAGGGCTGCTCCCAATCCACTCATCACCTGTATTTGTGCTTGGGATTGCCCCGACCCAGGTGCAGGACTGTGCACTTAGCCTCGCTGCACGTCATGAGGTTGGCATGGGCCCATTCCTCCAGCCTGTCAAGGTCCCTCTGGATGGCATCCCTTCTCTCCAGTGTCAACCACATCACACAGCTTGGTGTCATTGGCAAACTTGCTGAGGGTGTACTCAATCCCACTGTCCGTGTCATCAACAAAGATGTTAAACATCACTGGTCCCAGTACCAGTCCCTGAGGGACTCCAGTTGTTACAGGTCTCCATTTGGACACTGAGCTATTGATCACAACTCTTTGAGCGGCCATCCAGACAGTTCCTTATCCATTGTGTGATCCATCTACCAAATGCGTGTCCTTGCAATTTAGAGACCAGGATGGCATGTGGGACCGTGTTGAACGCTTTGTACAAGGCCAGGAAGATGACATCAGTTGCTCTTCCCTTATCCACCAACATCATGACTCTATCTTAAAAAGCCACCAAATTTGTTAGGCAGTATTTGCCCTTTGTGAAGCCATGTTGGTTGCTACCAATCACCTCATTTTCCATGTGCCCTAGCAGAGTCTTCAGAAGGATCTGCTCCATGATCTTGCCAGGCACTGAAGTGAGACTGACTGGCATGTAGTTCCCCAGGTCTTCCTTAATTCCCTTTTTGAAACTGGAGGTTATGTTTTCCATTTTCCAGTCGGCGGGAACTTCACCACATCTCCATGACTTTTCAAATGTGATGGAAAGTGGCTTTGCAGCCTTGTCCGCTAGTTTTCTTAGGACCTGTGGATGGATTTCAGCCAGTCCCATGGGCTTGTGCACCTTCATGTTCATTAGATGGTCTTGAATCTGATCTTCACTTACAATGGGCAGATCTCCTTTCTCCAAGTCCTTGCCTTTGCCTTCTACAACTTGGGCAGTGCAGCTAGGGCCCTTGCCAGTGAAGACTGAGGCAAAGAAGTCATTGACTCCCTCAGCCTTCTCCATATCCCTCATGATCAGGTCTCCTCCTTCCTTCCAGAGAGGGCCCATGTTTTCTCTAGCTTTCCTTTTATCTCTGGCATACATACAGAAGGTTTTTTTTTTTGTTGCCCTTGATATCCCTGTCCGTATTTAATGCTATATAGGATTCAGTTTTTCTAACCCGATCCCTGGCTGCTCAGGCAACTTCTTTGTAGTGCTCTCAGTCTACTTGTCGGTGCCTCCACTCTCTGTAGATTCTCTTTTTGCCTTTAAGTGTGTCCAAGAGCTCCTTGGTCATCCATGCAGGTCTCCTGGAATTCTTGCCTGTCTTCCTCTTTTGTGGGATACAGCACTCCTGGGCTTGGAGGAAATGGTGCCTGAATATTGACCAACTTTTTTGGTCTCCTCTCCGATTCAGGGCTTCACCCCATGGTACTCCACCAGGCAGAACCCTGAAGAGGTCGAAGTCTTCTCTTTTGAAGTCCAGGGTGGTGAGCTTGCTGTGCACTGTCCTTGATGTCCTGGGGATCTTGAATTATACCATTTCGTGGTCACTGCAGCCAAGGCTGCCCTTGAGCTTCCTGCTAGCCACCAGTCCCTCCTTGTTGGTGAGGACAAGGTCTAGTATAGCACCTCTTCTCATTGATTTCTCTACCACCTGGACAAGGGAGTTGTCATTGATGCATTCCAGGAACCGCCTGGATTGGTGGTGCCCTGCTGTACTGTCCTTCCAATGGATGTCCAGGTGATTGGAATCCCCATGAGGACCAGGACTTGTGAATATGAAGATACTTCTATCTGCCTATAGAGGGCCTCCTGGTCAGGTGGCCTGTAGCAGATCCTCCCTGTGATATTGCCTTTCCCTGCCTTTCCTTTAATCCTGACCCATAATCTCTCCGTCAGCTTCTCATCCATTTCCAGGCCAAGCTCCATGGACTCCAGCTGGTCACTGACATAGAGGGCGACACCTTCTCCTCTTCTCCCCACCTATCCTTCCTAAACAGCTTGTAGCCATCTATTCCTATGCTCCAGTCATAGCAGCCACCTTGCCATGTCTCAATGATGCCAGTATCACCTCCCAGATGGACCTTGTCCAGTCCCATGGACTTGTGCTCCTTCAGGTTCACTAGATGGTCTTGAACCTCGTCTTCTCTTACAGCGGATGGATCTTCATTCTCCCAGTCCTGTTCCTTGCCTTCTGCAACAGGATGGTGTGGTTAGAGCCTATACCATTGAAGACTGAGGCAAAAAAGTCACTGAATACCTCAGCCTTTTTCATGTTCATTGTGACCAGGTCCCCTGTTTCCTTACAGAGGAGGCCCACATTTTCCATGTTCTTTGATTTGTCACTGATATAAACATTTTTCTTGTTACCCTTCATGCCCCTGGCCAGAATTAATTCTATCTGGGCCTTAGCTTTCCTAACCTGATACCTGGCCGCTTGGATAACTTCTTTATATTCCTCGCAGATTACCTGTCGCTATTTTCACCCTCTGTAGGCTTTCTTTTTGCAACTGACAGTGTCCAGGAGCTCCCTGTTCATCCATGCGGGCCTTTTGGCATTCTTGCCCACCTTCTTTGTTGGGATGCACTGCTCCTGGGCTCAGAGATCCTTGAATACTAACCAGCTTCCTTGGCCCCCCCTCCCCTCCATGGCTTTATCCCATGGTACCCTACTAAGCAGATTCGTGAGGTTCAAAGTCTGCTCTCCTGAAGTCCACGCTAGTGAGTTTGCTATGCACCCTCCTTGTCCCAAGGATCATGAATTCAACCATTTCATGGTCACTGCAGCCACGGTTGCCCTTGAGCTTCACAATGCCCACCAGCCCCTCCTTGTTGGTGAGAACAAGGTCTAGCATCGCACCCTTTCTCATCAGCTCCTCTACCACTTGGAGGAAGAAATTATTATCAATGCATTCCACGTACTTTCTGGGTTGCTGATGCCTTGCTGTGTTGTGTCCCTGACTTATACGCTCTCAGACAGTTCCTCATCCTTCCCCAGATGAAGTTCCATGAACTCCATCTGGTCATTGATGTAGAGGGCAACACCCTCTCCTCTTTCCTGCCTATCTTTCCTAAAGAGTTTGTAGCCATTCATTCCCATGTTCCAATCACAGGACCCACATCTCAGTGATGCCAGTCATGTCATACTGTGTGCATGTCTCACTCCTTTTTTTTTCCCAAGCTACATGCATTAGTATAGAGGCGTTTAAGTTGGGCCCCTGTTGAAGCTGACTGAACTAGCTTGAATTCCATTCTCATGCACTTCAGGTGATAATACCTCAGTTATTTCTTGGTGTTTTTCGCTCTGCATGTTCCAACATAAACATAATCAGCAAGCAGCAATGTCTGAAAACCTCTTGAAAACTCCCAAGACCATGCCTTATAGACCCTTCCTCCTCTGCTACAAGAGTTACAGTGTCCTTTCCTTCAGCAGGCTGATAGAAAACGTTACAGGTGAGCACCCAAAAATATCATTGGCCTGGACACAATGTGCTCATCCAATCCCCCAACCCCTTGTTTCCCTTATACATTGTGCAGGTGCACGGTGCACAGCCCTTCAGCCCAGGGCAGCTAAAGGCCGTGACCAGAGGTGGCAAATAGAGCCAGAAGAGGCTGACCTCACAGTAGCAGCATGTGAGGTGCCAAACTAGGTGCCAAACTAGGCCTTGGCTCTACTGAGCAAAAGACCAACAGGGAAAGGGTGTCTGCAGAGCCACGTCTCACAGAGGTGCACACACTGGTCTAACTTGCCAAGAAAAAGACCACCCTCAAGCACACAGAGTGTTTAGCTGAAGAAGATGGAATGATGGCGAGTGTTTGTTAGACTGTGTCAGCTTTGTAAGCTAAATTGTGGGGGGAAGGATGCCTGATCAGGTCAAGAAATTCACAAAGATGGAGGCTACAAAGATTAGGTGTGAATTCCAGATTCAGTGCCTTGTTAAGCAGCATCCCTAGAAAGCATGTGTCTTAAATATTGAAGAGACAATAGAGAAGTGCTTCCAAAAACACCTCGGGGTGGGGGGTGGGTGGCGGAGAAAAAAAGAAAAAAAAGAAGCTATTTCAGAAAAGAAATTCTGGTAAAAATACCTGAATGTCTTTTCTGATGTTAGCTGGAGCAAAAAAATCAGCGTACTGGTAAAGGCATAATGGTGCTGTTCACTGTGATATGTTTGTATGTCAACATGTTGCTGGTAAATAAGCAGTAGGTTCTTTGATTACAGAAGAGGCTGTAAGCAATTCTGCTTATGTAGCTGTTAGGGCCAACTAAGGAAGAGGCCAACAGAGCCCCTGAGACACACCAGGTTAGGTATTCCTTACAGAGCACAAAAGGGAAGGGAAAACTGTGGTGCCTTCATTTATTAAAACATGCACCTAAGAGAACAGGTAGAGAAGGCGGTCCAAAGCCCATCTCAGTTCCCCAGCAACATCCACTCCCCCCACAGGTGGCAACATTCAATAGCAAGATCTCCAGCTCTCCTTGGGGTCCTCTCTCTCTTCTAGCCCATTAGGATCACTCTCTTGCAAGATTCCAGTTCCCAAGGCATTTGACTTTGCTCTGGTCTCAGCCATCATTAGGCAGCTCCCAGAAACTTGGGCTTTCACAGGTATCCTTGCTCCATATTGGCTGCAGCTTTTTCGGTGACATTGCTGGGTCTCGCTTGAGGCTGCAGGAGCTCTAAGCACGAGCACATTTGCTTCGTTCACACGAGATATTGGAGAGTACACAGAAGCGTCCCAGATAAAACAATGCTGGCACCTACAACCCTCTGCCCATTGTACATCTAATCTCCCCTCCCCACACCCTTGCACACTGACCCTGTCTTTGGCACAAAGGCCCTACCAATTACCATAAAGTCACAAATGAAAGCAGCTTCAGAGTCAGACTTCAGCTACCGGCCCACAAATCACACATCCTGGCGGAGGCAAATCAAGGAGAGGTAAAAAAGGGGAATAGCGTCAGTCTGAGATGTGGAACAACAGAGCCTCTGGCTAAGACAGCAGTCCCTATCGCAGCACCTACAAGATCGGACTTAGATGTCCTTCAGTGCTGCTGGTGGAGGATGCAGAGCTGCATCTCAGGAGCACAGCTGGGCAGCAAAGGCCAGCTGCCATCTGATATTAATAGAAGAATGGACAGCTCAGCAAAGAAGCCATCAGAGCCATTGCACAGCAGCCAAATAGAGGTCCTTTTCTAAGTTCAGCTCTATGTCTTCCATGAAGAAGACACTACATCAGGATCCCAGTGCTTAATACTTTCATCCTCATAGCTGTGGCCCTGTAGGAAGGGACGTGGGTACCAGGCCACTCAGAGCAGGGCTAAGTCTCCATCTCCACAAAGAAAAGCATTAGAGAGTGCTCTGATTTAAACCAAAATGCTATGAATTTCTGACTTTAATCATTGGTTAAATAACCTTCATTCCCCAGTTGCGCTTTATTTTAGTAGGTTTACTGTCTGGCCGAGAGCTGTGCGAATACACAGTTAAATACAGACTTCACATTGAAATTGGCATTCATTTCAAGTTTGTGGATACATTAATCTATTCTCCTTTATACAAGCACTGTACTATTATAACATGCATTCATTCAGATACTTAATTTACATTTTATTTTGTTAGGAAATAGAGAATGAAGCATTTTTTACTTGTCATTTAGAAAATGGAATATTTAATTGGTTGCGAAACCAGCATTTGAAATTGGTTTGTTGCATTAGCAACAGAACCTAAAATGGAGTGGGTTCATAAAAGCATGCCTGAATGAACAGCTCTAGTCTTTTTAGGCAGCTTTGTTTAGAACAACCTGATGTAACCACAAAGCTCTCTCTAGTGTGAGCAGAGACTTGGACTATAGAGTTTCAGGGAGGTCACTTCCCACCTAAATCTTTCTGTGGTAACTAAATGGGTTCTTCCAATAACTGGATCCTTCGGGCCTGCAGAATGAGGAAATCTCATACTCTCACACTTTTTTTTCTTGCTTGTTGTCAATGCGTAAAAGAATACTTTCAGCCTTTTCTCCTCCCAACCTGTTTTTCAGCTTTGAATGAGTTTTCAGCTTTCAATGGCAGCAACCCAAACCACTGAAATTAAACTGTACATTTGCAAAAACAGACCAAAGTAGACAACTTGCTGAATCTTTTTTTCAAAACAGGCTTTAGGAGCTTAGCATTTGTCACAGGTTTGCCTGTCCTTAAGACTTGGGCAAACACGTCTGCTTTAAATTAACAGTTTTATTTTATGTATTCAGAAGAATGAACATAAATTAGCATAAATTAATCAAGATGTTAGACTATAATGACTTTGAAATGAAATGCATTTAATTTGATAAAAACAGCTATTCTGATACTGTAACTAAAAGGCAGGGGAGTTGCAGTTGCCTTTGGAAAAAAGATAAAACATTTTGTTTCATTCTGTTAGACTTCAGCTTTTTTAATGCTGTTGTCTTCCTTGCTTACTGCAGCTGCTTTAGAACAGTCAAGGATTGCATACTCCCCAGATGCTGTCACTCAGCTTGTCAACATCTCCACAGTTTGTACTCTTGGTTCACATGGCAGGGAAAAAGTAGAGCCATGGTTGATTATACAAAGGAAAACAGCTCAGAAACTGTCAAACTAGCCAGGTCTGCTTTGTGTAGGGCCCTCCACCTAGGCACACTCAAGTTTGGATAATCACACTACGTTAAATGATCCTCTGACAAGCACTTGATACATTACTGCTGTGCTTTGCCTGTTCCAGGAGATAGGAAACATGAGCATTCCTGTTGCCAGTTCACCCGAGACTGTACACCACAGCTCCGTCATGGTCTGGGCTCAGTCACCTCAACATCCTGCTGTGCTTTAGCTAAAACTTCACTTAGCTAAGTCAATGACTAGATACCCTTCCTATCTCTCCTTTCTGGGACTCTGAGGAAGTTCCACCTGTTTCTCTGTAGACATCAGAAGGAAGCAATCCTGCTGTCATCAGTAACTACTACATCTGAACAGCGTGTATCTGCAACGAGAAACATCCTGGGAGGACCTGGTTTTATTTTCAGATAACTTGTATAAACAAGTTATCTCTTGGGAATGTTTTTCTTCTCTGCTGCCAACTTCAGATCTCTGGACTGATTTGCTGAGCATTGGAATCGAGACTCAAGTTCTCCAGCAACATCACCTTTCACTTAGAGCCATGCAGCTGCTTCTTGTTACTCTAGCTTGCTCTACTACAGAGCACCTATCCTGCTACCCAGCATATATATATGACCTTATTTAGGACCTGCAGCAGCCCTGCTTTGAAGGTAAAGCTGAACCAGATGACCCCCACAGGTACCTTCCAATCAGCATTTCCAATTCTAAGATCTGTATTTATCTGCAGTAATTGTCTCGTAAGAACTGATCCCAAATAATCTATCATCAAAACATGCTCTACAAGTGAGCCTCAAATAGTCTGCTTAAACAGGCTGTGTGAGGCTTCTGTGCTTAACAGACAGTACGAGACTGTCTAGCAAACAGCTCTGAGTGCCTATCCAGGTAAATACTATCTTAAGAGCACTTAATGACAATCTGAGCTACGGGGCTAGTTTGTTTGCTATGTTTGTAACAGAGAAAGAAGGTGGTCCCACTGGTGGAAGGGGACTGTCGTGGCTAGGACGGTTTCTGCACACATCACACAGCCGACATGGTAGTGGCTGAGGCTGAGGGGTGGGAACTCGCTGAGTGCATCTCCTCACTGGATAGGGGAATATTTTGCGGAACAGCCTCAACCATCACGTTTGCCCAGCTACCTAGAAATGGTGCCCACAGTTGGGGTAATAACAGCTGGACAAGATAAAAGTTACTTGTGTGCAAGACCAATTATTATTAATAAATGAGATTAAAGAGGCTGGCAGAAGTCTTCCCTCTTGTCATGCTGTACGGCTCCAGCTTCCATTACTTGCCTTTACTCATCAACTAGGTCATTCCAATCACTCTACAAGGGCAATTTCGCCAGCTCCATTTTAGAAAGTGTTTATGTTGCACTGACAGCTGTTCCAGAAAATTTGCAAGCTAGCCCGTTCTTTAAAGGAGTTCATGATTACTTTAACTCCGTGTGTCCTCTCTTTAAGCACTTCAATTCTAGGAGAAGTAAGGTTTGCAGATCCCATTATCGCTACAGGGACTACCAGTAACAATTAACAGTGAACTTGGGGGAAAAAAAAAAAATCAGTAATTTTTGACTGACTTTTTTTTGCTGCTTTCAGTCAAACTGATTTGATTTTGCTGACCTGGGTTTCTTGCTTATTTTAGAAAGAAGGAATTTACTTCTCTGCTCTTTCACTATTTCACATCTGGACTGCTACGGCAGCCTTATTAACACTAATCATCATCACAAAGCTGGCTCTTTTGAGCCCTGTATGCTTTCCCTAACAGTTCAGAGCCCGACGTAACAGACCACAGATGTCTCCAGGTGACGCAGGACACAGGACAAAAACCACCATTTACTAAAGACTGCTGATCAAAAACGCCTTCACCCCAACAGATGCTATTTAAAACCCCCCTTACTCTTTGTCTGGGAAGTGCATCATCCTGACATGACACCAGCACCAAAACGGAATAAATACTTACAGAACACTTCCCCCTCCTCTCATTACCAACGATTCTGCTAACCGCAGTTAACAATGCACATGTGCCATGTTCAATTACATTAAAACCATAAGGCATTCTAAAAAAAGCTGCTTATGTTTCTAGCTTTCTTGCTTATAGACATTGCTTCCACTAGCTTGAGTTTTGTACTTTGTAATTTCTAGCTTCTACTGATTCGTTTATCTTCCTCCTTTGGTGATTAAATATTGCTTAGTTACTGCCCTTAGTCCTTCTCTTTCAAGGTTAGTTTTGAACATCCTTTCATTTGCATTTATACTTGTAAGCCATCTAAAAATTCTCACATTTTATCCACATTTTTGTCTAAGGTCCCCCTTTCTGTAAGCAGCTGCAGCAAATATCCCCTGAATGCTCCATGCTGCTGGGTGAAGTACCCCTTTGTCCGTCAAAAACAGGATGCAATGACAGAATGGCAGGTAAGTGGAGCTTCCCACCTCGCTCTCTTTTCTGGCACTGAATCTGTTTTGGTTTAAGACATCAGAATATTCCAATTCTCAGTGTGCTAAGAAGCACAACGGTAAGCCTGTGTCCAAGCTTTAGCCTGAAAACGGGAATATTCTGGTCTACCTTCCCCTCTCAGTGTCCTACGCTGATTACAGAAGACCTGAGACTTGTGTTTCCCCAAGCAGTTACCCTGAACTCCTCCTCCTGTGCAGTAAGCAGCACCTGAACAACAGGCCATCTTGTTTCCTAGTTTGGTGTGCAGCACACCCCTGCCCACTCACACTGCTTTCACATTACACCACATGTATTTACAAACTACTTATCCTTCAGCAGTAGTGGCTGCATTACACGGTCACCACTTCAAACACCTCTCTAGCCCACGGCTCCTAGAAAGCTCGCTGCTTAATGGTGGCCACTACAATCCAGTGTCTTATCCCATCAAAACAAAGAGTGTTTGCATCCTTTTGTCACGCTTGCACTTTACTCAAAGCCAGTTTTCAAGTTCAGACCACATCCTCCCTTTGTTCTGTTACTTGATCACCCAGCTGATATCTGGATAAAACTCAGCTGAAGAAATTTGTTCTCCTGCTACAGCCTTCTCACCTACTGAAAGATGGCACAGCATCTCCTGTTATAAAGACTGTACCAGACACACAGAATTTACGCCCTATCCATTTAAGCAGAGAAGCCCCGGGAAAATGATCTGAGAGAATCTAGGGATTGAGAACCAGACTGTGGCAGTGGTACCACAACCCATAAGAGCCATAGTCTGGATAAGAACTTGCTTTTTTTTTTTTTTTCACCCAAACACCCCTTCTTGAAGCAAAAGCAAAGACTGACTCAATGCTAACTCACCCGAACAGACGACGTAACACCAGCCTTTGAGTTGACAGCTTTGACAGGGTCTCTGTAAAATTGCAAGGTGAGAGTAGCATTGCTCTTCAACCACACAGTCCTCTGAATAGTTTAACAACAAACCTCTAGAAGAGCTTTAGCTTTATGACTACAAGAACAAAAATGCACAATTGGTCCTCATAAAAGTTATCTGTGAAAGGAAAATATTTCATGTTTCAGGTGAAAAAGCCTAAACCTTCCTGAATAGCACAAACCAAGCAGGAAGAAGAGACTCAAGCTCATCGATCCCCAGGCCATGGCAATGGAACTGATGAAGGAGAGCTCCAGTATAGATCGTCTCTTCACAGCTACCTGCAGACACTACAAAGGGAGACATGTCTTCAGTAATTGTTTTGCAGCCTAACATCTTCGTAAAGACAGCTGGAATCTGTGGCAACAAGGAGATCCAAGGTGAAAGTGACCCACTAGGGAGCAAGTTATCAGGAAAATCTATCCATATTCTTGGATGCACGTGGTTTGCCCTGACAGTTATTTTCTCAGCTGTGCTGCTCAACAGCCACAGTAAGCATTGGCCTTCTACCACCTCCAACTCTCCTCATTTTAGAAAAGACAACTGATGAAGTACTTGATCCAACAAAAATATGAATATACGTCCACTCTCTCGTGAGGGCACGACTGATGGGGCAGATATTTTTCACAGCCACTAGAAAGCTAGGCAAATATATTAGGTACGTTTTCAAGCCTGTCTTAGGCAGAATGTGACTTATTAATGCTGTTCAGGGTTGGTACATAAAAAAGCTGTACAACATTCATCATTTAACATAAAAGCAGAGCTGAGAAAGAATAACTAAAGAGATCAATTGCTGCAGTTTACTTTGGAGGTGACAGCCAGGCAAACAGAGTATTTGTTTCAATTAACTTTATTTAATTCCATATTATACAAGTGGGATCTGAATCCCCAAACTTCCGATCATGAACCTAATGGAGAAGCATCACTGCACAAAAGAAAGGCAGAATTTAGGAGCTGGAAGACAGGCTAGATCAAGCCATTTCTCCTCATGTGGTCAGAAATTCTTCCTCCTTCACACAATGTGCTTTCCAGACCAGCAGGTTTACCCGAGGAGTAAGAGAGACAAAGACAGCTGTAAACACTCCCTCCTCCTCTCCCCGACAAAAGAGGCTACTCGATGCCAGTAGTGGAATGATTAAAGATAGAGAGTACATTAGGCTTTCAGCCCCTCAACTAGTCCATTAGATTAAAGAGTGGCCTGGTTACTCCCTCTCTCCTGAAAAAATCTAGAAAAAGCAGAGACTTGAAATGTTGGAGACTTACCTCCTTTCCTTCCCCCATCCTATAGCCTTGTTCTCTAAGCAGAGAGTAGGCAATGAACTCTGAGGAGGCTGAAGGAAAGCCAAGGAAAATCAGGGGCTACCCGAATCCCTGTGAACCTGGTGGCTACCCTGGTGCCCTCATTCATTCCCTTTGAGGTTCAGAGACCTGTTCGGAATAGTACACACAGAGGGCCTCCCTTAGGAATTCAGAAGCAACCAGGGATACAGAACACACAGGAACCGTTGTGAGGGTACACACCATTCCAGGGATGGCCCCGACCACAAACAGGGCAAGACTCCCCAAAGCCAAGGCCCCAGGGGCTGGGGGAGCTGAGATGAGGCCCTGGCAGGGGAAAGAGAGCTCCTGCAGCAGTACCAAGGGCTCATGAGATTTTACTTCTTCTTCCTCTCCTGGGAACAGCGAGGGCAGAACCTGGTATAAAGGGAAGCAAAAAGCCAGTATTTAGGGCATGATACGAACCTTGAACATACAGCCCCAAAGGACCTTTCCCAAGGTCCCGGACAAAGCCCTGGTTTAAATTTTTCTTTTTAAAAGGTCTTCTAAGTGTGTATATACAGTACTCTCTCTTCTGCCACCCAGGACCTCCCCTTTCCAAAGGCCAATACGCCCTCCAGATTGCTTGTTCACTCACCATTTTCCTCTCGGTTTTGTCGTCAGACCCACACAGGCAAAATGAAACCATTCAATGGAACACTGTTGAGATGGAGAGCAGTCAGTTAAAGAGCAGTTTTATTTTGAAATCATTGCTTCTGGGCTACTGAAGCTTCCCAACATTTCACCACAAACTCTAAACCTCTAGCAGCAACCAGGAAATGAAGACTTGCACCCAAACTACACGTTGTTAGCAAGGAGAACTCCCCTACTTTCTTGGTAACTGTGGAGGCAAGAAAACAACTTGTCATTTTAAGGAAAACCCTGATGAAAGAGGCACTTAACAGGCCCTAGCAAGCCATTTCTCTGCCCTTCCAAACTACTAGAGGTTAACCTTTTCCTTGTCACTGCTTGCTGTGTGGGGCCCCACCCAAGCAGGACAAGACTTTCTGTGGGAGACTCTCTCCGCTCTCTTCTCCCCATTTCCATCAATTGCAGGCTCTTACATCTGGGTTGTCGCAGCCAATCATCTCCCCATAGGAGACTTGGTGGCAGAGGCAGTAAGTAGGCTCATTGGGGTCCACGGGCATATCCAATACATCTGAAGGGTGCACATTTCCAAAGGTGACTGAAGGCATCCCATACTCTGTGCTACTGCAGGACAGGAATAAAGTAGGTCAGCAAAATAACTAGCTTTGAGTTCCTTCATTTCTCCTAAGACAATACCCGTGTTTGCCAGAGACTGCCACTTCTCACACATACGCTCAACTCCACTAAAGTGACCTGCTTTCCCCTTCATGCCACACTCCCCTGGAAGAATTAAAAGGTCTCCTTCCTCTTGCTTCTCAAGAAGGGACAGGGGACACAACATCTAGTCTGGGTGAGGATGATATCCTTCACAAGGAAGTCTGGCTAGGCCTCCCTTAGTCTGACTTGTAGTGCTGCTCCTCGTTCCTGCAAATCTCTTAAACACTTACGTGCGGACAAGCTTCAATTTCTTTTGGGCAGTTTTTGGCGCTTCCTCATCAGAGTTCTTCCCTTTAGAGCGAGCACGAGCAGCTTTCTTCTCTTTTTGGGCTCGGCCCTCTGGTAAGAAGAAGAAAAGGTGTTGCATCTGCCACCCCACCAAAATAGACACCTGATAGTAACGACCTGTCTGGCACTAAAATACACTTCTTCTTTGAAGTGTATATTGGCTTTGGGCCATGCACCCCATCTTAATTTTATCTATCTATTGAATACACTTACACAAGAGCTCAGGTCACCATCTTTTTACACGTCCTTTAGATTCCAGCATAACAGTCTTTGATCTGTACCACTCTAGCGCCTGCCTTCATCCCCACCGCTTTCATAGTCACTTGGCTGCCTCCTGTACCAATCTGCAGCCCAGGGGTCGTACTCACTCTTCTTGCCTTTGCTGGAAGAACTGTCATAGTCACTTGACTCTATCTGCTTCTCCTTCAGGTCTGCTTCAAAGCGAGCGAGATCTGTGTCCAGCCGCCGGATGTGCTTATCAACCTGCAAAGACGACAAGTGACTAGGAGTTACCACAGAACAGAGATCAAGAGATAAAGAGGAGAGGGCATGGGGCTTGCAGTAACAGCTGAGAAGCAAGACTTGGTAGGACCTAAAAAGAGAGAGCAAGGCTTTCCAAGATTGGGGGGTTTAGTACAGCCTTTCAATATGATAAACATTGGACACTTCCCTTCATACCATCTCGTAAGTCTGCATAGCCAGCTGAACCTTGTCATCTCCAAACTCCTTGCATTTCCCATAGGCATCCTGGATTTGCTTGAGAAGCCCCAGTTTTTCCTCTGAAGACAAAGTCCGTGCATTGCTGATATACTCCGTGGCTAACTTATCGATTTCTGACTTGAGGTCTGAAACAAGTTTACCGTTAAATACATAAATACACATACATACCCACACACTACAGTGCCCTCCATTATGAGAGACTGAAAAAAATCAGAGCAGCCATAGGCTTCCTGCCCTGCCCCGAGATCCCTGTGATCAAGACAAAGGAAAGAAAAGCCGATCAAGCTGCATACCTCCTGTTTCCTCATCAAAACTATCTCTAATCCTCACCTTCGGTCCTCTGATCCAGATCTCGCATGAGCTGGAAGTTTCTCTGCAATTCAAACGGCAGGTTCTCGATACCTGCAGGGAAAGGAGAACACATGGGGAAGTCAGGTTCCTGTTCGCAATGCCAAGGCAGGAACAAAGCTAACTGATAATATCTTGCACACCACTCCAGAGATTCCCAATAGCCTTTCCCGGTACGTACTAGTGTGCTTCCACTTGCTGTCAACTCCAAAGGAGACAGACTACAGAAACACGGTATATTTAATCCAGGAGCACAGTTCTATAAATACTAAACAGAAAACTACTGCCATACAACGTATCCATCCAAGAACTCCATTCCGTAATGCAAAAACCAGCATTATTTACCACCTGTTGTACCATTCAGCTATTTCTATACAAGGATGTAAAAATTAAAGTTGATCAAATGCTATTTAACTGAAAAGTGAGTCCATTTTAGTGCTTTTACATATTTTATATAAAATATTCTTATATATAGGGGACAGGAAACACTTTGTTCAGAGCCAAAGAGCCAGTCTGAGACAGGACCAGGAGCTGTGAATAGCAGTCTTGACCCTCTGTCACATGTTCCTTGTTCTGCCTTCTGTACCATAATCTCAGTGTGGTCTAACACCTGGAAGGATGCTATATATCATGAATAATAAACATCTGTAGGGCTCTAAATGAGCAATGTGATGTTGACAGTCAATTAATTTGAATGCACCATGCTACTCAGTTGATGCTTAACTGACAAAGCTGATAAAAACGACTCTCATTTTTTCCATGCCTGTCTAACCAAACTGAGATCAAGTATCACTGCATCAACCTGAAGTCCAAGTTTGATTATTGTCACCTTCATACCTCATCTAAACATATAAAAAAAATTACTATTTCAGGTTAAAAAAAGAAAAAAAAAAAGCTGGAGGGAAAAGCTCTTCAGAAACATAGCATAATCACATCTACTTCCTGAACCCACTCTCTTAACACATAGGGAGTGTAAAAGAAAGTGTGTGTCTACATGCCATGAAAACTGTCTAATACGCAGTCCCAGCTGCAGTCTCTATTTCCACTGCCACATAATTCTACAGCAAAGACATTTCTTTGAAAAGCAATCAGCCAGGGAAGGTCTGTATGCAAGAGGCAGGTGTTAACAGGGACTACAGACAGGCCAGAAAATGAATTTCTACAAGAAGTAAAAACAACTGCGGGCCTCACTGTGCTCAGAAGCCGTTCCCTCAACATATTTTTTTTGCACAAACAGAATACAGTAAGTTACATACAGATTCCCATCACTTCAATAGACTTCTGTTGCCATTTCTAATTTAAGTATCTGAGAAAGGCCCAGATAGTAGGTGTCCTTAAGTACCTAGACGCACAATCACACAGCATATACACATCACTCCTCCTGGATTCAAGGACAGTTAACAATGGAAAATCAAATTCTCAAAAAATTAGTAAGTGGCAAAAGTAAGGCTGTCTGCACATTCCTAAATTAGATACTTCCATGTTTGTCCAGCATGACAGACTTCACACAAGGTTCAAGCAGCCGACTACCAGGTTACATCTCTATGGCTCAAAGACATTAGGAATACAATGCTGAAAATGATCATGCTTACAAAGGGAAATTATGGCAGGGATCCAGCTTGGGAATCTCAAGACCATGTTTTTCCTTCCTGCAATTCCCAGCCTCGTCAACTCCAAAACTTTCAATTTATACAGCAAATGAAACATGGGTCATACTGCAGCACGCCACTTTTCATTCCTCTCCAAAGCATTCCCTGCAGAAGACAAGACAGGTATCCTCTGGAGGAAAACGGTTTGCACTGTGCACAAGGTGTCAAATTTACACTGAGTTTATTAACCCTGGACGATCATGACTTTTAAATTGTTGACTTTTTAGTTAGAACAACAACAACAACTTAATGTAATTTATTTTTGTCTTCTAAAAAGGAAAGTTGGTAAAAGCACTAATTCCTCTGGGTACAGTCAGTTGTCCCTCAGCGGGGCTAGAAACCTTTGAATAGAGCAAGCACCTAAATGAGCACGAAAACCAACGGGATGCTGTTCTCAGGGTAGAACAACCCCACAGGAGGTTATGGACACATTTCACAGCGATGTTCTTGTAGGAAGAGAAACACAGGCAGGAGTTTGGCTCTGCTACAGAACCTGAAAGGACCTGTGCACTCTAGTTTTAACAGCTGTTACTGTAGAAGTCAAATACCACCACTAAGGCCAGTGCATGACCTTGTCTGGAAAGCCTCTGTCTTCCTTTTGTCTCTACATATTCGGTCTTGCCTTTTCAGTCCAGCCCATCTATCCTTCAGAGACTCTTCCCAGTACCTTGACCCCACACTGCCAGCTCCTCGGCCAGGCCAGAGGCTCCCTTGCCTCGTTACCTGCCTCTGCACCTACAAAGCTCTCTGCTCCTGACAGCTCTTGGCAGTGAAGACAGAGATGTTATCCAGCTCTAGCTTTGTCTTAGAAAACGGCTCAGAACAGACACCACTGGCAGATCATTTACCAGTCAAGTACATAGGAGCAACAACCTGTCAGAGGCTCATTAGCTAGCCAGGTTTCCATGGGGACCGACGAGACAAACCCCGGTTATCTGAATTCCTTCCCTGCTAAAACCATCAAAGTGTTTTCCTAAAACCTCAGCAAAGTGTTTCACTCTGCAATTCTAGTATTGGACCAACATTCTGTAATCACTTCATCAATAAATCAGGAGAAAACAAAACAAGTGACAGTGAAGTGACTTTATAATCAGAACTGCTATAAAGATGCTTTACCTATTCAACTGAAAGTGGAAAGCAGTTGAGTATATCATTACAAATTAAGATCCGGAGGGAGACCGGCAAGGACCTAATGTGTTGTAAGATAAAGCTGCAGCTAAGCAAGTTTTAACTGAGCAACAAACTGTTTCTAGGGTATATAGTTTAACCTAACTATGGTGAAGTTTTCTATTTGCAGCTAACTCAAAAGCTCCTATGCACCCTTTAAAAAACAAAAAAAAGAAGTGATTCTCTGCATCACAGAATTTACCACAGTGGTCAGAACACTTGCTGAAATTGCTTGGCCCACGGTGTGCTGCCTATCAAACATCCTCACCCTAACAGACCCATTAAAAACAAAATTGGAAGAGTTAAGCTTCCATTTCCTCATTCCTACTAATACAACACACTTTCCCTCAGTCTTTCTAAAAATATTCAGAAATTACATAAATAATATGAATTTCTCCTTTCCCCTTTACAATTCATTTTTTCTTCTTATTGTAAGATGCATCTAAACTTTTCATGACTAAATACTATATATTGTAAAATACCCAAATGATTCTCAGATTCTGAAGTGGAGAGTAAAGAAAAAACACCTTGTAAAAGGTAAAGAAAAAAAAAAAATCCTTGATCACTAGAGGGCACTGACAGGCGGTCCCTCTGTTCCAGATAGGCAGCGATCTGACAGAAAAAAAGAGAAAATCGAGGGTCTCTTTCGACACAACCGACGTAACAGTAAGAGAGGAAGAGGAGGACGGTGAAGATGTACAGCGAAGGAGCCCCAGCAAGGCCATCAGCTTGGCCCAACGAATGGGCGGGCATTAATGGAACTGTGTCCATCTGCACAGAGCCACTCAGAGCCACGTGCAACCTCACCCCTGTTACAGCGGAGGGCTCTCGTTGAGTCTTCCCTACCCCTTCCTTTCCTTGTTTTCATTTCTTATCATAAGTTAGAAGTCTACCTACCTACTTTCATCTTTCCTTTCCTCAGTTTTTATCCCTTCACTACCCTCATTCCTCTTTCACCTCTTTTACTCTCCTCTCTCTTTGTCATTGCTTCCCCCAGGCATTCCTTCTGCAAGGCATCCCTAACCACGCTGTCTCGTCCCTTCAGAACCACAGGCTCTCACTCTCAAAAAGTCAGAATCCGTCACCACCCTCCTCCTCCTTCAATTATTACTTTACTTATTTCTTGGAAACACGTGCGGGTTGTCAAGTGTAGGCAATTTAAAGTTCAGCTACTTAGGCGTTAACTTTGACATACCCACCGAGAGCAAGCCCACACAACCTGCTCACTTTCCCTGAGCTTTAGTCCCCCATAGCACGTCTCACCTGTGCCAAACAAGGGGTTTGTTGTACTGGGACCACGTTCAAACTCCTGAAACAAGACCCACTGCACCAAGCACTAATTACATACACACCGCCTTTCCTCAGACATCTGCTCACCCATCGTGTTCAGCATACTTAAGTTCATTCAAAAAAGTGAAAATACATTTTGAAACATAACCACGGTTAGTTTATTGAACAGTACAGATTTCAGCAAACGCTTTAAACATAACATTGCTGAAGGTAATTCTAAGAAGTCCTGCTTGTTCCAGGGACTGCCACAATGAGAGGGAAAATTCTTTCTCCACGAAGAAAGAAATTTGGCTGGGGTCTTGCAGAGGAAACACGTAGGACTTTTCGGTACTCCATGATTCTCGTAATTTTGTAGCATTTGAAGTATACTGTAGAACGACCGGCTTACAGCAATCCTCAGGAACTTCCTTGCTTCTTCATTAGGGGAGAGGATAGTTTTTACATCACTACATCTCTCTTTTTAGAGGATATAACCCTTTTAAACTGATGCTTCTACTCTGTCCTGTTTTCTCAGCTAGTTATTTATCTTCCTATGCAATTTGTTGAAATTGGTGCACAAGTATAACATATACCTTTCTCTCTATTCACATATGGCTCGGCCCTACTGCAATATATGCATCCTAACCTCTAATATTATCCTCATAACAGCCCTGTAAGGGATAATACTACCTACATTTTTACAAACAAGGTACCCAGATGCATGGCAGGCTGTTTTAGCCACAGACACCCAGGAATTCTGTGGACATATCATATACCCCAAGCTCTGGGCCAGGGCACTGCACACTAGTCCACCCTTGGCACATCTACTTCAGGGACTGTCCAAGGAAACAGGTATCAGTCCACAATGACAGTTAAGGTAACAGTCACAGAAACGCGCCCTTTGGGGGACCTTTTCTCAGGGGAGAGGGCTCTTTTTGCCTTTTGCTTATTATATTAGTTCAATGCTACAGCATCCACAGCCAAGATAGTATGCAATGTTGTTAAGTCTCAGAAAAATGGATCTTTATTGCTGTGTTAAAGATCAACCTTGATATAAGAAGCTTGGGAGGATATGGAAGACTAAGATGTGAAACAAGATTTGCACCGCTCCAGGCATTTCCAGCCTGTAACGGATCTCTAAAGGCAGAGACCACTACTAAATACCTTGAATGGCTGTTAGTAAAAAGTCACATCAGATTTGCTGTTGAGTCAGTGAAGAAATGCAGAAAAATGCAGTATGTGTTGTCTTGTAGAGCCATCTTGTATCAGCTCTGATAAAAAAATACCAGTCAACAACAAAATAAATTTTAAATGAACTGATCATTAACAATAATAAATGGAGTAGCTTAGTGTGGGTTGTGCCAGTAGCTTTCACACAGAAACAAATGATGCCTCTGAATCACCAAACTCTCTCCCCTGCACGAGATCTTTTCTAATTTTCCATAGATCATGTATGCTGCATAACTGATGCAACTCGTCCAAAATCTCATTCACTACACTAAATGCTGTTGAACACAGAAACCATTTATTAAGAGATTTGCATATCTGAAGCATGATGTAAGAAACCTTAGAGGCAAGAACAGGAGGGTGTGGCTGCATGCTACATTGGATAAGTAAAATGCAAGAAAAGAACTGCTGGAGAATTTGGAAAGCAGCCAGGACTGGGAAGAAATTAAGGGCTAGCCTACAGCAAACTGTGACATCACATCCATGCCCTTGAAGAGCATTAAGATGACAATACACATCACACTCACTTGATGAAGCTATACAGAGGAAAATCCAGATAGATGTTGCCATATCGAAAGAATAATCCTATTTTAGTGGGTTAGCTGAAGTTATCAAAGAATGAAAGGACATTTCCATGTCAGCTGCAGGACAAAGATGATGACTTTCAAGAGGGTGTGTGCTGCTTCTGTTACTCTGTGCTTACTGGCATAAGTTTTCTAATATTGACAAGCCCTGAACTGGTGCAAATCTATGTGCCTACTGAAATATGCAAATCGAAGGGGCAAAGACAATTTAATGCCCTTCTAATCAGTACCAAAAAAAAGGAAAAAAAACAAAACCAACAAAACAAAACAATTTAAAAAGAAAGAAAATTACTATATAGCAACATGTTAACTTACCAGCTGAGGACTCCTCATCTAAGTCTGTTGTTTCCATCATCCTCTTCACTGAGGCAGATATATCCTAGAGTCTGCTGCTGAAATAGGTCCTGACTGGTGGGCTCCGAGACAACGGAATTAATATAAAGCAGCCATCTGAGTAGACAGGCCAGTGACATCCTTCTACCTTTCAAGCTCACCAAAATTTCTGGCCCTTTGCTGCTGATGCTCCTTAGCATTTGGGCCCACTTTAGACCAAATGTTGGCAGAATCTAGCTCCTCGGAGGTTTGGAGTGCAGGAAGATGGAAACACTTTTTATTGCTTTGTTACCTACCATTTCTTACCAACATTTTATGCTGACACTTATTCAGTAGCAGACCAGGATAAGCATATGGAAATTTGAACTTCCTTCCAGTCTGGCACATACTTCCCAACTGGAACAATGTGCGCTCCCCATTCAGCAAGGCAAATTAATCAACAGCCTCATCAGCCCAGGGAGGAACATCTGTGATTGATCGGCAGAGAGCTGGAAGAGCAGGGAAGGTGGTGTTTCCTTCAGAAAGCACACCCACAAACATGACTCTTCCATTCCCTTCAGCTACCTGAGCAACTGGGCAGACACGTGCTCAGCAGTAAAGCACCGGCAGGTGAGCAGAGAGGTAATTTCGCAACAAATTCGGGCACCAGACAGTTGACAAGCCCTATGTCTTGGTGCCATTGCCATAAAAGTTAAAATTTGTGTGTTGTCACTAAGTATACTTACTTTATTCTGACACCCACTAGATGGGTAACCAGGGAAGCACTGATGGTAGAAAAGACATGTGGTCGGTTGCGTGGCAGCGGCCTCTATTATAAAGACAATCCCTACAGTCATGGTATATTCACCTACTTGTAGAAAACTCTTTGGGATTGTTTTCTGAATATGTATACTTCAATGACCCCTACTTCAAAGGAGCTCTGCAATCCTCTTGAAAATTCCAAAAGTGAAGAAAACTCAGTGTTTGCATTTCATCTTCTGGAAAATCTGTATTAGTCACACTTCCCTTCTATCCCTTAAAGCTTCCACTAAAGTCTTTTTAACTCAGTACAAGAGCAAACATTAAGCCAAGCACAGTAACTCAAGTTTGAGTCAGCACAAACTCCTCTAATGAGTCTTCAAGCACATTCAATCTTCTCATCACAAAACATTATGTTTTCTTTCTTCTTATTCTTCCTCTGTTCCTTTCTACACCTCTAATTCCTTTGCGCTCAGCTTTTCCCCTACTGAAGTTGCACTGCTTTCTTGGCATGAGGGAAAGCACTTCAGCATCTTGCTTTCACCCCTCCGAAGTAGGCATAAAATGGTTTAGAGACCAGGAAGAGGACAATTTTTGAAGAGACGGAAAACTTTTCATGCTTAATTTCAGCCACTGAAGAGCACTGAGGAAAAAAACACGCTCAAAGAAAAACACTCAGGATGAAGACAGCTGGAACAAGAAATACTCCTCCTTCCCCAAATTCTTCGGCTTAGTATAGTTATTGAAGGGGCAGCTTCAGTAGGATGAAAGAAATAGAACAGAGTAGACAAGATACATAGTTCCTCTGTCAGGATATCCAACACAGAAGGACTGTGTGTATTCTGTGCTGCAAAAACATCTGCTACAAGCATAACACATTTCAGACAGATGTGTTTTGCAATTAGCAAGCTTAAAGCAAAGGCAAAGGAATGTTTAATCCCAGGTCTAAACCGTTTCAAATTACAGCAAGGACTTGAAAGCTACTGAAATACCAGACCTGAGAAGCAGGCAGACACCATATACTAAGAGGACTGTTAACTTGGCTATTCCACAAAAATCTCCGGAAGAGAACTTCAGATGTCCGTATCAGAGGACTTAAGACTTCCGAACTGAAACGACTGAGGCTGTATGCACAGCTTTGTCAGACTGCTCATGCATTTTAACATACAGTTTTTAACTGCCTAAACACGTGAGATTTTTTGAAGAGCTGACCAAAGGTTCTGTACTATTTATTTGCATCAATTTTCAGGAACTTTTGGAACATTAGTTAGTTACTTTAAATCTGAACTGAATGTGTTTGAAATACTGAAATAATGAGGAAAGGGTGAAACAGAATGCTGCCAGGCAGGCATGGAAAGAAATGGAATAGCTTATGTCAGACCATCTCAAAGGATAAAACGAGGGTGAAAATACAGACTAGTATTAAACTTGCCTGACTGGACCTGATAAGAGTAGTCAAAATATTTTTTTTTTAAGTAATTAAACTACAACTTGCATCAAACACTTGATGCATAACAAGGCAGAATAAGAAAAAACAAACATAAGAGATATTAAAAGTATTTTAAATGGCTTCATAAGGCTTTAGAATACATTATAGAGAACTAACCACGGCGGCTGCACCACTCTTGCAAACCACACAGGAGTTGTTGATCCAACAAAAGAAAATCTAGTCACTTGGAAGTAAGACGCAGACTGGAAGAACGAGAATGGAAGGAGCAGACTACCGGGACAGCAAGACACAGCCCAACTGCAAGCAGATACTTCCCGTCAAGTCTCACAGGGGCAATACATTTAGGAACAAGCAATGTAAGTAAAGGATAAAGGACGCTGGACTGTATTTTGAAGAAACAGAAAGCGTTGTATAATAGCAGTATCCTGGTAGAAAGTTACCTGAATATGAGCTCCCAGCTGAAACGCAACGGTGAACAGGGCATATCCAACAGCAGGACGATAACCTGATTTCTTTAGTTAGTACCATGAAGAAGTCTGGTTACTAAAAGACCGTGCGCATTTTCAGAGAGTCAGAAGTTCAAATAGGATGTCAAAAAATTAGAGCAGGTTTGGAGAAGAGCAATATGGTAATTAGAAAATTGAAAAATATGTTATTGCAGGCATTTTTTTCTCCTAAATTACCAGAAAGAAGGTTAAGATTTAGTCAGTTACATTCTACACAGGGAAGAAACTTTTAATAAAGGGATACTTCAACATGGCAGGCAAAGTCATTATAGGTACAATGACTAAATATTGGAACTGCAAAAATTAACTACAGACAAATGTCACAAAACCATCACAGGAAAGCTTATCGACAAACTTACTGAAGACTGAGATGGACGCTCTTTGACTCTAAGTATTACAATTCATATGATGTGATTTTCTGAAGGAACCTCTCGATGAAGCACAACGACACGAAGAGCTAACAAAGGGAAGTGATGCTGCATATACCATGCAGGACGCCAGACAAAATTGAAAAGGGCCTAAGAGATTCAAGAGTATACAAAAAAGGCTAAACCATTGCAGTGAAGGTTGCTTTGTTCTTCCTAACATCCTTGCAGTCAGATTTCTGTAAGTACTCTTAGACTGTGCACATTGCCTTTTTTTAGCAAGGTATCCTAAAAGGTCAGCATCACCATATCAATATCCACCTTCAACAGGATGAGGATCTCTAATTCAACTGCAGAACCACACATTTCAGCTGAGAAAAAAACCAGTTTGTAATTTTCTCGGCATGCTTGTACTGTAGTGGAACAGAGGAGTTTCTAGGGGGTTCATCGATTTTAGCTGACAGCGACAAAGAGACCTGGACATGTTTTGACTTTGGTGGGGGCATTCTCTGGCCACCAAGCTCATTTACACCTTCCTTTTTTCTCCACCTTGGTGTCTACCACACCACTCCACACACAAAGCTGTACCCTTCTCATCTCTTCCTATCAGCTGCAAATCCCAGTCTTTCACTCCTTTATCTTTGCACTGCAGCTCTTACTCAAACTTCATTTGTGCTCTCCCAGCAGGAAACCCCTGAATCCTCCCTATGCATTTACTCCTTGTCCACCTGCTTCTTTTTCCCCTTGTCTAGTCCTCGTCCTCCCAACTTCTCACCATTTTTGCTGAGGAGCCTCAGTCAACTGCAGTCTTCCACAATTGAATGAAAAGAGCAAAACAACATGTATCTTTCCTCACCAGTCCTTGGTCCTCTCTAACATTATGCCTCCTAGTCCAGCTCTTCTTCTGTGCTTTTGCATCCTCCTTCCTTGCAGCCCCTAGATCCTTGTCTGTTCACTTCCAGCTTCTTTCACATTTGACTGAGGTTTATGATGGTTTTTGAATTTTCTTTCTTTAATTTACGAGATATTTCCTTTCCTAATGACAAAAGGAGCTCTGTAGACACAAGGAATGATACCCCTTGCCTCCATATCAACTCTTGTCTCCTTATCAACTCCGTACTAGAAGAACCAAGCGCCAGTGTTTCCAAGCATATGCCAACAGACAGCAGGAGATTTCACTTGGCCACGTATAGTGAAGTGAAAGACAAACTACCAGAACTACCATGCTTTAAACACATCACTCCATCATCATGCTCCCCCATTCCTAAGTATTGACACCGGATCTGAAGGAAAACATGGAAACAGCATTCATCAAAGAACTGGTTACTAAATATTAACCCAAATAATACACTCCGTCAAAAACAACTCCTCTTCTTACTCAACTATTTTAAGAACAAAGGGATAAAACATGCATTGAAAGTCTTATACCCAAAGGGTAGAGCTAGACAAAGTTATAAACACCTTAAAGCAGGATGATATCATGGCAGAGCTCTGAATCCATTAGTATTTACACAGCTGTTCTTCGACCAGCAAAACAGAACTGCATTTGTACATCAACAGTGAGAGACACTAGCGAAACTACCTCGATACAGAAGTTACCTTCAGCTCTATTTCACCAGCCCCCCAGTTTACCCCGGAAAAAACACCGACAGCCGAGCTGCCGCTCACAGAAGGCAACTGAATACAGCGGCGGGCTCCTTCCTCCGGGGACAAACCAAGCGCTCGCCGTCGGCATTAGCGCGGCGCGTTCACGAACCACCGCGGGGCTGGCTCCTGGCGGAGCCCGGGCCCGAGACCCGTCTCACGGAAGAGGAGTAGCCCGTAACGGCGCTCCGGGAGAGTCGCTGCCGCCCTTTCCGAGCGGCTCCGAGACGCCTCTACGCGTCGGGCGTCGGACGGGGCCTCTCCGTACGGCTTCAGGGCCGGGGAGCGGCGAGGTCCTCACAGCCGGGCCGAGAACGGCCAGGCAAGGCTGCCGCCCGAGAGGCTAGAAGCAGGCCGCGAGCGCCCCGGGGTCCGGCCCCCACGCGGACAAAGCTCGGCCCCCGCGGGATGTCGCCCAAGTCGCGGTCCATCCGTACGCGCGTGGCCTCCCGCCAGAACGGCCCTAGCCGCGGCCCTCGGCCCCGACGGCTCTTACTATCCAGGTAGTGCTCCAGGTACATCCCCGCCGCCATCTTGGGTCCCGCACACAGGGCGCTTCCGGCGGGCGCCGCCGTCCGGCGCCCTCTCCCAGCTAGCGGCATCGCCGTGTGGCTGCGCACTCTGCTTCCGCCCGCCATTTTGGGCTCCGCTGGGATGGCACAGGAGGTCTCCGCACCGTCCCCGTCCTCGAAGGAGGACGAGAAGGACGGCGGGCGGGGTCGCCTCCTCGCCTGTCCAGGTATTTCCCGCCTGCCGCCTCAGGGCTTCGCCGGCGGTCCCTCAGCGGCACCCGTCACGGGGCCCTGCCAGGGGTGACGTTGGGAGGGTGCCCTGCGGGATCAACCCGCGCCGCTCCGCTGCTGATTACGAGGAGAAGGATCCTCGGGGAGCAGCGGCGACGCGAATGGGTCGAAGCGGGTTCGGCCGCAGGGAGTGGCCGCTGCCCGTGGCACGGTAGGGAACAAGCTCGGGGCTGCCTAGAGGGTGAAGATCCGCTGCCTTCATCTCTATACCAAAAGAAACACGCTGCGTCTTTTAGCGGCTACGGAGGTCTTTCCTGGCTTCACATAATTTTCAACAGCGTGGCCAACGCTCCCGCCAGATAACGTGGGTGAGGTAGTTTAACAGCAATATATTGTTCCATTCTCCACCTGATACGTCAGCAATGAGTAGCTGCTGCTATATAAAGAGACTGTCTTTGCTGTAAAATTATTGTGGTACAAACTTAATATAGCTAACAAAGCAATGAAATGAAGTTAAACACGGGACCGTGTTCTCTTTTCTCCATTTTGCCAGACCCCCTTTCCTGAATATAGATCACTAGACGCTTGTAGATTAGAGATCCTCCTGTTAAGAGTCCAGGAGCCCTTCCCCAGACTGTCCTTTGCTAGTGATTGCACATAACGTGGCATGTGCTAGGTCAAGAGAGTGAGGTCACACGTGATTACAAAGGAACTGAGATAAAATTACCTATTTCTTTTAGTACTTACAGCCTATAATATGCAGGATTGTTGTTTCAAGAGTTCTGCATTAATTTAGCATCTTACTCTCTTTAGGAGACACTAGGTTTGCGTGGCAAATGTTGCATTTCATCTACCTTTCTCCTGTCCGCTCACCTACTTCATTCTGGTTTTTCCCCAATAGACCATGTAATGAGTCATTAATCAGGACTCTGTGATGCTAGATTCCAGCCACAAGGAGAATTGACCAGACTTGTTTCATCTCCCCCCTCCCAAAGATCTTCCAAGACACCATGCGTCTATTTATACGGATACACGGGGATTGTCTTCCAGCAGCTTGCAAGACAAGACCAAGGGGCTGTTATAAAAATGAATTGCAGCTGTTTGAACTATCAACTATTTTGCCCTTAAACTATTTGGTTAATAGTGTTCTGAAGATGCAGTGTTTTCCAGTCCTAATTCTATAGTCATTTAAGTGATTTATGACATTTTTAATTATTTAAAACATTTCTTACTCTTTTGAGGTCCTTTGTGAAGCAGCTGGCTTCAGTTAGCTGAACATTACTGTTATGACTCACTTTGTTTTTCAAGTACTTCAGAATTCTTGTATGAATTGTCTTACACTCTTAATTAAGGGGAAGCATGTGACTGTTACCTTAAAAAAACCCAACAAAAATAGTAAAAATCTGCTTCCTACACTGTCACAGTCCTAAACCAGAAGCCCCAAAATGCATCCTACTGGGAGCTACCAGGCTGAATGGAGCTGATGTTAAGAAACAGGCATTCTTGGACATCACCAGTTTGGTTAAGAGGCCACCTTGGGAATCCCATCATATTCTCCAAACTAAGGCTAGGGAGATAGCAAAACACTTGACCACTTAAAGACAAGCACCCTCTGGACTTGTTGCCACTGCTGATAAAAAAGACAGGGAAAAGAGGAGACCACTAAAATCTTAGTAAAGTGTACAAATGTATCTTTTAACTTCATTAACTGCCACTGTGAAGTTGTAAAAGAAAGGGAAGAGGCAGTTTTGTGTACGTGTGTGGTCTCACAGCAGTAGAAACTCACTCAATCCAGAAAACAAACAAACCAGTTCCTGAGCTCTGAATCTAGAAAAGTTTGCTCTCTATTTTTGCTTTCTTTAGAAAGCCGAGGCACTGAAGTTTCTGGGTTCCAGAAGCAACCTCACCTCCTTATGTAGTGTTACCACAGGAGTTATTTGGTGAGAGGTATAGTATTTTTTACAGTAAACACTTCTGCAAGTCCAAGTCCTAGCATGGGAGCAGAAAACATTACAGGAAGATGCTTCCTCAACAGGAAGATGCTCTAGAAGTACATGGCTATGTCTACCCCCTAACCCAGCCTCATACATTGATACTCGGGGAACTATTGTAGTAACAAAGCCACATATGCTAACTCCACTGGTTATCACACACCACCTCCCCCACCCCAAATTTTGCTACTTCAATTACATCCCACTGCTAAACCAATAAGTATCTCCTAGTTAGATGAAGGACCTGTACTGCCCAGAAGGCCTAGCATCTCACAGAGGGAAGCTAAACAGCTTACTGAAGTAGTCTAGGTTAGTGATTCTCAACCTTTATTGATCTACATCTGCATACCAAATTTAAGTCTCCAGCTTTTCAGTGACCTTACAGAGACCTCTTAAATGTTGTCCAAGGACGACACGGTGAAGGCCAGTGCTTGAGAGGGATCCTTATGCATACCCCAGCATGAAGCCTACAACTTCAGTCTTTGGTTCCCTTATTGCTGCAGAGGTGCACATCGAGCTCTTCCACCCTTTAACATTCTCACTTCAGAGGTCCCTGTTCTGTATTTCCTACTTTTCACAAAAGACCACGTTTCATTCTCACAAACAAACGGGCTGCAGCACTTGCCCCCAGGGTGGTTCATCAGCTATACAAATGAAAGAGGATGCCGAAGGCCCCAGGTTATAACTGTGTGCATGTTCCAAAAACACACTCTAATTAAGTAGCAAAACTAGGCATAGAGACTAGTCTTTGGTGTCATGATTTCCCTTTTTTGCAGGTTTGTTTTTTTCTTTCATTACATGGACACTACATGAAATAGAAATGTCTGTTGGACCAAGTTACTACATCTCTCTAGTACTTTGGTGGGCTACTATACAGAAACAAGAAATCATGCACACAAATTTCAGCTGTTGTACCTGAAATGACAATTGAACAGGTACCTATTTTGTTGTTAAGGACGTGTACAAAGCAATTTCATTCTGTGTTCTGAAACTGCATTAGTAAACTTGGGCAGCTTTCAGGTACATTACCTGCAAAATATTCAAAGAAAATCCTAAACATGATATATATCCTTTAGTCGGTATAAAGATGATAAAATAATAAAAATATAGAAGACACACAGAATCTCATACACTATATTAGGAAGAAAGTTGGATGATGTAGACAAATCTGTGAAGTAATGAAGTAATGAACCTATTGCCAATGGGATTTAGGAAGATGTTTAGTTCTACTCATTAAATAAAACATTCTAGAAGTTGCATAGCTATAAACCGACAATCAATAATTTAAAAAGAATAATCTGGCAAGCAGATGGAAGCAATGGGCTTTTCTTTTTCAAACAACATTGGAGCTCTGAGTGTGTTCCAGAAGACCAGCAAATACTTTTACTCAAGTACTTGAAAAGTAAATGGGATCATCCAGGTTGCTGTAAGCCAGTTAACACCAATCTGGCAAAGTAACAGTCTAATTGATAGAGGTCACACTCAACTAAGAAAAGAAGCATGATGCTATTTGTAGTGAAGAAAAAGAGCTACATAACCTTTTACGGCAATGTAAGTTTGGTGACTCAAGATAGACCTGTGTAGGTCTAATGTAGCAAGACTTAGAACCGAACACTACCCAGCCTGGTCATTCCTAAAGGAAAAAAGAAGTACTACATGATGGAGCCAAGCTTTAATGTGAGACACCTAAACCAGCTCAATTCAATTTAGCTCTTTGGAAAGATGGAAACAGTGACTTGATCATGGTCTAATTCACTACAAAAGAAAAAAGGATTTCTTATACCAGAAGACTTTAATGTACTCAACAAAGACATTACAAGACCCTGTGGTTTTTTTTTAAAAAAAAATTAAAATAGAATGGCAGTTTTAATGGCAGTAATAACAAACAACTCTACAAAGGGACATGGCTGATTAACCATAAGGCTTTAAATTACGAAAGTCTTAAATCTTTCTTGAAGATTTAACTGAATTATAGACCAGCAATACTATCATTAGTCATCTGAGATTCAGTTATGTTTGTGGATGACTTTTCTAAATTATTTCTAGCCTGCATGTTTCCTTTTAAAGCAATAATAATTTGCAAAATCCAGCTAAGAACAGACAACCAGTTCAGTAAAGGACAAGAAGAAAAAGTGCTGTCACCTTCCAGCAAAGATACAAGATGCAACCTAATACAGAACTTCACAGTCACCTGTGTTGAAGACTTTCTTGGGTAGACATACAGAAACAAATGGATTGGCACCACAAAGAAAACGCACGGTCAACGAATTCAGGGAGCTGAAGAGGAAGGATCGTGCAATCTCGCTAGAGAATCTTCCACTCCTGTGAGAGTTAAATAATTTAACTGTTGTTGGCTCGTGTGCACAGAGCTGAAAAGCTGCAGACTCTGGAACCTGAGGCTTCATCTCAGCAGGGAAGAATCTTGTATAGATGTGACATTTTGCATCCTGCAGGTAGCAACTATACTTTTTTTAATGACCTGAGGCACTTTGAATATGTCAGACAACCTTGGGAATCTGAAGAGGAAGACATAAAGATAATGACGGTAACGTATCTCCTGTTATTTCTACACCAGCAATGGGACTCTGGGTAAACAGAGAGTTAAGAAATTCTCATTGATGAGAAAAAAAGAGGCCTGGAATAAAGTGGCATTTCTGAAACTTGAAAGTCCCTTAGTGAAAAATCATTAGTTTCTTCCTAGGCAACAGGAAAAGCTACAGGAGCAGCAGCAAAGTGTGTAAACACAAGCAATAACAGCTTTGAAATAACTCGTAACACGGACATTATACAGCCTTAAATACATAAAGTTCTCTATGCTAGGTAGCAGATTCCAAGAAGGGGAAGGATAGCAGACATTAGAAAACAACACATCAAACCAGGAGAGGTGATTTCAAGCACCTTTAACATAAAAAAATGAAAAATCACTGCAAGGAATTTTAATCTGTGAGCCATTCCCCAGGGAATTCAACCAGTTGGCAAAAAGTCTTTCCAACTTTTAAAAGTGTAGTTTTCTCAATAGAAGACAGTGCACCCAAAACCAGTCAATTTTTCAGACATCATGGATGCAGGTGATGCATACAAGACAAGAAAACAACCTGAAACTGGCAGTTTTGTCCAATTCATATGGAATACAGACATGTAAAGGGGAGCCACAAACAGTAGTAAATCTGTGCTGAGTCTGTGCTAATTTCCAAGGTGAGCAAAACTACAGACTGAGTTGTCCAGGTAGAAAAATGTGAATGAAACATTTATGTAAGGAAAAAATTATGTGGCCAAAAAGCCCTAATTCCACAATCAAGAAAGAGGAAAACTTTTAGTAAAACCTCATCCTGGAGTTCAGTGAGAAAGTCTATGAGCAAGAAGAGACAATTTAAAAACAAAACAAAAAGACTGAACTCTGAAACGTAACACACAGAAAAGGGGAAGGCCAGACAGCAACCGACATAAAGTAGACATTATAAAATAGAGAAAACTGTTAAGGAAAGCTTTGTGGGTAGCAAAACTACTGGTAAGAGGAAAGGGATTTTGAATCTTTCATTCCTTTATTTTAATAAAAAATAAACAAAGAAGTCTTACTAATAATACTGATCCATGCTATATAAAAACGTTGAAAACTCTAGTGACACAGAACAGAGGAAATCAGTCAACAAAGGCTTCCAATTCCATATTCAGAAAGAAAAAGGATGTGCCAGTCGTACGAAAATAGCAACTTCTATCCAGTACCTTAGTATCAAAGTAGGAGATTAGACAACATCTACTGGCGATGTATATTTTTAAATCAGCAAAGAAACAGGAGTCCTAAAAGAGTTCACTAAGAAGTTCTCTAGCCCATTGATTCTGATTTGAATTAAACTTGGGATATTAGAGAAATACCTTAAGACATTCATGATAGTGTTCCCAAAAGGCAAATTGACTGTCACAGTTATGGAAAAGCTGTTGAGATGAAGAATTAGTGAATGAAAAACAAAACCCAGAACCCAAAAGTTTTATGAAATACAGATTTTGTAGAAAAAAATAAAAGAAAAAACTCAAACCCTAATTTCATTCTTAGATGACATTGTTATACATTTGGTTTAACAAAGGGGACTGCATAGGTGCAACATACTTCACTTTTTGTAAGGCATTGACCGAGCACCATACGTCAAAAAGGTTTACTACACATAATCACCCAGTAAGAGGATTAAGAAATGCCTAGCCTGCAAGTCTCAAAAACAAGCTAATAAAAAATTGCACTGAATGATACTTTTCAAGTTAGTGTAGGTTAGATGCAATACAGCATTTTGAACCTGTATCTGAAAGTGAAAAACGATACGGTTTGCGAATGATTAAATGTGCGAAAACGGGAAAGTGGCGAGGAACCTGGCCCAGCAGTAGGCCAGGGCCATTCCCACCAACTGGACTTCGGTACAGCCTTACGTGAAGTATCTAACAAATGAGAACTCAGACCATACCTGTAGAAAAGTGGAAACACTATCACAGAAAGCTGAGACTTCCGATGATCGAGGGGTCACATCAGACAAGCAGCTAATGTGACCTCCTGTATAACGCTGCGAGAAAAGGGCAAACACAATCCTCTGCAGACTTAAGGCAAAGGGCAGGAGGACCTTGTCCATGGCACTGGGGCTCGAACACTCAATTCTGGAAGGAACATTTGTACAAGATACTGAAAAAATTGACAAGATGTAGAAAGGAAAGACAAGAAGAATTCATGTGTTGGAGGAAATCCCTTATGGTGGAAGATTTAATGAGTTCAGGCCATTTAGCTTGTCAACAAGGGGACTGAGAAATGACATGACACTGTTTAAATACCAGTTTAAAGCCCCACTGTGCTCTAAGGCTCTCTGAATCAGTGGGATGGATGTATCCAGAACTAGTAACTGGAACCCAAAGCCAAAGAGATCCAAAGGAGAAATCGGGCTTAAATATTTAAAGAGTGAGAACATGAAGCCCCTGCAGCAGTCCCAGTGCCTCAAAATCAAGTTAATGCATTTTGTCAACACGTACTTCAAATAGACATTAGTTCTTGGGGCTCAATACAGGATAAATGGATTGAAATGTTACCTGTGAAGTGCGGGAGTCAAATAAGACAGCTTCTTCTAGCCTAACCTATGGATCTACAAAACACTCCAATCATTTGCAGCCAATCCCACTAATGAAACACAGAGAAAAAGCTTTCTGCTGCAGGTGCAGAGCACAGAGGGCACAGCTCCTCATTTTCCTCGTGTGAACTGCAAGGCTGGCCAGAGGCAGAGACGTGCTACCTCTGTGTCTGCCCGCACAGCCGCTCGGGACTCACAGCAACACGATGCTCACGCAGTGGTCTGGTGCAGGGGGAAGGAACACACGTCACAGGGACAGGGTGCTCACAGCAGCACCTTCAAGGAGCCTTTTACACCAATTTATTTCTATACAAGGTGGTTAAAAAAAAAAATAGCAGCCCCTATTGATTGGTCATACAGAAGTCTGGGATTTTATAGGCTTTGGGTGGGTGATTGATTTTAAATCTCAACAACACATGCTTTTTCCCTTGCCTTCTCATTCTCTTCTGAGTCAGCCTCCATGATCCAAAGAAACTAACAAGTGACACACAAGACTAGCAGTCATGTGAACCAATACAAAAATTAAAAAAAAAAAAAAGGAGAATTGAAGACAAGAAAGGGAAAAACAAACGAAGATTGAAAATAAAAATTCGCCAGGATTATGCGTTTTATAAACACAGAGATAGAAACAGTTACAGCAAGGACAGAGCGGGCCAGGGGTGGGGAATAGATATTTATATATATATATATATATAAATTCAAGGGGCCTTCAGTTTATTCTTGTTGGATCCCCCGTCTCATTAGATTGGTCTCTCTGTGGGGATCTTCATCCCCTTCTCTCCACTGTCCACCTTTTGGGTATTCTCTCCCATGACCAGGGTCCAGAAGAGGCCACCACTGCCATGTGAGTCCAGCCCGTCTTGGCAAGAGGGAGCACTCTGATGGGAGGTGAGCAGAAGCCAGCCTTTCCCTGCCTCCTGTCAGCTCTTTAAAAAGACTGGTTTATTCCTCCTCCTCCTCTCCTTTGGGAAACTGGGGGCAGGACAGGTGTGTGAGTCAGAACTGCTGTCGTTCCGCCTTTCAGGAAAGGGAGTAGAGAGAAAGGTGATGATTATTTTGGCAGTCTCTTACCCTCCCTTCCAGTTGCTTTTTGGTTTGTTGTTGATGCCTGCAGGCTTTTTTGAGGTGGAGGGGAAGTACGAGTATAAGCTGCTAGGACATCATCCACAACAGGTAGGAAGATCAATGAGCAGGAGAACGCACATTCCTATGAGGCCCTGGCCATTGTGCTGCTCAGCCAGCCAGGGGAGAGAGCCATCAGCCAGTTCAGACTCCTCTATTGCTCTCCCAACAGGAGAGAAGGAGTGCAATACTCCACGGCCCTCAGGCAGTGTAGGCACCTGTCCAGCCCAGAAAATATGCCTCACCTCTCCCCCCACACTGGTCTCACCTTCCTCTGGGAATAATGTTTCTCCCATCCAGTCCTTGGGGCAGGACAAGAGATCCCTCCTCCCTTTCACAAGCAGGAGGGACAGGAATGGATACTTCTCTTAGACACTTAAGGAAATCCTTCAAGAGCCCCATCCAGCTGTGAACCCTGCCACATTCTTCCGTGGCCTGTTAAAAACGTGTCCAAGCCCCTGTATGTACAAGGACCATCTCTCCATCCTATCTACTACGCATGTCTCAACAGGCACCCCCTTTCATATGCATCCTACAGGGAGAGAGAAGGCAGAACAGGGGCCTTTCTTTGGGTTTGAAAGGAGGGGCTCTTGCTTGAGGAAGTGATCCCAGCACAGGAAAGGGGCTCTTGCACAAGGAAGCATCCTCCTACCAGGCAGGTCGTTGCACAGAAGGAGCACCCGCCTTGAGACAGGCTGTTGTTCAAGGGGCTGCCATGAACAGGGTTACATGGCCAGAACAGGCTGTTGCAGGAGGAGAGGCCGGAGACTGTTGCACGAGGAGAGCCGCTGCCCAAGCGGTGCCTCTGGGCGCAGACTATGCACAAGAGGCTTTCTGCTCCCTGGGTTGAGGTCTCTCTAGGAGCTGGAGAGGTGCTCCACTTGGATGGCGCTGGTGCTAACAGTGAGACAGATGTCCTTGTGATGCTCTGAAGTCTTGTAAGGAGTCAGGTCAAAGGAGCACTGCGGGGGAGGGTTGGGTTGGTTAGTGTCTCCAGAAGGGCCCCCTGCTGCGCCCCCACCCTGCGGCTGGAAGTGCTGCTGCTGCTGCGAGGCCTGGGCTTGCGCCTGAACCACCTGCTGCTGTGGGTCAGGGATGTTGTGTTTCCGCATGTGCTTCATCAGGTACGTCTCCTGCAATGGGAAGAATTGCATGAGAGGAGGGGATAACGTTCACAAAAGCCAAAGCCAGTAGGGAGGGACGTGACAGCTCAGAGGGCTGCTCCTTATGGACGTGGAGGAGCTACTCCCTGGGAAGCGTGTCCGCTTCTGCTGCTCCCCAAGGCAGCAAACGCTTACCGAGGTGTAGGCCCGGCTGCAGATGGAGCAGGTGTAGACCTTGGCATGTTTCACCGTGTGTGTAGCCAGGTGTACCTCCAATGAGGCAGCATCCGTGTATGCACGGTGGCAGTTGTGGCACTTGAAAGGTTTGTCTTTGTTGTGCTGCCGTCTGTGGGACTTGGGGGCAGCAGTGGATGGAAAAAAAGAGAAAGCAAGCACAGAGAAGGAAGTAACTATTAGTACTGGAGGAGGCTTTACCTCTGACGCTCCCTTCCAGCCAGGCCCCGAGCTTCCTAATCCCCCCACTGGGGAAGGTATGCCTGGCTCCTAGTGTAGGGGACAGAGCTTTTCCCTCCAGCTTCTCCACAGAAGCCTTTTTTTCTCAGGCACACTAAGTATTTGAAGAGCAATCTCCTAACTCGCCACAACTCCTTCTTCTCAGTCTCCATGCAACTCTTAGTCTCTTTCTTTTCTCTCTCCTACTTTACAACACGTTTGCTCCCCACATCTATCACTGCCCTTCAGGGCAGGATCTGCTTTAACCGGTCACAGGCATTTAGAGCTCTTCACCATTTGGCACATCCTACAGTTTCCCACCTCCAGGATACTGTAACAGGACGTAACAACACTGCTTCCCTAAATTTCTACTCTTACGCTCTCCATTTCATTGTAAAAGAAACAAAACCACCAATGAGACACTCATGGTTTATTCTGTGTGACATTTCGCAAAAGTCTTGCCCCAGCTAAGCTGGAAAACTCTACAAAACAGATGGGAGGAACATTACCAAGTCTCACCACTTTCAAGTCAAGTTTACAGTTTTACAGGATGCAACTGTTTGTGACTTCTTTGGGTCATTAGTGCCACAAAAGCCAGGAATTGTTCCCCTACCAAGGGTTTCCAAGAGTTTACTCCCCTCTTCTTCCGCTCTCCTCCCAGCTGTCCCAATTTTTCGTTCTCCTCCCACTTGTCAGCCACCCTTGCCAACCCCACTGCTGAGCAAGACAAGCGCAGTCCCTTACCTGCAGGTTGGAAAGCTGGGTGAAAGCCTTTTCACAGCCAGGGTGAGCACATTTGTAGGGTCGGTCGCCAGTGTGGATACTGTTGAGGAGGAAGAGTACAAATGGGAAGCAGTGAGCAGACAGACAGGGCAGGCTGCCAGGGTCTGATGCTGTGATCGAATCTCACAGCCACTCAGGAGAGCAGGAAAGGAGATGATGTTGCATCCAGATGCTGTTCTATCTGGACAAAGAGAGCTCTGCCCAGCTCCTGTGTCCAGCCAGAAGTTAGAGAAGATAAGGCAGTCAAGCAGATTGCGGAGAGTGACTAAGGAGCAAGTGCTTATGTATGCCTGGCCAGCTCAGCACGTGGGCTATCTGAAAATGGGTTGGGAAGGGTTCTGGAAGCCCATGCTCTCCCCTCCGAGCTCAAGAGTCCCATAGGACCAAGAGGAGTCTTTTCTCTTATGTCTGTAGTACATGAAAGCAGCTCTGTTCCTTCTCAGGATAGACACTCTTAACACTTTTTCCTTTATATTATTAGGCTGAGATCACCTACAGTGTTCATCTGTCTCTGTCCCCCTGCAATGCCAGGAGAAGCTTCCACACACTCAGTCAAACCTCCATGGTGCCAGGCTAGGATCCCCTATGGCCAATGCCTCTCTCTCTATCGCTCTCTCTCTCTGTGCCCCCCACGGTGCAAGACCAAGAATCCCCAGGGACAGCACATGTCCACCTCAGCCCTGACGTGGTCAGTGTCTCCTGCGCAGCCTCCGCTCCGTCCACTCTGGTGGGTCACCTCCTTCCGAGGGTGCAGCCGGCCGCGTTCCCCGCCCGCCCCCCGCATGCTTGGCGCGCGTGCTCCACAGGTGCATGCTGGCAGCGCGGGGGGGCCAGGGCCGGGCCCCCAGCCTCCTCTGGCCCTTACCGTGTGTGCTGCTGCAGGTGAGAGAGCTGGCGGAAGGCCTTCTGGCAGTAGCTGCACGTGTAGGGCTTGGCCCCTGAGTGGATGCGAATGTGCTGGGCCAGGTACGAGCTGTTGGCGAAGCTCTTGGAGCAGTGAGGACACTTGTGTGGCTTGACAATCGCCGTGTGGAGCTTGGAGTGGATCCTGCCGAAGAGGAGGAGGAGCAGCAGCAGTTGGACATGACCACCATCTGGCTAGTGCTGATGGAATGAGGGCACAAAGGGGGTGGGACAGCACCACGCTATCTGCTACATGGAGAAACTCCAAACATGGCATGAGCTCACTCAGTCTCAAATTGTGCTCCCCTTGGATTCAAGAGACCGTGGTCTGTCCGCACCGGGGGAGGATCCAGAGAGAGGAACCATAGAGTTTGGACCGAGGGGCACTGGCAGAACTGTGTGTAGGAAGCCTATGACTGAAATAGCAGGGGGCCTGCAAGCCTAGACTGAGATGCCTGACAGAACTACACTGGGGCGACAGGGAACAGTCCTCCTACGCCCACTCTCATTCTATAACAACCAGCCCTACCTTCTGTCAGAAAACATCACTCCATTGCAGATGCCCTTTAGAGTGAGCAGCGCTAACCTCTGTGCACACCCGGCCCCTCACAGCAAGTGACGAGTCTCACGTGTCAGATACCACTAGTGCCAGTTTGTTTGTACGAGACCTGACCAGACTGCGGAAAACAGCAAAGTCTCCCCAGGCAGTTGCCTGTTGAGGGTGCTCGCAGCATGGTGGGATGACAGCAACATGCAGTGCGGAGGGTCCCTAGCCTCCTCTGGCCCTTACCGTGTGTGCTGCTGCAGGTGAGAGAGCTGGCGGAAGGCCTTCTGGCAGTAGCTGCACGTGTAGGGCTTGGCCCCTGAGTGGATGCGAATGTGCTGGGCCAGGTACGAGCTGTTGGCGAAGCTCTTGGAGCAGTGAGGACACTTGTGTGGCTTTGTCTCCGTATGGGACTTGGAGTGGATCTGCATCTCCGACTTGGAATAGAAGGTCAGCGAACACATACGGCACCTATGACCAGGGCGAGGGGAAGAGACAGTGTCACATGGGGGAAGCCCCAGTATATAGCAACTCTAACTGGACAGAGTTTTGCATACTGAGTGACAAAGGGATGTCTTCTCGCTACGTGGTTTTAGGGAGATTTCATCTGGGACACTGTGCTTGGTTGCAAGTACTCCAGCCTCAGGTGGACAAACTTAAGCTAGGAGCTGGCAGAGAGACCAAACGATACCTTGTAGCCAGACAAGTAAAGGTCTTGGAAGAATTAAAGAGGTTAATTCCATGTACTGCAAAGTCTACAAAACCAGTTATGGTTAAACTGACTTAACTCTGCTCCCATTTTTGGAAAAGACACTCAAGTATTTAGAATCAAAAATGCCAAGAATAATAACAGTGCTCCTTTCCTAGCGGGTCTCGGAAAGATACTCTGGATATCAGATGTGGTATTTCACTGGTCTAATGGTCATCATTTCAACCTTACTGATGTGACACAAAATGTTTTTGTCTAGGAGTCTGGATCAATTTATTCCATAATGATCAAAACCATATTGGATAACACACAGACTCTTTGAATAGGAAGAAGCAGTTGGCATCTGTGTACTATGGATGCTGCTGTTAAAAACTGTTCCTCCATCATAATACCAGGCTGTTAAAAGAATCTTGCACTCTTTTACCATTCAAGGCAGTAAAAGCTTTTGTCATTGATAATATGACAGAGAGATAGAAGGTACATCCAAATTACTTGACTTTTTTTTTTCCCTAAATGTATGTCAACCAAGAGGCAGAGTTATGGTTTCTCTATGGCAGAGTTATAGTTTTTTTCCATTTGCAGACTTTTCAATCAAGCAAGACAAAATTGAACCTACACTTGGAACCTCCAGGGTCACATCTGAGAGAAAAAAATGCTACTTAGAAGCCTGGCTAACATGAATTCAACCTTCACAGCAGGATGACTTCTGTTTTTGTCCAGGAATTTCCTCAAGTTTTACAAGTGTTTACAAAATTGCTCAGTGCCAAAAGTCTAAAGAGTTGATCCTGCTCTTCCCCATATCCGTTTTCTCCGAGGAGGATATTTTATTACCTCTGCTATTGTGACTATTTACACTGGAGTCAGAAGCTGTATGAAGTGTGCAGCCTGCTCATTCGCGTATGTCGCGGAGGCAATACTTATCCAGCACCTACCTTAACTTCCACACGCCCTTCCAAGTCACAGCAAGATTTTAAGTCGTTTCTCTGAAAGCCACGCCTCCCTAGCAAGCACTCTACCAAACACCTGCCATAACAGTTTTTTCTTCTCCATCATCATTCTTTTTACATTTATCATCATCTCTAACAGTTGTTTCCATGTTTCCTACCTTCACCCTTCTCTTAATCCACTCTAATTGCAAACCCTAACAGAACAGGCGAGCTAAATACATCCTTGCGTAAATCCCCCCTCATTCTTATAAATAGTCCCTTCTGGAATCAACAAACAGAAACAATTTGGTTGTTTATCCGTAAGTCTATTAGAGATATGAGGAGTAAAAAGGAAAATCAGAATAATCTTTTTTTTTTTTTTTAAAAAGTAGCTCTTTGTTTATAAACCCAACTACCTCCAAACAGTTGTGCCGTTTTTTTCACAATTTCCAAAATGTTTAAAGCTAGATTTGAATACAGCATACAAATTCTGCAGTTACCAAGTTACACAGTGAGGATCGTACCTTTGAAAGCAGCAATGCTACAAAGAACTTTGAGGTGAATACTGAACTGAAAATACCTCTCAGTCACAAACTCTCCTGCTAATGCAAGCAAGTACAGCATAATCCCATGTGTGACTTTTATCAAGCTCCTTCTCAGCAGATGCTGACTTCCATTACTCTCAGATGAACTCCGTTCCACAATATCAAGTCCTCTGATAAGGAACCATTCAACTGCGAACGAGCTAAGTGCAATGCTGTGCTAATATGGCTAACAAAAACAAAGGAGAATAGCAGGTATCTTTTTTTGTAAACAGGAATGGTGCAACTATTCTTGCAACAGCATGTCTAATTCTGAAGTCCACATAGTCAATAAGTATTGACAAACTTAGACAAATTCAGCAAACTGAAGGAATAATCGAATGTGGAAAATTGGCTTTGCAGTAAAAGTTCAAAGCCCAGTCTATCTAGGTTTAGAGAAAAGCTTAAAAGATGGTGAACAGCCATATAACTCTATGTAGGAAAAAAATATCAATTACTACAGGGTTGTTTTATGATCAAAAAAAGGTATAATGAGAAACAATAACTGACAGTAGAAGATAAAAACCTCCAAGAGGAACTAGGATTGTTCCAACCCTGAGAATAACGCAGCTTGGGAACAAAGCTCGGAGGCTCTAGTATGGTCTCAATCACTTGACCCCTACAGTCAGTATTTTGAGAATCCAAATACCTTCCTAGGAGAAATACCTTTATAAAAGTTTGCTTTGGTTTAAATAAAATGCTGGGCACTAATATCTCTGTACTGTGCACATGACTATATATTTCAAACAGTCTATTCTGTTGTGAAAAAATCATGAACTTTACTATTTCAACAAGTCTAGGTAGTCCTATGCGTTAAATCTGTAGTGCCATAGCGCCATCTAATTTATTTTCCATAAGTAAAGGAAAGGATGCACAGAAGTTATTTCCTTTGTCAGGGATCTGCCTTCAGGTCAGAAATTCCCTAAAATAAACTTTAATGAAGAGAAACAGACCGAATGTCCTTCTCCATTTTCAAATTTCAAAACCTCTCCAGTATTTGCATAGAAAGGGAAGATAACTCTCTGGGCGTTAGCAAAAACACACGCACCACCAACCCCCACTGCAAAAACAAAAAAAAAAAGAAAAAAAAAAAAAAAAAAAAAATCAAACTCTTCTTGTCTGAATTTCGTAGCTATAGACACTCTAGCAGTTTTTTTCAAACAATATTTAAAAAGGAAGTCTTGCTAGGACTCATTTTCCAATCATCTAATCAGCATCTGGAATACAGCAGAAAGCTGCACTTTGGCGAGTTTTATATTGTGTGGTATCAGGCACTTTCAAGGGAACAAATGATCCATTTAATTAAGGGCTTCGCATTCTGTCTCAGACAACACCAAATATTAAAGGGGAAGATACAATCAGCCCTCTAGTGGGCAACTATGGATTTAAAAAAAATTTATACGGATAATGAGAAGATAGCATCTCACACTAGTAGTGTTTCAGTATTCTAAGTCAGGGAAATTCTCCTGGCTGGAGAGGGGAAAAGCTGGGAGTGCTGCTTGCTAAGCATGAATAAAACACTGAAATAATTGATATTTCCCCCTCTGTTTAATATCCATTTTTAATCTTTTCTCCCCAGGGTGTTTCTAAACTACCACCACTTCCACTTGCTCTCAAAGAATACAATGGCAGAAAAGACCGTAGCATTCCCATTGCTGGTGCGATGCAACAGCCTAGCTGGTTGTTATGGCACTGCAAATTTAGATAGCCTAGGAGAACACAATAACACAGAGGTTCATAAAAAGATTTAATTCAGTACTCAGCCATATGCCAGGCATCAAAAGTAACCTCTTCCAATGCTCATGATCCTTTCTTTTTATAGGGAAGAACATTCAGAGAATGTTCATGTCAGACAGAAACACCCTCAAAATGAAATGCCAGTAAAAGGTGGATGCACAAATCTAATTCTGCTCCTACATGAAAGTCATCATGATGAATCACAAACAAAACGATGCCTATAGCAACGAGACTACAACTGTGGCACATGGTTGGTTGGTTTGGTTTTTTTTTTTCTCCTATTTTTATGGAATGTTCTGCCTTATTCATCAGATGCTGTTACGAGACAAAATACCATCTGAAATATCAGTGCATAGTAAAATTTCCCTAACATGAATTAACAGCATTTCTCAATCGAGTGCTTAATTAACCAGTATCCCAGTTGTGAAAACTACGTAAGCTTTTGCATGGCTTTGAGAATTCAGATTCCTAGTATCTACTGAGATTAGCCTTAGAAGTTAATTGAGCCCTTGCTCCTCCTATGAGGGTACAAATACAAGTTAGACCACAAGTTTTAAAAAAAAGAAATCAAACTTTGCGTCTGAGAGTAAGTTTAGGCGTTCTGCAGTTCATTTAGCAAGGAAAGAAGTGTACTGCCTTTGCAATGCAGAGTTAATGAAGTAATTAATGCAAACATAGCATAATAACAGATGCACAGATCATGACACATGGTAATTTAACCCTTGCATTCCCCATTTTTGTAAAGCTGAAGTTAAACATTTTCCTGCTAATATTTTGTAAGAGGCAGGGGAAAGAAGACAGAACTAACATCCAAGCATCAAGTCCTATCCAAAAGTTAACAACCTGCTTCCATTTACCAATTTACACTACTGGCATGTATACTGTCAAATCTATCACCTATGCTCAGAGATCTTAGTCAACTTCAACAGTCCTTCAGTCACCTGGTGGCTTGATAAGGCTACAGAAAAGCATGCTCTTCTGGCAAGGCAGCAAGTGTTCTCACCATGGAACACTTTCCTATTTCTCAGACTCGAGGACATTCCTGTGTTTTGTCCATTTTTCTAAATGATCTTAAAAATACCAGACACAGAATTTTGTGGTATTTCAGCATGCTTCACAAGTTGCCTGTCTTCTGTGAATGACTCCATCACTTATGCTTTCAACAATTACATCTGCCCTCTTCTGTCACACCCTCACAGGAGGAGCTCACATGATGTCACTTAACTCCTAAGTCTTTTTCACAGTCCTTGCTTTCCAGGATACTGTCTCCCCATATTCCTTATCGTTAGATCAAAGACATTCAGTAGTATCCAACAGGCCAAGTCTGTCCAATACTGTGTTCCACTGTGTCCAAACACCTAGGCCTCGATCCCTGACTGCCTGGGAAGTCACGCAGTATTACCCAAAAGGCTAAATCTTCCATTAGGCCGCTTACACATTTTGTTTGAGTAGTTCCAGTTTAACAACCACATAAAGCTTCTCTATTTTTCTTTTTTTTTTAGATATCCACCAGCATTGCTTCTATCTGAAAATCATCAGACATGACTTTTTGCTGACCTCCAAATCACTGAACATCAGGCCTAAGACCTTGTCTACCAATTTTTTTAATCAGTCACCATTAGCAAAAGACCAACAAAACAAAAATAATACAATGAGGTGTTTCCCAAAATAGTGATAACACACAAAAGATAAAACTAAAAGAATACAAATGTCCTTGAGAAAGCAGTCGCAAATCTGGCAATGCCAGAATGAAGGTCACCCACGTCACCATAAATGGCTCTGCAATGCAGGTGCATTCTGATACAACCTTATTGACTTGTTTCCACAGAACTGCATCCTTTTTATGTCGCATAGACAGATACTTAACAAGCGTTTGGTTTCCTTCATCATCACTCTGTGTACAGCCTCAAGCTTCCTTGACTACACGCAATTCCAACCTCATGCAGCAGAACTGCTCTTCTGTTGTACCCACCACAGAAGTATCAGTGCTCTGTAAGCACTCCTCTATCTCTACAATGTCAATGTTTTGTTTTGTCTAAGGGAAGGGAGTGACAAAAGACAAAGGAGTGAATGAAACACAGTAAGACAGACATACACACTAATCCTGAGTGGCCAAACAGATACCTGCAATCACTGTTTTTTTTTCCTCTAAAGGAAAATTCATATTATATACATTGAAACCACAGCTTCTATACACTTCCATGCTACAGCTATAAAATGCAATGCTTCTGCAAAGCAAAACAGAGTCTGCCATGTAATAGAGAACTATTAACAATATTTGAGAAGAGATTATGGTTTCGGAAACATCAAACGTGAATTATTTCAGGGTAACCGTCTATGGTCATTTTTAACCTGCAACAAATGCGAATCCACTGAAGACCAGACCTAAAGCATATTTGCACATACTTCAAGGCAAGATTGGTGCAGACTGAACCATATGACTGCAGGATACCACAGCAGATCTGCAGCAGAGGCAAGCATAATCTACAATTCTTCAGACCAGCAGTCAAATGCCTTCCCCAAACCATTCTTCTCAACTCTGCAACCCCGTATCAATATTAGTGGTTGCTTTTTTCTAAAATAAAACACACCTTTCACGTTCTCTGAGTAAACATGCAGAACTCTGACAGGCCGTCGTGTACACAGTATATAATCGCATAATCAAGGATAGTATCAAAATGCATTGACTCAACAGGGCCAAATTAATGTGTGATCAGATAAGATGCAGGACAGAATAGTTTTGAAGTCCTCTCTCCACAGTCAGAACTATAACTGTCTCCTCTCACTCCTTTGCACACACTCATTCCATTGACACGCAAGTAATATGTGCTAAAATTAAAACTCATGACTGCAGAACCTCACCCTTGATTAGACATCAGAGAATCCATACAGGAGAGAGACACTGGAAACCAGGCTTCATTAGTTCCACTGCTCACGGAAAAAGCAAACAAATTCCAACATGTGGCGTCATACACCCACGTTGGTCATCAACAATCTTAAAATCCACTGCACAGACCTCGGCCACTACAGCTAGGAACATGACAAGCAGTGTCCCTCAGGGCTCTGTGCTGGGACCAGTGCTGTTCAATAGATTCCTAAATGATATTGACAGTGGCACTGAGTGCACCCTCAACAAGTCTGCGGATGGTACCAAGCTGGGGGGTGCAGTGGATATGCCAGAGGGACGGGATGCCATCCAGAGAGACCTGGATAGGCTGGAAAGATGGGCCCAAATGAATCTTACGAGGTTCAACAAGGCTAAGTTGAACCTGGGCCGGGGCAACCGGCACTATCAGGATAGGCTGGGAGAGATATACTGGAGAGCAGCCCTGTGGAAAGGAGTTTGGGGGTGCTGGTGGGTGAAAAACTGGACGTGAGCCACCAATGCGCAATCGCAGCCCAGGCGGCCAATCCCATCCTGG
>VWZK01016806.1:11189-69095 GCA_013396935.1 Baryphthengus martii | reverse complement strand
CATAAGGAGACATCAACCATATCCCAACAAAGACATGCACAAAACAGCCAGACAAATACCAGAAAGATACATTACTCAATTCATTACCCTCATTGTCCTTGACTCTTTCATGGCCTCCACAAAACTCCTTCTCACAAATCCCTGTAGCAGCAGCTCCCAGCAGCAGCCCAATAAGGTGCTCTACTGGCCTTTTAGCTCCACCCTCTAATCACCACCTAAATGGCAGCTGTTTCACATTTCTACTTTAACTCTCAGCGTTTCAGGGCATGCTTGGCCTGGCTTCTCCTCCTGGATAGCCCTCTTACAATAGGGGGGCTCATCCATCATATCAAGGTTTGGCATGGCATGCGTCCCCACCGCTCAATACCTGCTGGGTTGCAGCCAGCAGCAGAGCTAAAAGTTCTTCTTAGTGGCAAACACAAGAGGCCAACCCCATCTTGCCTTTGTAGTAGGAGGCACCTGCCCAGCCTTAGCCCCTTTTAGCTGGTTGTGAGATTCATCCAGATGTCAAGTTCACATCAGGGCTTGGGGTTCAGATTGCAGCACCTCAAGATCCCACTTCTGAAGGCCATCACAAGCCCATGAAACAAATTAGTCAGGAGCAGCACAACTATAACTGATCTTTGCTTCATCAGGTGTTTCCAGACACCATGAGGTACCCTCCAACCATCCAGTACAGTGGTTAATGTTAGTTTTTGTGATAAATTTTCTTCAAAGAAAAATTATAACTAACAACAGGGACATTTGCTTAGCATCCTAATCTAACGAAAATCAAATTCAGGTTGAATTGCTTCCTGGGAGATGGACACTAGAGATTTGGCTTAGATTTCCAAAAAAAAAAAAAAGGATTGTACAAGTCCTTGCTTAATGTCCCATCTAAACCATCTGCTTGAATACAATTGCTGGATATATACAAATGTATATTGTGAATAAAACACAAGGGAATATAGAAAGAAATATTCATCTCCTATTTCTCTTTTATTCTCTTTTTGTTGGTTATAGTCCTGAAACTGCTAGTCTGTGACAGGAGAATAGCAGTAGAGTGTTTCCCAAACTATATGGAGTAAATGGCCCTCTTCAGCACAATGGAGATGGTAGCAAACCATCCAATAAAAAATTGTGATGATTCAGCAATTAAGTCTGACAAAGCTGAGATGAAGCTAAGTCACGAAGTATTTAAGATCTTCTTGGAAAAATCCCTATATTCTCATTGGGGAGTTCTTATTATTCTCTGTGTGAATGGACTTTAGAAAAAATATACACAGCAAAGTTTCAAATACCCAACCCAACACTGAGAGGCACATAGAATCACTGCACATCCCTCACTTAATCTCCCATTTAAAACAATTTCATTCATATAATCTACCTAAGATGTGTATTGAACAAGGATGAGAGCAACACAATCAGCTGCTCTTAAAGAGACATTTTACCCTACTAACAGAAAAAGCAGCATAACCTGTCTAAATGGGTGAGTCCATCATCTCCATAAAGGACTGTGCTATGATTTAGGAGGACTGGATAAAGCAGCAAACTCTTAGCCAGAAATGAGTGCATTGCTCCATAATTTATGCATAATTCCATAACTTAAAGAAGTTTATAGAGATTTGTTGTCAGGCAAGCTTTCACCAGTTCCCTGTTTGAAAGCCATGGCAGACCTTGTGCCTTGACACAAAAAGAAAGCTTTTTGTTTTATCTGGAGTTTCAAAGCTCTTCTCTTGTTGGTTACATAAGAGGGAGTTAAACAGAAGATAAACCCTACACTTCAATGTCTGAATGTCTGGTATTTCGTTCAATAAAAAAAACACCAAAACAAAGCGCAACAACAAACAAACAAACAAACAAACAACACACCAAAATCAAAACTTTTTCCAACAACATATCCCCATTCATAAAATAAAACATTATGCTCATCTAACATCTGTTTTAAAAGTCTGAACACTTTGATAAGGTTCTCATGAAGCAAACTTTGAAAAAAAAACTGTTCAGTGAGCAGGCATAGTCTCAAAGCACAGCAACAGATTAATTTTCACACAAGGAATCATTGTACAACACATCTCCATCTTCAGTTCATGTAGAAACCTGAGCAAGCAACAGCAAATTCTGATTTGAGAAAAGATTCTGCCAAATCTCATTCTTCCAGAGCACTTTAAGCAAATAGGTCAAAACCTTAAATCCTAAATTTCCTATGATGTGTGGTATTCCAGCTGATTACAAAAGAAAACCTGTATCGTTTGAAGTCTCATTAGCTATTAACACAGAGACAAATTAATATATGCCTTCTGCAACTGGGACACAAGCTGAGATATTGACCCCAACACAGATACTTGGACTGTTCACCTCCATGCCAAACTGGTTTTTAGATTTTTAAGTCTAAAGATTGCCTCATATGTTTAACATATTTCATAAGCAGGGTAGGAACACAGATCACACTAATTGTACAGTTAAAAAACCCAACAATGCACATACTTTTCATAAAATGTTCAGATAAGAGTCAAAGAGATGACTAGTTGCATATGGTGAAATCACTAAAAAATCATCTTTTGGATTAGAAGCACTTTATGAAGAAACTGAGTTGCAATGTTTTTCCACCACTGTCTCAGGGCAACATCTGGTGTTCTAAAAAAGGACCGCTCTTACATTCAGGTTCTTTGGATTCCTCTTTTTGACCCAGTATTGTTAATATGTTCCTTTTATTTTTAAAGTAAATTATTTTGTTTTTAAATACATGCTTGTATAAATATTTTTGCATGCCTGGAAAATAGTATGGAAGTGTATATGAATGTATATTGTATGTGTATATGGACACACTTTCATACAACCTTCTCCTCTCTTCAAATCTGCAAAGTGCCTTTACACCTCACCTGAGCTCTTAGAAATTATGAAGTAATATGTAAAATAACGTATAAAAAATTTATGTATTTATCCTCTTCTAACTTTTTCTTATGAGAAAACACACTATTAGCTATCACATTTGGTAGATGTTCAGATTTATATATTACAACCATAACAACTCCTTGCAAATCTCTATGCAAAATCAGAGAGACGTTTTCCAGCCAAGTGAGCATAGAGCTCCGGACACTCAGGTGAGCAGGTGGTACACACATGGAGGAACACCTGAATAGGCACTGGATGTTTGAAGTTACCTCAAGAAATTAAAGAGAAGCAGTGATCTGAAAATCCAGCCCTCATTGAGATATCTAAATTTTCTCTGGCATCTGCTAGATCCTCCATCTTTGCTGGACCTTCTTCTTGCTTAAATCAAAAGCATTCGCCTGCTTATACTGATAGGGAAATCACTGAGGGGAGGTGTGGTACACACTGGCTGAGCAAGAGTCATCATGGACCCAGGAGATCATAAGAACCCAGAAACACAGGTGATGCACAATGGGGCTAACGGAACTGCAGCGTATCCCCACATAGTGCTTGCTCAAATCACTGCAGGGAAAAAATGCTGATGAAAAAGTCATCAAATAAAACACACCAGTTTACACCTTCTCCAGAAGAAATATGTAGTGTCAGCAGCACTATGGGCCAAAGAACTTCCTTCTCACAAAGGAGATAAAGCTGGTGAAATGTGTTCCTTTGATCACCTGTGGGAAAGTATCATGCTGTAATGAAAACTAGTGCTATTCACCCCTTCGTCTGTGGTAAATAACTACAGGAGAGTCCAAGACAAAACAACATGATTTTCTTTTTTCTCAGTTTCTCCTGTGTGCTTCCACTGATGCAGTGAACCTTAGCCTGCAAAGAGGCTACCCGTGAGCACCAGCACAAGAGCTCACTTCTGAAATTTACAGGCCTGTTTTTGATATAGAAGGACAGGAAATGAGGCTTAGATAAGAGATGTAAGGACCTGAAAGCCATGTGGGGTTCACTTGATAGCCTGTTCAGTGCCACCATGACATCTCTGTGGCACACAGCTACAGAAATGACAGTGTTCCTTGTGAACAGCCAATAGCATAACTCTACAATGATAAGCCACATGTGCCCTTCTGCTTATAAAGGCAAATCTCAAAAACAGTGAGTTGAAAAATATTGAATTTTGCTAGGTATGATATTTTAATTTCTTTCTGCCTTTTTTTTTTTTTTGTTGGAGGGGAGATCCTGTACATTTAGGTAAAAGTCTGAAGTGTTTACAGAATGAGAATCCTGTATCAAGATCTCACATACCACATTTCATCAAAGAAACTTACTGGTTTGTTCCTGACAAGATGGACCCAAATCCCAAATGATTGTGATTGATTCACTTGCAAACTTACCCTCATACAGGGAAACTTCACTCATAGTCCTGCTTTCACTTCACCTTTGCTTTCCCATCCTATGTCTGCTGAGACCAATCTGACCAGCACTCATCTGGGAAGGCTGTGCAGCTTCAGAAGGGATCTGGCAATACCTTCGTCATTTGTCAACTTCTCCTCCCAACTCCTGTGAAAGGGGACATGAGAAAATTCTGAACTGCCACAATTTGATATAATCAATTAAAATTTAATTTGCAGATAGTTCAAACCCACTCAATTTAATTTTGAATGGCACTAAAGCTCAGCAAATCTCTGCTTGGAAACTTTCAGGCACTGTTGGGATGATATGAAATCCAAAAAGCATACAAGTTGCAAAAGGCAGCATGCTCAAATTAATCTTACCCTCCCTTACTAAGCTCCCCTGGAAAAAACACTAACTCATTTCAGGTTTGAGTATTCTGAATCTAAAACAGCTCTTATCTTAACTTGCTTATGTGAGATTTACAAATGAGAAAAGAACAAATAAGGAGTAATTTAAATTTTAATTTAAAACCCCTCCATTTTCTTATCCCTTATCAAACTGCCAGCATTTTTCCTGCTAACAATGAGCTGAGTGTCATGGGCACAGCACAGCCCCCTACCACAAACCAAGTAATCTCTTTCATCTAAAACCCTGATCCCTTTAATAAACAAAATACGAAAAGGCAGTCAAAATTACGTTCTGGCTTTAAGAAAGAAGCAGGGAAATCCTCAGAGCACAATCCCCTACTTGTTATTTCCACAGCCCACGTGACCCAAAGTCATTCTGAAGGATAAAAAGACAGAAGCTGCCACCAGATCTCTGCCATGATTTTTCCACAGTTCCCAGCCTTAGCCCATCTGTTATGCAGCGGCCACATGAATGGCATGTGTCAAGAGAGTCATCACTGTGCAAACTGCCCAAAGAAATCAACCAGCCAACTTCCTTTTGCTTCCATGGCTTCAGCAATTGTTGCTGAGCCGGCCACCATATGGTGAATAATTAGTTTTTCGACCCCACTCTAGAAAAATGTTCGCTCCATTGCCAGGCATTGGCAATATGTGTGTTAATGAACAGCAGATGATGAATGCCTATACATTAACAAAAGTCGAGATTTTTTTGGCAGCAAGCTGCGCTCACTACAAGAATCCCGATGACTCTTAGGGTGCTAAGTGGTGGACAGCAGTAAGTCATGGCTGAGAAGCAGAATTTAACCAAATTTCCCCATGTCTCAAACAGTAAAGCAACTTTGCAGTAAACCAACCTGCTCCTCTCATCTTGCAGCTCCCTTGCTTCAAATGAGAATTCGACCCACGTAAAAGATTGACAATGTAGAGCTCTCAAACAGACATCTTCTGTTCTCCGGCAATTGAGGTGCATTGTGTAAACAGCTGGGACACAGGTTCCTCCACACTTCTTTTTGTCTGAGTGCTTAATGAATATGAATTTTTACTGAATACCTGAAGTATGCCAGCCCCTTGAAGAGTCAGTCTCAGACCTCTGAGTAAACACTCACCTCCAAAAGACTGAAGCTGATGAAAATGTCTGAAGGTTCCATCAAACTGACTTAATAGCACAGCTAAGACCTCTAAGCACATTTCACTCCTTGAAGTGCTCCTTTTTCCTTTTTTTTTCCTAGCCCTCTAATCAAAAAGAGATTGTTACCTACATTCTTCTATGGGACGAAATATCCCTGTATTGTGCAGATATATTGAACTGGTGATTACAGTCAGGAAAGCTGATGATTCTAGCTATTGCCTGTCATTAATAAAGTCCCAAATGCACCCCAAAGCCATTTTAAAATAAAATCAACTATTTACAAACAGACCTGTAAGTAATTAACTGTTGAGAACAACTACAGCTCTGGCATACATGTTGTGTGTAGTACAGAAATGAACATTTTAATAGGCATCACAATTCTAACATAGTAGGTAAAAGCTACTCTTCAGAAGATAGAGGACATTACAGGCAGCCAAGATACCTCAGTTTCCTTCAAGTAGATTTGGTGGTGAAAGGCATAGAGCAAATCCAGGTGTGCAACTTGATCCTTGTTCAGATTCTGTCACTGCCAAACCTCGAGCACGTGCATCACATGGCCCAGCTAGACCATGGTACCAATAGTGTCCACCTGACTCCTCAAAGCATCATTTTGGCCATATGAGTAACTCAGGAGCAAGGAGAAGTCGACTCAACCACAAAGGCAAGCTGAATCACAAAAGTCTGAACTCGCTTTTCAGATCTGAACAGCAGTGAGGTCTTGAAATCTGTATCTGCACTTGTTATTTCATCATTTTTTAAGCCTGTCCACCAGGCAGAGAGGTTTTTCCTAGGACTATTCTAAATTTCGGACATAGCTAACATGCATGTGCAGTGCTGATGGTTTTGGGTTTTTCTACAGTTTTAGGAACAGGTAGCAGTTGTAGTTCCTTTTGGTGCAGTCACAGGCATTGGTTCTTCCATTTAATCCGTGTGAGAGTGTCAAATGAAGAGAGTATCATCTGACAGTTGAATGCTCCACTAAATCTTGTTGATAACAGTTCTTAGCACAAGCAGGAGCTCATCTTGTGTAGTTGCAATAGTCAGTGCCTGTGGAAAATGGATTTAATATGCACAAAGACACCTGTTTCCTTTCTAGAATTATTTTTATCCTCTTTTCTCCACTACCTGAAGAATTTTAAATTATAAAGGTGATTTAACTGATGCCTTAAGTTCCTTGGTAGCACCTCACTATAGCAAATATTCACGTTTTAGATATTGCCAGCTTCTTTCAGTAGACCTTTTTGAGTGTTTTCGACCGTGTTCTGTGTCCTGGACCTTCTGGGGACAGTATTTTAATTTTGATTAACAAGTAGCAATGATATAAAAAGAATACAGCATAGAATTATGTCAACACAGGAAAAGGAGAAGCGCCAGGACTCAAGTATGAAGCTCTGATCCAGTTTCCAGGACAAGCTTTAAATCAAGGTTAGTAACTCTAAGATGCAGTTTCATGACTCACAAACTTCCAGGTTAAGCTGTTAAAGACATTCCATTCCGCTGTGCTTCGCTGTTCTACTACCTTCAAACTGCATTCACTACCCTCTCAACTGTACATGATCAGGGAAACATTCTAAGTTAAAAAACAAAACAAAACAAAAACCACAACTAACAAACAAACAACAAACTTAAAAAAAAAAAAAAATAATAGAATACCCTGGAACTCCACCCCCATCAGTAATGAGCCGGGGCACAGGTTGTGTTATGGAAATTATCAAAATTCAAAATAAAGGTGAGCTGCATGCCGAATAGCAACATATTTGGCAAAAACATTAGGCAGTTATTCAAATCTTTGCATTGGTAGGATTTTTACATGCACAAAATACATCGAGAAATTATGTCAACTGTTGTCTTTCAGTATTCTGAGGTCTGAGAACTTTTGCGTTTTATTTAAATGAAATTTTGATTTTTTGTGATCAATCTCATACCAGTTCTACCCAAGCCATTACCTAATTCCCTGTAAAATTGTTTGCCTGATAAATAAACATCATTTAAATATACAGATCATGATTAAAAGAAGGTGAATCCTCAAGAAATTTATGACCCACTGGATTTGATTGTGAGTGATATAGTATTTCAAATTAAATTCTTCCTTTTTTCAGCCAAAAGTATGTTTCCTAGAGTTATGAGATTTTAAACAACACAAGGAAATTCTTTAGCCATTTTAAAATTTTTCAAGGAGAGACATCTATCACTTTATGGATGTCACATTTGCTGGCTATGACTGGTCTCAAAGGATATTTCAGTGTCCCTAGCAAGCTGATATGTTTATCTCTTCACTTCATGACTTAGCCAGTTTTCCAGCACAAGTAAAACTATAGACTATACTGTCTATACCGCCCGCTGTCATGGAAATTTTCTAAAATTGTAACCACCTGAAGCATCCATCAAGGAGACCAGCTACAGCAGCTACAAAAGCTAACCATATTTTACTGAAGAATAAATCATGTTTTCCTGTATTACTCTCAGTTTTTAAATCCATTCCTGAAGAATGAATATCTCTGTGGGTTTTTTATCACCCTGGAAAATTACAGACCAGGTGGTTTCCCTTCTCTATGTGGAGCGAGCTCTCTATGGCTGACCAGGTACTATGTGAAGTTATAGGGGCCCAAAGAAGGCCACAGAAAAGTCATTAACTAGAAACTGAAATGATTGGCATGGTTTATGTTAGAGAGGAAGTAACAGCAGACATGGTATAAGTGCATACAACAACAGACAGCCTAAAAGCTGGGAGCTTTTGTGAACACTGGCTCAACCGCTACAGGAACAAGGGCACAGTCAGTTGCAAAGTGCCTCCAGTTACTATTGTGCAAATATAGCATCATTTTCTTAAATACTAGCCTTGGAAAACACTTTAGATGCTACTACAGTCTGGAATATTATTACTTTGCAGGTCAAGCAACAATAATAGGAAAGAGAAGAGTCAGTCTCTTCAAAGACAAACACTGTCTTGAGATGATGGTTTCGATAACACCTGTGGAACTCCACTGTGCTTTAGAGGGTTTGTAGACATGAGGACATCGGGTAAAAATAACATGTTTGCACAAATGGAACTGCAGCTCAAATTTTCTCCTGCAGGATTTTTGATCAGCATTCTATTGATGATAATCTATACAGGATGAATGCATCTTGATTGTAGAGGCTAAGAAATATAGGGCAACAATGCCTGTAAAAGATATATCTTATTTGCTAATTAATCAAATTCAAAATCAATGTGACAACATAAACATGGAGCTTTTCATGCTATTTTATTGTCCCTGTTCAGGTAGAACTAGAATTTAAATAATGGGTGTCTGGCAAGTCTATGAATGTGATCCTTGTGATAAGAACAGAGCAAGGAAGAACTAAAGTGCTTTTATTATCTTTACAGAAAAAAAAAATAATCTGAATTTTAAAAAGAATCGCATATACCCAGAATGAAACAAAAACCTAGATATTTATAATGAAGTAGAAGTTAAAAATATTCTCAGAAAAATTGTGTGAACAACAAAACCACAAAATCATTATGTAATCTAAAAAGATTAACTGTTTACCAAAAATCAGAGAGATGAGATTAAGATATCTTTAAAACCTTCATTGAAAATCTGTGGAATATATTTTTAGCTAGTCTGTGAAAAAAAAGCTCTTCTGTTTTAAAACTAGTATTTTTAAAAGTCAGTATTTAGCTGAATGATCTTGAAAGGCCACATAGAGGCAGCCAAGGAAAATTTCTAACACATATTTTTAAAAGTGTTAGCACAGTGGCATTTATAGTTCAAGATAAGCATCAAGAATGTATACCGTTATTTTAATTTTTCTTGCTTATTTATTTTTAGAACTATTCTAGTAGTTGAAGAATGCATCTGTCTAAAACATGGAAATTTTCTGAAGTATTTGTCTTTACAATACTGAAATATTTGCCCAAATAAAGACCTTTGAAGCAAAAGGGCTAATACCTTTGCCCAGATTAATCCAAATTTTGCCAGAGGGCTATGCTGGCAACCTGCCAAGAGCTTTAAGGCTAAAGCTAATTTGCATGAAATGGAGGAAATTGCAGCTGCCCTCAGAATTAATATGGAGACACAGACAGCCCCAATTGAGACAGAACATTGCACAACGGGATTTGTGAATACAAACATGCCACACTTCCTTATTTAAGATGAAAGTAGCTATAGCCAGCAGAGTAAGCCTCCATGAAAGCTACTTAGATACCTTTACCCCTACCTTTCAGGTCCAGTGACCTCATTTCAAATCCAGGTGGAGGCTGTCACTAGACCACAAATGGAAATGAAAGTTGATTCCAGAAGACAACAACTTTCAGACAAAGTGCTTGAGCATAGGATTAAATCCCATTCAAATACTCTCCTGGAAAAGAATATAGCTCAACATATCCTAAAAAGCACTTAAAAATTCCTTAATCAGGGCCTCAAAAACTCTTCTTAGTCATTCCTTGTTGTCACCATCAACAGGTGTTGATATGGCTCAGGACCACATGAATCACTGAAGCTGGATATAGGATGCTTGCATGTTTGCTCTGAACAAGTCCTGAAAAATTGCATCAAGGTATTACTTTGATCATCCTTACATCATTTCATGCTCTTCATATAAAATAATCTTTTTGTCTTATTTTCAAGATTTCTACAAGATGTCTAACTGCTGTGTTTGCTTAATTTCGTAAGTTTAATAATTTAAGTACTATTGTTATGACTTGCAATACAGGAAAGACATACTATATCACGTTTTCATCATACTCCTCATCCTACATAGTGTTGGGTTAACTCACAGAAATACAAAAACCTGCTTACTGACTGATACTGGAGGATGCACACAGACAAGTACATCACAAGAATTTAAATGCACAAAGATTATCTCAAATACTGAGCAAAACAACACAGGCTGCAATTCTCAGAAATCAGAACTGGCATTATCAGCCAGGTCTATTTATTGTCAGTGTGATCTTGCTACATCCCTTCAAGAGGATGGATTGGTTCCTTAATCCTTTAACACACTGTCTTAGAACAAAGTCCCAGCGAAATCGCCCTTTTCCCTTTCTTTCCTGCTGTAGTAATTTACTTCTCCAGTACTGAAAACTGTCACTGTTACTGTAAGAGCGACCATTTACAGTACAGTCAATTGTTCACTTTTTGCATGTATTACAGAGAGTGTAATGCTTCTCCTTTACTAAAAGAACACTTGTTTTAGCTGTGATTTAGATTAAGGCTCTTCACTCCCCTCTCTCTTCTTCTCTTTTCATGTCACAATCCGTAATAACGTTAATCCAGCCCTAACCAGATACCCAAATCTTGCATTAACCTTGTTACTTTTCTGTAATTTCGGGACAAGTTATCCACGTAGAGTCACTGGGCAGAGACAGATACTTCTGCTTCTAAGGTAGATAGACACCCAAATCAGAGAGCAGGGATCACCCAAGAAGATGCTTATCTTTCTCTTCTCTATATGAAGAATTTGGACAAATAGATTAGTTTAGATTATTTGCCTGATTTCTAGAGTGCTTAATCCAAGGAGAAAAAAATAAGACAGTAATCTAGACAAATTAATGGAACAAGACAGAGCAACTACAGATTCCTGTTATCCTGTTCTCTTGCGAGCCTCCTCTAGGAATAAGCGCATATCCATACCGCTGTCCTGCAGTTGGATATATCTCTACAGATATGCAGCTTCTTGTGTTTTTCTCACCTTGCTGGACTGGTGTTTCTGGTGTGTCTTCTGCTGAATGGAGCCATGTGCCAGGACTGCTGCAGCATACGTGGGGGTTCTCCCTCTGCTGACCCACCAAGTGCCCCATGCTCTGGAGCAGCTCTCTATCTGCCACAAAATGCTGCACAAAACCTCCACAGCCCCTCACTCTAAGCAGATTTTTCTCAATCCTTCCTTGTCTTATTTTTCCTGTCACTTTGGCCCATTCCACCATGAAGGGCTCCTTAGGGGATTTCTTTCATAACCAGGACACTTGACATCTATTCAGACTCAGAACGTGATCAGTGGTCTACCTGACATCCTATTCTCTCCTTCCTGCCTGTAGAATAGATTTGCCCTTCACCTCAAATCTTACCTGATTAGGTGAAGACTTGGGATCCAGCAGTTCTACCAAAAACTTCTGCTGGCAGTTCCCAAATTACCATGTATCAGACCTTTGGTTTAACGATGAGAACAGCCTTCTAAGGTGTGTCTGCTCCTCTCCCCCCATCTCACCTTTTACACCTGAACCCAGTGGGTATGCAGTCTTTAAACCACAATTTTATCCATCCCATATATGAGAAATTATGTGTTATGCTCCCAAGAGTTATGAAGAAGGCTAAAAGCACCTGATATTAAACAAATAGTCCTAATAATAAAAAAGTAGGGGTTGGTTTCCTTTTTGAGATTTTAATTTGCATTTGTTTAGTTCTGATAGTCACTTCCTAGCTAAGTTTTCTAAAGGTTGATCCTTTTCAAAACCTGCATTTATAAAAGGAGAGCTATGTTTCTCACACAACCACTTGCTTCCAAATATATGCCAGAAATTTGCTCATCGTTCTTTTAACCAGAGCGAAAAGCACATACTATGTTATTCTTCAATTTACAAGCAATCAAGATAGCCAGAGCAAAGCTTGATTCTAATCATTATGCACAAAATCTACAGTCTGTACTGTATACATACACTAAAAATACACAAATAATCCCCAGTTTAACTGCCATGGACCAGCAGGCAGAAGCCCTGCAGTACACAAAAAAAAAAAACAAATATAGAATTCAGAAGGTAATACACCTGAGATTGAAGAAATAATTTGGAAGTCTGTGGATCCAATTTAAATTGATTGTCCTTTCAATTTTGGGAGATGAGACTGACTTAAAGCTGGCTTATGTTGTTCTTTCTGTGCTTGACCACATTAACTTTTAACTTCAGGCAATAAGAACAAAGAAAAATACCACAAGAATGCACTGGGGCAATAATTTTTCTATTGTGCCTTTCAGCTACAGTGATGCATTAAATTAGTATTAAAATTTTTTAGAAAGAATTATCTCACCACTCCTCTTCCAGCCCACCCAGAAATGTCTTTGATATTTTAGAATAAAACCTTTATGGCTTCTTTACATCAACTAACTTACTAACTGGTAAATGCTCAGCAGTGGTGAAACATGTTTCTAGTCAGATGCTGAAATATGGATTTAGAACCTAACCCAAGGTAATCGGTTCAGAAAATAACTTTATTTAGACCCCAGATCTTAGAAGAAGCCCTACTTCTATAAAACATTAAAGCTTGGGTTTATGAGTCTTTGCTTGGTGAGAGGCAGAGTGCCTACTCTGTTACTGGTGGGAAATGTGACAACAGTAGCGAGACACACTTCTAAATGCATCTGTACAGGATCCAAGGAGGTCAGATGTTAGTTATTCCATCCCCTTCTCCAAGGCAGAATCAGATTTACCTGTCCTAGTCCTGATAGATATCTATCAAAACTGTTCTGAAAAATGATGAGCACTGAAAGTATATATCCTTGCCACCAAAAAGAAGTCCAAACTTAATTCTGAGGCTGTAGTTTAAAAGTACTATGTCTTGCCCTATCAGTTATGGATGACTTCTGTGCAGCGTTTCATATTCTTGAAGACTCTTTCCTGATTTGTCAAGTCTCTTATCGTCCCATCTGCTCTAAAATGGGTGCTACATGTTTCCTGTGCTCTGCTACAAACCACTCCAGCAATCAAAGCAGAGTAAAACAGAGAGGTTCTGCCCTGTGTCTTCCAGAGTACACCACATTTCTTAAATTATCATCTCCACCACAGCAAATTGTAGCTGTTCATCTGGCTGAAAAGCTATGTAGTCAGTTTTGCACCCAGTCTATTCTAGAGTAACCTAGACTACAATTCTCTAGTTGCTTAGGAGTGTCATGTCAGGTGCTCTCTAAAGCCTTAGTAAGCTCAAAACATAAGAACTCTAACACTTCTCATTTAGCAATAGAAAGGAATAGACACATCTCTTTTATCATGCAGGCCCTTAGGGGAACAAAGTGTGGTTTTTTTTCGTCTTGGTAGATAAAAAATACCTTTGAACAAGTAAACTTTACAGGAAAATGAGTAAGTGTTTGTCAGTATCTAGCAGATACTGCTCTCAATTTAGGCAAATGTAAATCTACAGTTGTTGCTCATGTTGGCAGGGGTAGTAACACGTATTCAGATATCATATGTGATACCTTTGCAACATATCACATATGTCAGTAGCCTTACCATGTTATCAGGGACATTGCTGCTCCTTTCACAACAGGACTTTGGTCAGCACCTAAGAGATGAAAAGAAGTTGTACAAAGTTTTATAGTGCATACTTAATTATACAACACCAGTCTGTAGGGGTAAATGTTTCTACATTCATCATTACTGAATGGCACTTATGACAAAAAGACCTTATACTGCATACATTTAAAATTCTCTTTCTTGAGCAATTCTTCCCATGTCATTATCCTTTCTGCCTTCAGAATTTCTATGAAAAATTTTTCTGAACCCCCCTGGAATTGATTATCACCAATAGATAATAACCTCAAAAATATTTCAACACTCTTGGCTGTAAAATACAACAGCAGAAGAAGGCGTTCAGCACAATAGAACTGCAGAACAAAGTGCCACAATTTCTACAATCCATGGTAGAAAAATGAATATTAGGTAGTATGAATCAAGTGTACATCATGATTCATAGGAGAATTTCTAAAACTCAGAGGATAAAGAAGGCTATAAAAAACGCAATTCTAGGCAAAGCAGACATATCATGAAAGTAAAGGAGGAGCTCACTGCAGGATGCCCTGCTGCTTGAAATTGGCCTTATCAGCCTAAAAGTGATTCATTTTCAGAGCAGCATTTGAAAAGAAAAAGTCAGGTCACTGGTCGTGTAATGCTACAGTCAATCAAGTGCCAGTATCTGTCAGAAGGGAGGAAAGGTTCTTAGCAAAAGTAAATGAAGGCATAGAGAGAAAACGAGTCTGAAGAGCTGTATCCTATGAAGGTCAGGGGATGCTGGAGAACTGGAATCATTGGGGCTGGACAATGGAGCATTCTGTTAAGTGGTGGGTACAATATGACAGTCATCCAGCATTGTAGTAATGAGTGTTTAAATGGAATACTGCAGTAGTGTGCCAGGAAAGAGGCACGAGTAGGAACGTAGGACCAGGAAGAATTTGGGAAGCCTGAGAAGCAACAAGAAATTATAATGAGAAAGATGATCCCCTTCTGGTCACGTAAGAAAGTGCCCATCTCCGTACGGATATAAAAACTCACTATTTGAGAAAATTGCTATGCTGGACTGGTTTGTTACGGCACCTACATCCTTTGTAACAGATCTTCATCCATAGAGTGGTTAATTTCGTGTCCAGAAGGCCTAGGACAGATGATATCGATTGTGTGCATGCTATAGTACTGTAACAGATTGTGACACTGTAATTTGTTAGGTTCATTTTAACCTAGGTGTCCTGAAAGGTGGAACGACTGTGAGTCTCAATTAATGGAACGACTGTGAGTCTGAATTAATAGATAAAAGCCAGAATCTTTAATGACAGTGGACATATAATAAACACAGGAAAACTTACAGAGTCTCCTTTTATGTTTATAAAAGCTGGGTCTGCAGTAATACAAGCAAAATATTTTACAAAGCTTTCAAGTTATTTTTTATTAGGACTCTTTTTATTACTGTATATCAAACCCTATGAGTGAAAAACATAAATTCATCAGAAAACCTTCAAGTACATCTCACTCACGAAAAATGAGTGATTTTGCATCTTTGAAGTTAACTCCATTAGGATCATCCAAGGATCCTAATGTGTCCTGTTTGAAAGGTTTAGAGCTTCAATTTTAGATCTGCTAAACTCTGAGATTTCAGACCTTCAACCTACCTGTAACGTAAGATTGACCGTTACTCATCCTACGTCACGCATCAATGAAAAGAAGTGGGGTCCTACAGCAGAGGAAGGAGCCAGCCTCTTATTTATGAGACAGAAAAGGATATTTTTTGGGAAGCAGATTTTGAAAAAAAATACAGAGAGCTGGAATCAGTGCACAGAGAGGTAGTTGAGCATTCAGGTGCTGGACACTGACAGCTTATCACATGGCTTCACAAAGGATAACATTAGCATGTATTTTCATGTGTGAGTATATATTAATGAAAAGTGCAATTCTGTGCCTCTCAAGTCACTCCTGTGTATGGAAGTTGTTAAAGAGTTAAGGGTTTCTCTGAAATTGCCCTGCCCACCAGCTCCACTCTCCAGTCAGTGACTGAAATGATACACAAAAGTGTTTGCTCCACAAAAGCAGCTGAGAGCGTTCCACATGTGCTGCCTGATGCACTGTTTGGAGAACTAAATAGAAACACAAAGAAAGAAAAAGCGTGGGTTTTAAACTCAGCGTATTTCAGACAGATAGGAGCAGTAGCACAGGGCTTAGTACGCAGACAAATCTGCAGTCCGTGATCTGTGGGGAAAAAAAAACCTGAAGAAGCATACCTTATAGAGGGAGAGGTTTATAGAATTCCCAGTGCCTATGGTACTCTTATAAATGCTCTGTCTTTTGTTCCTGCAGGGCTCCAAAGAATAATAAAAGAAAATACAAAGCAGGGGAGGCACCACTGAGTGAGTGCAACAGTGTTTTATTAATCCATGTGATTAATCCAGCATGCTGAGGAAGATTCTTTACAGAATCAAAACGTTCGTGTTTTTGATCCACATGGATTAAGGGAACACTGTGGCATTCGCTCAGTGGTGCCGCCTCTGCTTTGTGTTTTGGTTTTATTCTTTCGAGTCCAGCAGCAACAAAAGAGGGAGCATTTATATGAGTACAGCGGTATGGGGACTTGGATAACCTCCCCCCTCTTCCTGAAGGATGCTGCATGAATGTTTCTGAGGGCTACGTCTCTCGTTTGTGTCTACAGCCTGCCCTCCAGAAAACAAACCTCTACCAAATAATAGAATGCTGTTTCTGCCAAATCCTGAATGACAGTCATGCTGCTGAACAGGCTTTCTATAAATCAGGCACATACCTGTGTAAAGTAACCAGACAATAATTAGAAACACTAGCTACATTCAAAATTTTTGTTGGAGAGGAAGAAAAAAAGCACAACATAATTCAGCAGATTTCTTTTTGGCAAAGCAAAGGATTCAGGCATCGTACATGGGACCTGGTAAATACTTAAGTCTATGCCTGGGGTTAAAGCCAAGGCCGGACTTAACTGCTTTGCATGTTACTTTTTACGAGCTCAAATGCTTTGCTGTACAGATCCTGAATTTCCCCTTGTTTGAAATTACTGCAACTGCAAATTTCCCAGTAACTAAACTGGATTTAAAAGCCAGAAGATAACCTTTCAGCCTGCTTGACAAAAAATTCAGGATCTGGCTTCCAGTGAGCCATCCCACTCACATTCAGAGGACCGCTTATTTACTAAACATCTAAGCAGAAGCATGCAAGAGTTCATAAATAGCCAATACTGCAGCAGCTCATTTCCTACGACAGTGTCTAAATTCTGCTTTGCCATACTCAAAACCAATCGGTAGTCTCTACCTAAAATTTCTGAATTTTACCTACAGGCTTCCTTATACCCTCTTCTTTCTCTTGTGATTTGTTTTTCTCCTACCCCTTGGATCTAGCCTCTTCCTACTATTCCCTATCCTTGCCAGTTTTAATCACGGCAAACTTTTTCTTGGCAAATTGGCTGACTTTCCTCCTTCCTATGCTTGAGAAAAGGAAAAGAAATGCATACTATCAGATACAAAGGCTAAGTTGATCAGCCTAAACTGAGAGAAGCAATTCTGTAAAATCTGCACTAAACAGGAATGCATAAGTGTCAGGCACACGTGACTACATGAAATTCTGTGCCTTTGGGCAATCTGCAGTGAAAGGGAAGAAGGCAACTCCGACAGTGAATGACCACGTCTCAGCTAGTGGAGAGGAGTAGCAAAGGATCCAAAGCTCTGCAAGTTCCTGTGCTGCATTTGTGGTTGTGGAGCATCTTCAGCCACCTCTGTGCTTCCTAGCCATGATAAGAGATTATCTGAACACGTCCCAAGTCCCTGGACTGTCAACCCTGCATCATTGCCTGGGCAGGCAGCCCTGGGGAGGGAGGCTCAGACGGATGCAAGGGAGGGAGCTTACAGGGTCTGTGGACTTTTTCAAGACCTTTTAGACGCCTAATCATTTTCTAAGCATAGACTTTTTCCTTTTTCTTTTTTCTTTTTTCTTTTTTTTTAATTATACACTTGGCAAACCCTGGATGGAGGCATAAATCTTGCTTGAGATCTCGTCCCTACTCTCAGGGAGCACCGCTGTTTCTCAAGGAAACAGTCTAAATCTTTCCACGTTAGCAAAGTGAAGTTTTTTCCTTGCCAGTCTTCTCAGAGGAAGCATTACTGTTACAGATGAAATGGGTAAAAAGAAAAGATTCTGCCTGCAGCTGACAGTAAATACAAAAAACCCTAAATCTGTCAGTGTGTCCTTGTTGTCTTCAATCACCAATAATAGCATGTAACTTTAACAGTAGGTTGTCTATACTTTATAATAATGAATAAAGATTATAAATTGCAGTACCAATTTCTAATAATCAATATATCAATAAAATATTTTTCCTCTTATTTTAGGAACTACAACTTATTTCACACTCATACAGGGTTAAGTTAGTCCATATAGAAATTTGAAAAACACTCAGAATGCTCCAACTTGTCTGTTTTCCCAATATTCTTGTCAACACCCAGGAATCAACTGTTTTTCATATCTGTTTATGTCAGTCTTCTCTATGCCAGACATTCAACTTGCAAGCTATACATGGATGCAGTCTGAGAACCCTTAAATACTTTACAAACTAATGTCAAACAATCTTGCAACCTAACACAAAGAACATATTTGATTTTGCCCCACATATTGCTTGAAATTATGTGGCTAAATCACATCTATTCTGTCTCTTTCAAAACGCATTTCAGAAAATTCTCATGTATTAAGTATAGGAGACAAAAATCCAGAGAAATTACACTACCCCCTCCCATTCTAGGCATATCTTTCCAAAAACCTGTTGCTAAATATTTGAGGCAGTTCCTAAATTTGAGCTTCTTATCAAGAACCTCTGAGATGGATCTCTGCCCTCTCTTAGCAATAACTTGAGATAAACTGGAACCCTTAGTCTGTTGGGAGAAACTTCCAAAGCACTTGGCATTTGGCCTCACACTAATTCTCCTTTGAAGCTGGAGACTATACAGAACATGTCTTGCTCCCCACTGAGCAAACATTTGACCCTAGACTACTGGGTAGGATTAAACTGGACCTTCTGCTTTTCAGAGTAAGCTAAAAGGTTACACAGTCCCTCCTACTGAGTCCTAACAACTCAAGGAAATATTCTTAAGTACGTTGTGCATGCCAAGGTGTCATAATGGTTTGTTCCGAGACACAGAATATAGTATTCATGGAAACCACTATGATGTGTTTCTGGTGTACTTCCAGTCCATCTTGAAAAAAAAGAGGAGTGTTGTGTCAGAGTCATACAGAAATACAGAAAAGACGGACCGCAGTGAAAGTTTTCTACACCTATGGACAACAACACGGCAGGAGAGAAAGACCAAAATTCCTAACTGCAAAAATTATCTTGAAGATGACTATCTTGAAGAGATCAATAAATGCACAGTATCATCCACAAGTGGGAAGGTGGGTGTAGAAAAAGATAAGGTCCTGAGGATGACACAGCTGTTGAGGACAGTTGGCCTGGGGGAAATACAGCGGCATGCTTACTCAAGAACTCTCTAAACAGAGATTGAACTGTTCTGCTCCAATGCTACTGTCATCTACTAGATGACCTGGTCTGAACTATGCACAAGATTAAGTCAGATAATTAAAATAGTTCTTTGCATAAAAAGAATAATGGTATGCTTAGATAATTTGCCGCCATCGCTCTTCAAAAACACAGGGGTAGCAAGAAAGTGATTCAATATGCAACACATGCAAGAAAGAGGAATTCATTGCCATATGATTTTTATTTTGTTCATTCACAACTGTTGAAATCTTAAAATTTACCATAAAAAGGGTACATGATCTGATTCTAATGTAGGTCTATGTCACAAGATGATGCTACCACATACAATGCAAGAATAATTTCATTGTACAAATGTAGTTATAGTGAATAACTCCTCTCCACTCTGAATCCTAGTAGACATTAAACACTGAATGTTTTTGCATAGAATATATATTTAATTCTCTTACATGTTCTATTTTCTTTTTTTAAAAAGTCAAACAGCAAAGCTCCACAATTAGAACATTCTAAGCCTTCCTTGATTGAAAACACAAACTTATTACCTGGATATTCACATGTATTCCTCTGAAAAGAGGAACCCCCTCCCAGGTGTAACTCCCCAGGTGGTGAAGCTCACAGGGAATTAGTGGGAAGAAGTAGCTCAGTGGAAAACATCCCTTCACCAGCCCCCAAAGCCAAGTAAGTCCTGGTCAGAGATGGGCTCAGGACTTGGGGTAGAGCAACTCCTGAGCTCCTAGGAAACTGACCACTCTCCTTTAGCACCCTTCTCCACAGACCCTCATTCTCTGTGCGTAACGTGTTCAAAAACATTTCCACTCCTTATTTACACACCGACTCCCTCCTCCCCTCTGGATTCCCCAATCCTGCAATCCTAGAAGACTAAAGAAAAATGAGTGCGGTGTAAAGCAGCAAGACAGTTAAGTTAGGACCTCTTACTTACTACTATCTACTGCTTCATTTTTTTCATTTAAGCTACAAGCAGCTCTCATAGTTCCTGACACATTTGAAAGCCTTCCACAGGATCAAGAGTTTTACAAAGCAGAGGTTTATGTTCCAGCATAACTGAAACCCATAAACAGAAGTTGAAGTATGGCATCATAAATAGCATCTGCCTAATAAACCATGGAAGAAGAAAGACAAGAACAAAGCTGAAGAGTGAAATGAACAATAATTTCCATTCCATGAGTAAGTACCTTTCTGTTTCAACAAATCAGCCAGCAAACTTCATAGCTTCCCTATAGCCATCTCTAGCATCTGTTTTCCTTGTTTATAGTCCCCCACTATGAATTAAAAAATTACGGATGAAAGGCTCAGCGCAGGAAAAGGTAGCATGAGAATTTATCAAAACGGATTAAATTATCTTTTCATAATGTAGAGTGAAAGGAGGTGTGGGGGGCGGGGAATCAATGCAAAATAGAGATCTGAGTCTTTCCAGTAAAATGTAATCTCAAAAAGTAAACTATTATTATTGGAAAACCATTTCTGAGATTTCTTAATTGTGTTCTTCATTTCAAGTGTTTCCTTGGGGGGAAAAGTTTATTTCCCCAAGTAGTGAATAGACCTGTATTTCAGCACATCTCCGTACTGCAGGTTTAATGCATCCCTGCTCTGGCCCTTATTCAATCTCTGCCAGGAGAACTGTGCTCTCACAAATCATGAAGAGACATCAGTCTGGGGGGCGCTGCTGGTGGCTAGGGATCAACCTTGCTGGTCAACAAATACCATGTTTACTGTTGTTATTAAGTATATTTATTATGCTGCAACAAACACTTTTAAAGAAGAGAATGACTGCAAGCACCTCTCAGATCTAATCATTCCGCTGATTCTCTTTGATTTTTTTTGCATAATAAATGAACAGACCAGGACTATAGAACATGGAGGGTTAAGTGTGACTCATTGCAAAGAATATGCCCTTTTCAATAATACACCTCTTTTGAGTAACTAAAAACAAAGCCTTATATATTATACACAATCCTCTTTTTAAACAAGGCAAACTCCCACACCACAAAGATACTAGAACAGTAAATATTGATTTTCTTGGCTGATGGTACACCTCATGCTACACAGCCCACTCATGCATCTGCTTGTTACCACAAGCTATTCCCTTTGTCAAGGAAGAAAGCAAAGTGGCGTTATGTGCTATCGGTTGTGGGTTGCAAATATTTAGAAGAAATAAATTTCTCAGAATGAAAGGTACCTTCTTTGGATTAAAAAAAAAGCCAACATGACTATTTACTTTAGGCCTATACCCACTCCAAGCACCTGTACTTTTCAATTGTTGGCTTGCCAAGAACACTGTGGTTTTCTTCCTGGATTTTCTCTTAAATAGCTATTTATTATGTACAAAATATCTACTGGAGATGTACAATATTTTACTAGAAAAGGAAGATAACTTGTAAATGCTGCAGAAAACTCCAGCTATTGATATAAGTTTTGTATGTATGCTGGTATATTAACAAGTGCTACATGTATATATATGCAACAAAAAGCATGCACTAAATAAATTATTTACATACTCTTACACTGCTGTTTTTGTGGTGGATCTAAAGTTACATTTTGCTAAAGCTACATTTTACCACAATGATAACTTTGGAAGCAAATATGCCTTTGAATCAGAGAGAAGTAAGAGAGATCAGGTAGCATAAAAAATAAAATTTCCAGTGTTTTATAGAGAATAAAAGTTATCACTGCAAATTAAAAGATTGTATTTAGAGGTGAAAAAGGGGCTTCCAATCCTCTAATCAAATATAAAGAACCAAATACAATGACTCCCCCATATATGTATGTAAAATAAAAAAAAAAAGTAAGTTTTTAGTGTGTCAAGTGTTCAGAAACAAGAAACCAGTAAATATGATTACGAAAAAAGACAAATCAAAATCTCAAATGTATGGAAAGAGAAACAGGCATTCACTAAATGCATCTTAAAAAAATCTTACATACAAAGAGGAAGACTAGAGAACAATGTAGCATTGCTTGCCCTAGACTATGGTATAGGGCTTCCTATGGGCCTCCTTTTCTGCTTTATTAATTGGATAAAAGAATCATAATTCAATTACTTAATGATTTATTACAAAATACTTTGCCCACACAAGATTTTTCAGCATGTAAACACCACACTAATAGACTATCTACTATTACAGGCCTAGCATTTCAGATTTCATTAGTAAATAAAGCCAGGTTTATTTGTAATAAAGTTAAGCCCTTCCAACCACTGACCATGGAAACCAGATTTTGAAATAATTCAGATTTGTGTTTCTGTTCTTTCTAATTAAGGGTAATATCGGGAAGGACAGACAGTGGGTAGCATTGTTCAAGCACCATGGATTTAAGCAAGAAAATCTGATTATCAGCTCATGTCAGAAGCCAAGCGATAATGCAGCTTAGCATTCGTTTGGGCTTTTTCTTTAGCCAAAAGATAATTACTGTTCGTTAAGTCTTACGTAAGTGTATCTAATATCTATGGTCCTAAAAATTATGAATAGTAAAAGCACAGAACAGGCAAAGAAGGGTTATTGTATTTATTATTTACTTGGGCTGTTCCATCATGATAATTTCATTAGCCAGGAAAGTTAAACTTAATGTCAAACTATAATTTCTTAAAGGCCAAAAAGTTAAACATCAACTCTCATGCAACTGATACCAGAAGTTACATTTTCTTTTTATGAAGACACAAAAGCCATATTAAAGTGACACTGAGTCCATCACTGCAGGAGCTGCTCTGGGGCTGGGTGTCCGCAGGGGGCTCAAAGCCCTCCTCTCCCTCTGAAGTCAGCCTGGTTAACTTGTAAGTGTTGAAGCCTTCTGACAAAATCGTAATATTTCATCACAGAAGCTGGTGCTTTTCTGGCTATCACATCACTGATATGACGTGTCAAATGAGCTCTGACAGCTTCTCACTGTATAATGCAGTAGATGTCATCTGAAGGAAGGAGCGGAGCTCACAGTCACTGTCTCCAGCATGCCGGAAGGTACTCAGCCAGGAGGAGCAGGTATCGCAGCAGGTACAAGCAGTACTGGCACTGCAGGCAGCAGAGGAGGGAGCTGGAAGCCACATCACTGATGGGGTCCCACAAGGTGCCTGTGCAGGCGTCTATCTTTGATAGAAGCCTTGAGAAGTTAAGCATCAGGGTCCATATTTAACTGCTTAAATAAGGAGGTTCTGTTTCCTAAACTCCTTATACTATGCATCAAAAGAGAGAGAGATCTCTGGCAGAGGATTCAGAGCAGGGCCTTGACCCCTGAAATGCAGCAGCTGCTCCCCTAAAATGACCCTCTGCTGAGCGCCTCCTGAGTATGAGTCCTAGGAATTTCAAGGGTGATCTCTGTGCCTGAGCAGCAGCAAGGCCCTACCTACCTGCCGAGAAATAACAGGCCAGCTACCAATACTGAGTTCTGTAGGAATACGCTCTTTAAGTCTTCAAATTGCCATGAAAAATAGAAGGCAATTCAGCAAAACGTTAGCACTGATCTGCTGAGCTGCAAGCACCAGACACCTGGCAAGCCAAGGGGTAGGTCCCTTGGACAAAGTCATTGCTGATCACCTGTATTTATCCCCAAGTCCCTTCTTTAAGTCAAATACAGCCTTTAAAGGAGTTTGCATTTACACAGCCACCTCCACATGCAAATTCTGTATAGTGCTTTATGATAGCTGAAAGGCTTGGTTAGGCACGATGCAGGCTAGAGATGACAAGAAGCCGACCACATGTGCAAAGCAAAGAAGTTCCCCAATGAAAGCATTTAACACCTATATTGCCAAGGAGAAGTCCTTAACAACTAGGGAATGGTTATAAAACACAGATATCCTACATTGTTATATCTACTTTGTTTTACTTCTGGCAAGGGTAGACAGTGGGGGAGACCCTACATGAACATGGTTCACTGTAAGCATTACCTTGGAATAATAAATAAATTTGCCTAATGAAAGCAAAGCACAAGCAACATGGAAGATTTCTATACCTGTCAATCATGCTGAGAATTAATTTGAACAAGGTGATCACAGAGAAATGAAAGAAAAAAAGTCAGCTTATTTGGTCCAGTGGATACAGTAATTTTAGCTTCCCTGTTAATGACACATAACAGGAATCAGGAGACAAAGTAAATAGAGGAAAAGAAGTACTAAGGTTGCCCATAAAGTATGTAATTTTAAAAAGACACTATTTGCATGAATAACTAGAATCTCATGCAGGGAAAACAAAATTATCAGGCAGAGAGAAACACAGGCATAATCATGAAACACCATCTTACGTTTATTTTTTATGTGTGTATTTTATGGCTGACAGGGATCATTAGGATCACTTACAATGGCTTTCACCATAAGGCAGAGAACAGATTTGCTGGCTTTGGAGCAAGTAACAATGGCAGTAACACAATTGCTATGGCAAAACCCCTTTTGACTCTCAGATGAGCAATCACTGGGTTTGTAACCATAAGTTTCTTTCACGCAGAGAATGGTTCTTTAAAAACAGAGCAAGTCAAGTACCATGGAACCAGATTAATACTTAGTTGGAGAGTGATAAAAAAGAGATATGAAGTCACCAGAGTACCAACAGGATTGGGAGACATGGCTGAATTGCCCTCTCTCTGGAGATACCTGCTTCTCTTCCATCAACAGGCAGGAAAGTCTTTCCTGGAAGAACTGTCAGGCTGCAGCATTAATACCATACTCAACCAGGATGTTGAAGCTGGTCTTCAACAATAAACCTGAGCAAAAACCTAAATATAGATGTCCTGAATCACCTCATAAGACTTCAGCCTGTCTGCCACAGACAAAGAGGAAACAGCCAGCTGTATTTCAGAGGAAGCTCAGTGCTGGCACTGCTGCATTATGGAACTGTTTTAAACAGCCTATTCTGGCTACACGAGTGCCTGTTAGACGTCCATACAAAAACTGCTGTTTCAGAGGGCGAAATAGTTCATTTTGGCTTATTTGGGATGCTAAAGTCTGCCGAAAGAAAAAAAGCGCACACATCTATTTAACTCAAATAAAGATTATTTCTTAAAGGCTCTATTAACCAATATTAATTAAAACTTGGTAGGTAAATAATAATATGAAAAGACAAACTGTGATAGCCAGGGAGACTACCGGTAAAGTTCGGGTCACAGTCATGGGTGTTTTTCAAGCATCTCTTCCCAGAAAACATTAACTGGAGATAAATGGGAGTTTTCTCATTCAAAGAGACAGTGGGCAGAAGTTCACAGTGCTGCTTGGTTCCGAGGATCCCAACCTCTGACACATCAAGCTCTGAAAAGATAGCTTTCCCTGTGGTGTTCTCCAGCAGATATGCTGATCCCCTCAGAGGTAATGGACACAGCTACGCCTAGCGTGAGTCAGGCAAGGTGGGAATCATCCGTGGGGCCGTGCTGGCCCTCTTTGTCGTACTGGTAGCCACCTGCTGGCAGCAGCACCCTCCAGCGTATGGACTTCAGATACCACACTCGGCCTTTCAGGATCAAGCTGTGCCTTTCATTGCTCCAATACCCAGAAACATTTTAAGGGTCTAAAGCCCATCTGAGGATATCAATTTTTTGCTATGAAAAATCATAACACACCTCATTACATTCTCTATCTTTATATGGTGTTATACTGCCATTAAAAATCTCACCCTTATTAACTAAAAAATACTTGCTCCAAAAATTGACTAAGCATCTTTTTTTCCTTTCTCTTGCAAACACTCATGACTATATAGTGCCTCATTGTTTTCCCTCCTTGAATAGATGTCTTTAAAAAGCACAAATAAAGAGAATTAAATGCTGTATCAAACTACTGGTACTGCATGTTTAAACACCTGCTTCCCTTCATCAGTCCTTCATAACATTGTTAAAAGATAATTATACATACTGATGAGTAATGAATCAAAATAATGTAATCTATCTTGAAAAGGGTTTTGCTAATATTACACATAAGGTATTAATGGGATATTTAGACTGTTCTTGTGAGAGAAAACATACCTTTGTATACAGAGAAAGAAAAACGTCAGGAAAACTTACTGCATTTTTCTCTGTACAACTGGCATCATACAAAACATAGTTTGCTACTATTTTATATACAAAAAAAAAAAGGGATTTGGGTCTATTTTTGTGTCTTGGTCTAAATGACATATTGCAGTTACTTTCACAATTTTTGCTATAGTGACTGTGCCGTGCTAAGAGCTACCTCCCCTTCATCCATGTCTCCGGGTGCTGCCCTTCCATTCTTTGCCATGCGCCATGAGCAGCAGCCATGGTCCAACCCCAGCATCTCTCCAGAACAGGATGGTGAGACCAGGGTGAGGAACTGCTTCAGGAGAGGAACAGTCCTGCATTTCCACCTGTTTACCTTATGGCCATAATCACTCTGTTCAGTGACAGAGGGATTCAGGGCAAACAACATAGCTGCTCCAATAGAAGCCAAATTGACCTTCCTCTCCTATTTACCATTTCATTTTCTAACAGATTTAAAAAAAAAATAAAAAAATCACTGCAGATTAGTTTCTCTGTACTTTGACCATGACTAGTCGTATAGATCTAGGCGAAAAAGTAGTCCCTTTCAAACTGCTAAATGAAAAACAGGGAAATATTTAACTCCAATTTGCCAATGTCCTTTAATTTCAAGGGTGCAGGGCTCATTCTGTAGTTCTTTACAAAAATAACGCAAAAACACCCAGAAATCCATGATAAAAATGTGTGAGCCACTAAAAGGCTGGCTGCCTTTCAGATCACAGCTGAAATAATTCCTTCCAGAGCACAACCATGAATGGTAGTGCCTCACAGGACCTGCTTGGTAGGTGAATTTAAGTGGCTTATACCTGGAGGGAAGATTACGCAGTTCTGCTGCTTTGCTTCCTGTTCCCTACAGTTAATCCCCCCTCACATCTTATAATATATAATAGCCTCACACAATCCTAAACTGCTATTTCGTATCATTCTACCCTTAGAGATGTGATTTCCCCTTGAAGAGAAGCTTTCCACAGAGAGTAAACAAACCATCAGCGAGCTCGTCACTCCAGAGCTGCTCCAGCAACGTGCCATTGTCTCATTCAGCAGTGAGCCTTAATCAATACATCTTAACCTGATGTAGCTGCTTCACTGTTCAGAAAGTAACCTTGGTTTCTAGATTTATGTTGCATTGACACAAATTTAAGGTGCTGTACCTAGTGTGCCAACATACTTACTCATAATTAATCATGTTAGCTTCAGCATATTGGACATCCCTGATGGGATTTTCAACATTGACACTTAATTTCAAAGGAAACAGCATTAAGCCAACACTAAGCATTTTCTTTAAATGGTTCCCTATTTAAGCTTGACTAAAGTCCTAGAATGCCATTTAAAAAGCTGAGTCCACAGGAATTTAAGCAGGTGACACAACAGGTCTAATTAAGCTTATCATTTACAGAGGTGTAAATCTAGAGCCACTCCTCAAAAGTCAGTAAAATTACACCAGGTCTCAACTGAATGCTAGTTACTTTCGCCTTGAAAATCAAACTTCTAGACCACTGAACTATCTTAGAGTCTGGACAACCAGGTCATGCTTTATATCCTTTCTGGTTGTGTGCAAAACAAAATGATACAAGCTGAAGGAAAGTTTGGTCTTTGCATAGAAAAACAACTAAAATGCTAAGTCATTAAAACTCTTCTCACTTAACCAGGTAATCGAATCAAAAGGTTAATTACAATATAAGCATTGATACATTAAGTATTGATATTAAAGGATCAGCATTGCTCTTCTCCTGTTATATATGGTTCTGTAATACCTACTGCAGTTCGATTTCCACTAAAAAAATAAAGTGATTGCTGGGATATTTTATGTTAAAATGCTTCCCTAAAATAATTTCAAAACTATGTCTATTTTATTATTAAATAAACAATTTCCCATGCAGCTTTCGTGAGTGAAAGATAACTTGTTAAATTGCTTGAGAAGCAAAATAGCATAGATCTCGAGCATATTTTTTTTTCCTCCAACATAACATATTTCAATTTAAAATAATATCCTTTACTTAAGTGATTCAATGCAGAGATTAGGGATTTTTTGGTTCATGTATACTGCCCCTTTCTTGACACTCCTCCATGACACCGGTGCTATCTCGTAACAAAAGAGAGACATCACAGAAGAGCAACATGTCTTAGTTCTGTTCTTACTAAAATCACTGTGGTTTATTACAGAATGAGAAGACATGCCATAGCAGTAATTACTGAAAAATATCTAGTCATCCCAGTACAACGTTGCTATAAATATTGACAAAATACCACGTAACTTTCTACACACAAATGAATTAGGAAAAAGAAAACTACGTTTTGGTGTTGTTCGCTTATTTACTTATTTATTCAGCTGAATTCCCACATTTCTCTTTCTATTTCAGCAGTAGAAATTTCAGCGTTCCCGTGGGGTTTGCAGAGAAGTAGAGGAGTCATAGCAGCAAGAAACAGCACACAAATTCTCACCTCTGTTACCTGTGGTCATCAGGAAACTGCAAGTAAAAAAAAAAAAGTGCTAACAGCCTCTGTATTGTGTAGTTATGCAATACAGAGTGTAAATTACTTCATTAGAAATACAATGTTTAATCCCAGGTAAATATATGACTCAGAATGGTGTAGCAAAAGATCACTACGGAGCCCTATCTGCCTAACAACTGTGGCTAGGAGTCTCAGAAAAAAATCACATTCCTTAACTAGCACAAATGTACTAATAAAACATTTCCTATACACAAACCTGCAGCAGCCATACAGTTATTTGATAAAGCTGTCCTGAAGCTGTTCAAGTTGGTGTGTAAATTTGCCTGCAATCCTCGTCCTTTCGCTGGCAGACCTCGTGTCTCCACTAGAGGGTATTACCAGAATGCCTGTATTGCCACAGGCACGCCAGCACCGCCTGCCTCTTCTCCCTCTTTCCTGGATCAGAATTTGCACCAAAACCTGCAGGTTTTGCCCATCAGGGACTAGTAGCCTCCTTTCCTGCCTCCCGTCCTCCCTTTCCAGGGTTAGAATTTGCACCAAAGCCTGCAGGTTTGGTCCATCAGAGACCAGGAGCCTCCCCACAGCTCTGCAGTCAAAGCAACATTCCCAAGCTGCTGTGTTAGCAGAGAAAAGCACTGAGAGTCTGCATGTTCCTACATACCTTGGGCAGTGAGAAATTATTTCATTCTAGGTGCTGTTAGAGAGACAGGACTTAAATTATCAGGACAGCCCTGCAGACCTCTTCACACACCTCCTGCTGACTCTAGCAGCACATTGCACACCTCAAGGTTGTGAGACTGGACTTTGAGTTTGCATGTCCCGACATTGAGAAGAGAAGAGGAAAATGATGCGTCTTGCTTTAAGAGCCATTTATAGCAGAGGAAAATGCAATGTGAAGAAGCTGTTACAAACACTTGGATTATTCGTACTGCAGAGGTAAAAAATTTACAGTGACAGAAAGGCAAATGGGTAATCTTCCATATGTTGGCCAAATAAAGGCGTGAGCCCACTGGAATAGTGATTTGGATTAATATAGGCAAATACTGACTAGATAATTCCTTAGACTAAACTTTATGAGTTTGTCTACTTTCCCTCACAGACAGGTTGTCATCTTTGTGATTACGATTTTTACAGCTGTACAGCTTGAGGGACAAGAATAATCAAGATCTACCATGCACAATAATGCACAGAAAACAAGCCACAGTTCCTGCCCCAAAGCCCTCAACAATCTAAACAGATAACACAAGCAGGAAGAAAGGTCTACGGCTAAGCTGAAGGAACACCAAAGCCAGGAGGCCAGAAACGACTACTGCCTCAGAACCATCACAAGTAACATTAACAGTGATGCTTGCAAAAGGTAGTAAAATGGCATCTTATGTGATCATTCATCAGCTGCTCCACCAGTTTTATTTCCTGACTGCCTTCTGCCCTTAAAACCTCATGGCTGAAGACATACTGAAGGTGACTACAGTTTTGGACTGCCATGAGAAAAGAGGAAGAAGATGGGGTAACTGTAGCCCTAATCCTGCCACTGCTTTCTACAATGTTGGGACACTTCATTGGACCATTTTCTGTGGCCAGCCCAAGTCTTTTTGGGTTGCATGCAATCCTAAAAGGTTTAGATGCTGTCACTGAGTGAACTGGATGTTACAACTGAGCAAAAGAAAGGAAAGATTTGGTCCCACTTTCCAGTTCACACATACTTCAATAAATAAAAGCCAGTCAACAAATTGGCTTTTATTATTAGAACTGTTATTATATCATAACGTATAATGCAGTGGATAATACTTGCCACTTTTACCTTGGCATCATTACTAAATACTGCTTCTAAGTGTAACAACCACAGCAAAGTCACTAATACTTGTTCTCAGGGTAAAATACCACTCTCAAATTTAAAAACTAACTGGATTCATCTATATTAAAGCAAATACACCCCTTTGATGAGTAAAAAAAAGGATTTTAAAGTAATAGTAAACTGGATGTACATCACTCAAACCCATCTTAAATTTTCTTCATTTAGTAGGGTATAAAGGACTTCAGCTGCAATGAAAATAAGGTCTGGCAGCTATTCTGATACACAGTAATTCTCTCTTCATGCAGGAGGAGGTCTGTAGAAGAAAATGGGAAGCACTTCTGCACAGGCATAGCTGACACGGACATAGAGAGGAAAGTTTGCAGAGATAACATTGGTCCTCTGGTGGAGGTTGAGTTCAGGTCAGCAGTAGACTATGTACCAAAACTCTGATTCTTCAGACCCTTGCAGAATTTCACACATTTTCCATCTTTCACTGTGAGCCCCATGGGAAGGCCATGCTGGGGGACATGTTCAGACACAGACATTTTATTACTGCCTATAAAAGGCCAGATGCCCACTGACATTTTGTCACTATGACCGTTCCCCACATTGGCACAACAGCAGAGGCTGCAGCACAGGCAGCCACCCACTGCTGCATTCAGAGCACACAACAACCTGTGTTCAGCATAAACCTGGTGTCAATACAAACAGCTATGGAAAAGATCAAAGGGTGTATTTCTCTATTTTAAAAACACTCTGATGAATGCAAACAAGTGCCACAGTTGACCAAATCAGAGAGTATGCTGGAATTGAGCATTGTTTTCCAAAACCAATGCCCAAAGCACTGTTAGTTCTCTCTACAATATTTCACAGGTGACGGATATATATATATTTAAGGTACAGCATGTTGTCTCCCACAGACAGACCGAGGCAGGCTAAATCCTTTCCATGCCAGAACAGTACGGGGAAAAAAAAACATGGACGGAGTCTGTAGCCTGAGTTTGAACAGTGCAGTGGTCACCACTGAAGCCTTACTCTACTAACCATTCATCTTAAATAGGAAGGAAATTATAACAATTGGAACAGTTAAAATGTAAATGACAGAACTAGCTGAAAATCTTTTTTTTTTTTTTTTCCCCCAGTTCCTACTTGTTTAAACAAAGCCCTAACAAGCTACAATCAGAGAGGTCTGCAATGGATCCATGGCAATGGAAAGCCCTGGTCTATGGCTACCATCTTCCCCAGCATACTGACATTAATTTACCAGATATACACGTACACATTGCAAGAAAAATCACCAGGCTTAAGCTTCATTCACTGAAAAAAAGGGATCATTAGCAAATGAAAGAAAAAATGTAACAGGTCAGCAATTTCCTTGATGAACTCATCTATTTATTTTTATTTGAAAGAGAAAGATGAAATTATTCTTGTAATTTTTGTGCTTTGTACCTCTAGTGAAGAGAAAATTGCACCTATATAGCTGATTCTGATTCTTACACAGGAGACGAATAATAAAATCAATGCTTCAAAATCTATGTGTTCCTAAAATACTCTTCACAGTCATCTGAACAGCATATTAAATGCAAAAGGTGATAGTACTAGAAATAGTACTAAAGATTACACCAAACAAGGTTTTATTTGTTGTTGTTTCGAATTGCTTTACAATTCTTGTGTGTGTGGAAAAGGAGTTATTTAATCAGCTAGAAGATCAAGAGCTATCTCAACAGAATGGTAACTCTTGCTCCAAGCGCGTTCAGAACAGAAATTCCTAAAAACTCCACTAGAAATTAAATGTACATAAAAAATAAGCACAAACATCTCCCACAGTTATGATGGGAATTTTGGGTATGCTGTATACTACTGATGTGGCAATAGCCATTACTTAAAAGAGTTTAAAATAGGTTAGCTTTGTGGATGGAAATGGAAGGTCTAGGATGATGTCTCCTGTTGGATGTTTGCTTGTTGCCAGCTTGTAGATCTGGCTCATCTGTCAGACACGAGCTGTGTTATTCAATGACTTCCCTGGGCTAGTGTCAAGATCCATCCCTCAGTCCAGGAGGAGTCCAAGTCTGTGACTTGTAGGTGCCCTGGTATCTCACCTTTACCTATCCCTACCAATCCTTCCCCAGCTGCCAGCAACGATACTGAATTACAAAGCACTTCTAATGTCTATCATCTACAGGTTATACTTTTTGCTGCTGCAGGACCTTATCCTCCTTGCAGCAGAATGAGAGAATAAAAAATTCAATCCATCACCGTTCACGTGCAGGATGGTTGTCAGTGAAGAGCACTGAAGAGCTAAAAAACCCTCCACAAATGGAGGACTGGTGCCAGTAGGGCAGAACACGCAAAGCCACGCTGAATGCAAAACAGCAATTGTGACACTCTACCTACAGTGCAGCAGTAAATGTCTCCTACCTTTGGTACTCCACCCACATGAGCTGTGTGATAGCATCACAGAATGATAGAATCATTTTGGTTGGAAGAAACCTTTAAGATCACCCAGCCCAACTGTTAACCCAATACTGCCAAGTCACTGCTAAACCATATCCCTTAGCACCAGATCTATATGTCTTTTAAATACATCCAGGGACAGCCTGCAATGTATTTTAAAAGTAGCTTAGTTTATTTTTCTGTTTTTGCAGGCTGAGCACACCCCTTATAGACGAGATTTCAAAAAGACATTTCAAAGGTATAATAGATCTAACAAGATTCTCAGGTGGCACAAAAGACATTTTAGCTCATATTTGAGTCTTGCCTTGTGCAGGTTTGCAATAAGGCAGGGTGATCTGTCATTATCAGATTTCCTTGCTTGGCTTCTCAGCTCTGTTCATGTCATGCTAGTAAACAGCTTCTGAAATAAAATACTAAACTGATAATTTACTAGAAATTAAATCATCTAGGTCTAGAAATCATTTAAAACCAGACTGTCTGAACTGCAATTTCCACTCCCCAAGACCAAAGGAAAGACAAAACGTGAGATTTCACTGTCATATGTTGGCTGTCATTGTTGATCTGCTCAAAATAACCGCAAACAAGGAAAATCAGATACCTGGGACTTAAGTTGCTATCATTCTCCCAGCAGACTAAAGCCCTATATCAATATTAATTGTTCACCCTTCCCTTTCCAGGACAAACTTAGGAACATATCATATAGGTGTTCTAAAGTTCCCCACAAAACACCTGCCTGGAGGTACCACAACGTTCTTCCATATTGTGTCTAGCAGGCATTTCAGCTCTCTTTAGCTAAGGAGGAACCCCAGCACATGCCCACCTCTTGGCACTTTCATTAAAGTTCAATCATGCAAAGTGCTGGGCAGCCAGAGATGTCAGTAGAACTGATTCAGAAAAATCCCACAACACATATTCAGCTTTCAATATATGAGATATACCCTTGGGAATCTTTCTAACCATAAGCACTAACCATAAGCACTAACCATAAGCACCTTGATCTCCTGCTAGAGACCAAACAACATATGTAAGACTCACTTAGCTGCCGTGCTGATATAGGACCCTAATCCTGACTGTGGTTACTACCTACCAACACTAACTGGTAGCAGATAACGTTCTCTGATGCAGCACTGCCACTTAAATACTTTCATTAAGTAATAAATACAATTTACTATCTTTCATTGCATAAATTCTCTCATTTTATTTCACTTTGTAATTTGACAGGAACATTACAAAGAATCAATTACATTTTAACTGTACTGTGTTGGGTTTGGGGTTTGTTTGTTTGTTTGTTTAAATTATCTGCAGCATCTGACAAAGAGCAGCCTGCACAGTCACTCTAGAGACTCTTTTTTACACCATTTATAATTAGGGAAAATGTGCTCTTTCAAGGTTTAGTTACCAATAAGGAGTAATTTCTTTAGAACTGTAAAGAGCCATTGTGCTTAAGGTGTCCAGCAGGACCATGTTCATCACTATTATTGTTCAACATTTGTGAAGTCCCTTAAAGGTCTAATGAGGCAAAACAGGAAGGTCGTTGATGGATATCAATGCAAACAATACAAGATATTTTGTTTCCTGAGCTCTCAGAAGAGCTATAACTCCAGCTCAAATGTTCCTAGGATCTCCAGGCCTTCATGTTACCATGGCAGAAGCGATAGCAAACAAAGATGAGCCAGTGTTTTATAAAACAAAATACGAAATATAGCCTAGTTTCTATGGACATATAACTTCAAATAGCCAAATCTTTTTGGCAGGCAGAGCCTTATAAAGCAAGACAAGGGATATTATGCAGTATTACTTATCTCTTAGTATCTGCAAAAAGACACTACACACATATACACATATTTTCATTTGGATAGTCTATCATAATCAGGATTACTGAACTCCTGTAAATCAAAATACATCATTTTAGAATAGCTCACCATAGCCAACATCTAGGAATTGCTTCATCCATAGAAATATAACTGGGGTGGGAAATACCAATGATCCTAATGAATTAACATAATGCACATTATAGAGATCAGAAGTTAAAATGTACTACCTCTGGTAGAAACAAAAGGGTGTTGTTAGCTAGAAAGCAATTTGGTCAAGGCAGAATCTCATATCTGCTCTAGGATAAGTTCAACTACAAAAAAAGTCAGGACTTAGTTTTACCTTTGATTCAAAGAACACCTTTCCCAAAATATATTTTCTGAAGGTCTCAGGTCCTGTCCAATATTCAGTACGTAAATATATTTCCATGCCCAAAACTATCCTAGCATGGATCACTTCCTAGAAAACCTTCACACAGCATCAGATATCAGAGCAAGTGTTGAAGCTGCACAGATGCGTTATTCCAATGCTGCTTTAGAAGATCATAGGGGTATATAATCCTCATGGTATGAGAAAACATACAGCAGCTAAGGATTCATGGTCTAAATTACATAAGATCTGCTCATTCCCATTGACCTGTAGCAGCACATGGATATATAGAAACATGTGAAATAGCACTATCTTGTCAAAGTTTAGCTAGTATAAAACTTATCACTGCTTTTAATGTGCTTGCCTGTCTTGAACCTTAATGGCTTGCAAAACTAGGTGGAAGCATTAGAGTTTGCACCACATGCTCCCACAATGAGAAATATGCTATTCATTAGAATTACGATACGTCTCAGTATGTGCCAGACACAGATATTAATCCTGCATAATCAAATCTCTTATGACTGTAGAAAGACATCTAGGAATGATCTTTGTCACCTTGACTAGCCTTAAATGATTTTAAGAACATGAGCAATCCCCTTAAGTAGATATCCCCTGAGGACAAACCGGCAGTTACAGGATGTCTGTCTTCGTCAAATATCTTTAGCATTCCACCTAAAGAGAAAGCACCTGCAATACGGGAACGGTCGTGGGCTTTTGCAAAGGTTTGACCTCATTGTGTTTCAGTTGGCCTAACACACAGGTATGATTTCTTTGTAAATTCAAGAAGTATTGTAATCAACAAGGGAAAAAAAAAAACACAACATACTTGAAAGTAACAAGTAGCTCAGATATTCATTACTAGCCATTAACCTGATTTTCTAATGAATATGACATTAGGCATTCATTAACAATCATTTGTGTTTATGTGGAACAGTGGCTGTATAATGAAGGTTGATAAATGAATAGAAATGAAACGAGGGAATTTTGGACACTTGTAAAGCAATTAACTTGTTTGGCATTAATCACATATTGAAAAGCTAAATCAAGTACATTTGGAAAGCCACTAGGACAGAGACACAGACCAAGGGTAGATATAAAGACCAGATATAAAAGAAAAGCTTTATTTCTTTTAAATAAAGAAATACAGACAGAAGTATGGTATTAATGACAAACAAAGCCCATTTCTAGCAAAAAGAAATCGGATTGCAGTCTGCATGTTAATAAAGAAAAAAGCTAAAGAAAAGTGAAACAATGGAGCCAATAAAATAACCCCTCACGGTTGACAATGAAGTGCAAACAGGTGGTGTACTAGAGGGTTAATGTTTTTGTTTCTTAAAGAAAGAGCCATACAAGTGCCCACACACTTGAATGTATGCTAATAAATGAAACCACCCAGCAAATTAGATGCTAGAAATGAGGGAATATGGAAGCTCATTTTACAGTTACCAGGAAGCATTCCCTCTAATGAGTTAGTAACCTGATCTTTCCAGGCAGTTTTGACTGCATCATATCTGCTCAGTGTGATCCCAGCCCTCAAAACAGATGCTTTCCATACCCTTCAACCTGCACAGAGATGCTTTAACTCTGAGGAAGACAACACAGCCTCAGCAAACATTGTCCACGCACTTCTTTTGCAAAACTAAGACATCACAGATCAAAGATCTGATCAAATGTCAGATACAAAAGGAAAAAAGTGAAAACTGAAGAGCAAGTAATGGGAAAATTCTTGTTTAGCTGGAATTTGCTAGGGTGAGTCTCTCTTTAGCAAAGGAGGTCTCCCATGGCATGCAGTATTGCTTTCCCCAATTTCTTCCCACACCCCATCCCACTGCCCTCAATGAAGCAGTGCCACCTCACCTCCCAAGGCGACACCCAGGACAACCCATAAGTGGAGGAGTTGCTCCTGGGCTTCTCTCTGCCCCCAAGAGCTCACAGGGAGCTCCTGTCCAGGGAGAAAAGACTGCCAGAAGAGAAGGACCTCAGCTGCCAGAGATGCCATATGTTTTAACCCAAGAAACAAAGTAGGACATTGCAAACTCAGAGGCTCTTGTGCTATGCAACATGTAGCAGCTGATGAAAGCTACCCTTCCATCAGGACATCACTCCTCCTGTCAGAGAGCTGAACCTTCTTCCCTGGACAAACCAGTGACACAGGTGTTGTCAACTCCCAGCCTGTGCCACAGAGAAAAGGAAGTGTCTTCCCTCTGCCTGTTGCTAGTGCAGTAAATTTTGCCTCCATCAGAGACTCATACAGATGCTCACACATCCTGAATTAGACCAAGAGGCCTGTCAGTAATATTTCCTCTTTCAAAGAAGTTCAACAGTCACCAAGTACAGAACCTAGCTCCTCTTCCAAGAAACATAAACAACCTTTCTCTCTAGCAAAATGTTCTGCCACTGATTCTACTTACAAAATGCCAACCTGATTAAACTAAAAAAAAGCATACAGAAGATGACTTAACTCTAGATATTTCTGCGATTAAAAGAGCTTTACACACTTTACCTGGCAGGTGCTGTCTAAATTCAATCAATGTTCTGGATTTATATCCTATACCATAAAAGATGCTTACTCTTCCCTGTGACGCAAGTGTATTTCCACATGAGAACTAAATAAATCTCATCTTGCCCTAATTAATCCTACCTTGCCTCACAGTCAGGTTTGGTAGATACATGCTCCATACAGCATGGTTCATATCAAAGACACAGACTACCACAGATACATCACCAGCTCTATAGGGAGAATGTAATTTTATTTACCTTGGACCAAACTACACATCACACTCAGTAAGTAGGAGTGACCTCCTTTAAAATGAGTTTTGAAGTCGGTCAGTGTGCTTTTCCTCCACTGTTGTGGTGCTTTGGTGCTAGCTGAGAATCCTGGCGAATCTTCAGAAAGACCCAGCACCACTATAGGAAACCACAAATCCTTAACTAACATATGCTAACTTTTCTCCTCGGAACAAAAGCGGCATCTCTGTTGTCCCCTCATCAGAAAACACCAATCAAAGACGACTCTTTTCAGGAACAAATGTTAGCCAGGAACTTCAGTTGTGTTTAATTAAGTTCTTCCGAAAGAAACTGCATGCTGTGGCACTGAAAAGGTTATCAGAGGTCGGCTGCCTGCCATGACTTTGTGACCCCCAAAAGGCAAAATAAAAGATAGTGGTATCCCTGCTGGTAAGATTGGCTTCTGCGTTTGTTTCCCTCCCTTTTTGCTTTAATTTAATAGCAATCAGCACAATATGGCTGCTTTTCTTTGAACAATAGGATGGGCAGAAGTTAGATTTACAACACTGCAAGGGGGAAAGCAGGAGAGAAGGGAAGCACACTATGGCTCTTGATCTACAATAGGAACATCACTTTGATACCCATAAATAACTTGCATACCTACTTAAGATTCATCGCTGTCAAGAGCTGACAGATGTGTGCTTTTTTAAAATTTAGTATTACCTTATGGAGCCTCTACAATACACCTCTGTTAAGTTAAACTGACTTTAAAAATGGAAGCTAATTCAGGGTACAGATCCATGTTGATTTTATAGTGTATACTCAATATTTCTCTTAGTCACTATATGGAAGTGTTATCATCATAGACATACAAATCCTTAAACGCCAACACAGAAAACAGAACTACTTAGAAGGTTGAGACAACACTATCAGGATCCTGCACCAGGTTACTTTGATCACATCAAATGTATGCTACAGTCCCTGCAATTACCAAAGTGCACAGAAGAGACAGGATTTGACCTGAAGCATCCATGGGAAAACTGTGTAATTCTGAAGACTTCAGAACATCTATTATTACATTGCCACCCTCATAATACGTTTAAAGCACTTCCATCAATATTAATGAGATTGACTCCCAAATTTAATCATTCTTTTAGTGACGATAAGGTAAAATGGAGTTGTTCAGCCTTCAGATTCTGTTAAATCATTTTACAGTACAAGAGCTTTAGACATTAGGACCCAGCATTTCTGTTATTGCCTGAGAAGATGCACATTGGGTGGTGGGTTGGGTTTTTATAAACTATTTCGAGTCTCTTCAGCTGTAGTCCCTTACAACTTTGAGTATTTCTCTGTCTTATTCCTGCCCAGAAAACTGCCTTCTGTTGAACGTTTCAATCACAGGAAACTTTTCAGCAGCTTCCTTCAAATCCAGCATGGGATGGCATTCATGGCCTTGCTGACAGATCTGCCCATCACACAAAATTCTGACCCTCCCCACGTTCATGGCAAAACTCTCATTGACTTCAGTGAAGCAAGGACTGCTCCCAGCTCTTTACTCAAAACCAGCCTCAGTCTGCCTCCTTCTCCAATCCCACTATGCTTTCTAAAGTGTGAAAGACTCAACTCTGCTCCTAAAACCAGGGCAGAGGTGGAGGGGCTTGGAGCAGGGACAGGCTCAGCCCAGAGAGGGAGCCTGAGAGCACAGTCACCAAAAACACTATCCTAGCCACTAAATCCCGTTTCTTCTTAGCAGTTGAGCCGTTCAACAAAATGATGAGAAATTATTCTACCCACTTTTAGGTCACATTAATTTAGGTTTAAGAAGAGGTCAGGTGACAGGAGAATGATTTGCTGAGATACTGCAAAATCACCCATTGAAATCAGTACAATTCTAGGTATATTAGGGATAGAATGTATTTGCATTGTGACTATTATCTTAATTTCTAACCTCATTAAATAGAGAAAATACTTTTTATATTTTCTAAATGTCTACAGTATTTTATCTCGGGTCATTACCATGCTAAACAGCACAGAACACAAAGTTAGATATGTTATGGAAGGGCTCTGGGTTTTTTTTTCTCATTAAACTCTTTAGTGGTAAAGCATTGGTACTTTTGTTTGCCAGGTGAATTACTCTCTAGAAAATGTAGTTGGTCTTCCAAGAAGGCATATCCCTGTACTATATTGATGTGCAAAATTAGAATCAATAGCTGTATCAATTCCATCAGTAAGCCGAGCTTTGCTGTTCAGAAGCATACATTTTAAAGTGAATCACAATTAGAAAGCAGTTTCAAGATTAAAGTTACCAGAGATAAAAAGAGAGAAACTACTGTTAGTTTCCTGTAGCAGCAGCCAATCCTGTTCTTTCCTCTGCTTGAATTTTCTCCTCTGTTGAAACACTGTAGTCATGAGGCTTTAATCAATAAGCAAAGCAATTACTTTTTAAGTAAAACAATTTTAGGTCAAGTAAAGATAATGGAAATCAGACAGACAGTTATTCATGTCTAAATGCCAAGCTTCTGTTTCACTTCCAGACAAGTTCAAATGACATGGGAGTACAATATTTGTTTTCCCTAGTAACGCACTAGGGAAGAGCATATACTTTAACTGAGTACAGTCTTCTGTGTTTGTCCTAAGTTTGTTCCACATAATTCAGTAAAATACACAAATGAGTGCCACATCTGGATTTGTTACCCAGGCAGCAAATAAACTGCGTCTGAAATTTCATAGCAAAACATGGAGTTTGAAATTATAACTGGTGTGGCGAATACTCCATTTATCAAACCCCCAAGGAGAAAAACAAAATACAAGGGATCAACAGCATCTCCGTTAAAATAAAGTTGCATTGAGGATTTTCAACTTTAATTACTTTAATTTTCTAGCTCTTACTTCCATAAACCAATTGAGCATTGAAGGGAGCACTGGTATCTTTAATACACTAATGTGACAGCAGAGCCCTGGCCCTATTCAGAGAACAATCAAAACCATCCTCATGACAGCAATTACATTACATTAACTGCACAAAATGCAAATGGGAGTATTTGTGGTTCTACCTACTGTATCAGGTGTTTTTCATTAAAAAACATTTGGGAAAAGAATAAGCAAACAAGCAGAGCTCATCTAAGGAAAAAGTACTTAAGAGAAAAACTGATTAGGCCTCCACAACTTTGTATAGTTCAATGTAAAGGTTAGGAGAACACTTTTCATGTTTTCATGATGCTGGATTTCAGGCTACTTTAAAGAGATTTAAAATCATCTTGGCCTTCAGAAGACTTTGAGCCAGTAAGTGAGTAAAATCTTCAAGCTCACTCATCTTGTTTAAAGTAAAGTTTTTTAAGATGAATTGCTTCAAAATATTTTTCTGAGAAGACTGAATGAGCTGACATATTACTTTTCCAGTCAGTTTAAGATTTTTCTTGTCTCTCTGAAAATAACACATCTTTCGTCTTCGCTATAATAGGAAGCTATTTATACTTTGCATAGCAGATAACTTGGTCTGAATTCTTTGAGAAAGCAAAGTATGTGTCTTTACTGGCAATTCAAACTATTTCATAAGTGTATCTTAACCTTCTGCACTGCAGCTCAAGACAAAATGTTCAACACCTTCAGGGAGAGGTGTGATACAGTGGGAAAAAAATAATAAATGCTTACCTGAATATTATCCACACAGTGCCAATAGCAGACAAGTGTATTTCCTCAGATGTTTTCAGCAAGGGTATGAGCTCATCTTGTAAATGATAAACTAAAGGAGGAATGTACCCTCTTGAGGCCTGACAACAGCCAATAAATATGATTACAGGCATAAAGGCTGGTTGTTTAAAGGATAAATAACAATAAGAAGAGTCAAGGTTTAGGGTCAGGGCAGTCTGTTACTGCTATAACAGATGCTCTCTGTTAAACCCTCTCCCTCCCTAAAGGGGAAGAGAAAGGGAATAAGGGAGAGACAATTATCGATTAGAAAAGAAACCTAGAACAGCTTTAATGAAAATAGTAATAAAATGGACTATATACAAAACCAGTACCGAACCCAACCCTCCCTCCAACGCAATTACACCACCATCATCACTGATGCCGTGGAACAGGCACTGTGGAAGTCCCAGACTGGGTCCAGTGGCAGACGGGAACTGTGTTCAGGAGCTGGATTCTGGTACTGGATTCAGGAACACTCAGATCAGGACTGAAGGCAGAATGGACAGAGTCCTCCTCAGATGCTGGCCACTGAAGAAGAGAGGAAGAGTGAGCTTGACCCTCATGATCTCAGCTTTATACCAAATATGAGGTATATGGGATGGAATACCTTGTTGGACAGTTTAAGGTTGCCTGTCCTACCTGCTCCTCCTCACAGGTGTGGCATTTTTCTTTCTGCACTCCCCAATGTGGTACACAAGATCCAGCAGTGGCCTTGGTCTGCACACCAGCCCTTGGGAGTTACTCTAAAAAACAGACATTATCACTGCTAGAAACAGATACCGTCTGTGAAAACATGCTGTTAACTTCAGAAAGCAGTTATTTAGAACTTAGCTGAAAAGTAAAATCAGTGAACAGAATTGTTCTGTTCTAACTCAAACCAGGAGAAGATTTTGTAGAAGAACAGATCAAAATCGTCCAGTATAGTTAATAAAAAAAGGAGGAGTAATTGGAAAATAGACTATGTACTGGCACTAGTCAGAAGTGCCGGTAGTAAATTCTAATTTCTTACCACTTTTAGGGCTTTACACTATCTTTCCAAGAAGAATAAAGTAACCCGATCTCATTGCTGAGATTATCTAGGATGAATTCAGTCATCCGTGGAGCAGAATTCAAGAAGATATGATGGAAAGGGGAGAGTTATGTCTTATTAATAAAGCAGCTTACATCATCTCAGGTCATTTTGCCAAGTGGCAAATTCAATGGTGTAAGAAAGAGATGCAATTACAGACCCATTAGCTTTGGTTTTAAACATGTTAAGGATACAGGCATCCCTATCTGTACTAAGAGTGGTCCCACTGTTCAGCCAACTAAATCTAGGTTAAGCCCACACACAAACTCTGGGTAGATGTGGGACCGCTGACCAATGCAGCTAGGTTTGCCATGGAAAAGAATATTGATGAGGGCACCGGCTGTATTGATGTATTGCTATATCCTCAGAGACCATGAGGAGACACAGCAGGAGGAGCCTTTCTTGCTTTCACACCTTAGCCACACCTTCCCTTTCCTGTTTTTACCCCAAAGTCAAATTCAGAGACCTCCATAAAGGCATGGGTGAGACAAAATAGTATCACAGAGGGCCCAAAATGCCCATTCTCTATGTGGAAGGAGGCAGAGGAACTGGTTTCTCCCTTTGAATAGCTGACAGGTTTGTGATGTTGATGTTGCTTTCTGCCACATAAACTGGGTGTGAGGAAGATCTCAAACATCTAAATTCCTCCGCTCCATTAGTCACTCAAACTATGCAAATCCAGAGGCAACGTCACACTTACCAGCTACATTGTCTGTCACCTCTGACAACTGCGTTCACAAGCTAGTACCTACTCATGTTATTTTTCTGCTAAGTTTTAGCCAGATGACAAGCTCTTTTTTTCAAACTGTTGCTTTAGCATTTTTGACCCTGAAAACTCTGCCTCAGAACTCCTCTTCATTTGTTCAGTGCGGGGTTAGAGAAATCTGACTACGTTAGTTACAATAGTATTTAAAATTCAAGGGCACTGGAGCAATACATTTCAGAATAAAACCTTTGTAAAGATAGCTAAATAGTATAAAAATAAGTCAAAAGTGTCTCAGAGTGTCATGGAAGGAAGATGGTAAGATTTCACAAAGATTTTCTTTCTTATAATTGCAACGTAGTTATACTTCATATTCACTACCTAATAAACAAGTCAAACCTTAGAACATATATTTTGAAGTCCTGGGGTGTGAGACCATTGTGAATTGAAGAATAAGAAACAATAATGACTGATTTATATCAGCACATATCTATCGACCCCAGCAGGGCCTTGCCTCTGTGACAATCTGGTAGAAAACTTTGGTTTGAATATTAACACAAGTGAATCTCAGGAAGAGAGCAGCCCCTAGACTGTTTCAACAATGCCATACAATTTTCTAGCTGTGGTCTACACTGTGGACTTCACATTCCTCCTCCATCAGAGAAGAGCTTGAACTATGCTGCCTCAGTTCCCTGGTTGAGGGAGAAAGTCTCTTCTACCTGAGAGAAAAAAGGTGAATTTTGTATACTTTTCACTTACTGTGTTCAAGATGCAATCACATTTAATCAACATATTAAATAATGTAAAGTTAAAGTATTCTCTAATAAAACAAATCTTGTAAATAGCATGTATTTATCTTCTTTTCCAGCAGGTTCATATAACAATTTTCATTCAAACTAGCAGTTTCTTTTGTCTTTTTTTTTGGTCAATGCTTTTAAATCAGAAATAACTAGAATTATGGAACTGCTAACCTTACATTAAACAAAAATTCTCAGAGTTTCCTCAGGATGACTTATGCAGAACAAAATTAAATATGAGCACCAGCTGAGCAAGATGGCATGGAAACTGCATGTGCATACTTGTAACAACTTGTCTACACTTGCAATGATTGTGACAGGTCATTGCAGGTGAAGTTTTCTGAAATGGTCTGTGTTGGCCCAGTTCCCAGTAGGCCAGACCAGGGTGCTCTGTAATACATCATCAGAGGTTATAAAAGATTGTGGAAAGCATTGCCATTACTCACTGATCCTCTCTCCTGACCATAAGAGAAGCAAGAGTTGAACAGATGAGTGCACCATGATAAAGCCACATGCCTTCAACTTCACTTAATTTCTAAAAGAAATTCTTGTCTTTCTCTGTGGCAGCAAAATAGTTGTTTCATATGAAAATTATAAGTCATAGCTGGAAAGACTGTTTGGGATCAGTCCAATCATTCCCATGGATGGTTAATGAGAAGAATGATGCTTCACTTCTCATTCCTGCTTGCCAACCCCGCTCCGTCCCTTTTCCCATGACGGTTTCAGATCAGTTTAACACAAGTTTTGTCAATGAGGATTCTGATCTTCTCACTCTAGCCATAAATAACAGAAAAAATCTTGACTTTTTTTACTGAAATATTTTTATCTCTTTTTCTCTTTACCTTTGATGAGTCTTTTAAACCACCAGGTCCTTCCTGATAGTCTGTAATGACCTTTGTTTTTTCTCAATGGGACACTTGAAATATAACAAGATTCTATCCAAAAAAAAAAAAAGGATAGGCAAGAACTGTGTGTCCTGTGTAGAGGCACTGAAATGACGGTTGAGCCTTGCTCTGCCTGGTAGGACTGTAGTCTGTCTATGAGAACAAGAAGGCTCACCACAGAAACATGTTTCACTGAAATCTAGAGTCACAAGGCTTAGCAAGTCCGAGATGAGGTCTGTGCTAAAAAACAAGAGAAGCTAAAGCTAAGATAGGTTTTGAGCCTAAAGCTAAAAGATACCTCATGATGAGAGCAACAGGTAAGTACAAGACACATTCAAATTCTAACTCTGAAGTCAACTGAGCAGGATTCAACCTCATATTACACAGATTACAACTTGGTGATCCTAATTAGTAGCACTCACTCTTCCCAGGTTGTCCTCAATTATTTATTTTAAGAACTTCTGAATTTCATCCTGATAAGTGATCAAAAATTGACATTTGTAATAGCATTCAGGTGTTAGTTTCCCCTTTTTTTTTTATTTTCTGAACAGTTTTATATAGCAGCCATTCCCAGGCAGTATTTGTACAGCTTTTTATTCACTGTTTGAAAGTGAAGAGGATGTTTTGGGCTTCTGGTTTTGCTCATAATTTCACATTGGCAAAGTTTATTCAAATCCCTTTAAAACCTCTAAACCTATTTGCAAGCCAAAAAGGTACAGTTTCGAAAGGCAAAAGAAATAAATCTCTTTGAAATGCTAATGGAGTGGAACATTTTCTGCTATTTCAAGAAATAATCTAGCCTTTTGGAAAATTTGTAAAGGGTTTGCTCTAATGAAGATATTTTAATTTATGACATGCAATTACAGTTCAGTGAAAACAATACTGTACTGTCACAGTCTTGTTCCTTCTGCTGTGAAAATAGAAACGCCATTATGAAAGAGAAACTGCTGCTTTTAGGGATACACAATGTTTCACTAGCTTTGTTGAAGAAGAACAAAGCAGTGAGCTTGATGTAGATATCTGAAAGGTACACTTTCCTTTTACAGTGACACTTCAGTTACTTTTCTTTAAGCATTTTTTTGAAGGAAAAGAAGCATCTAGCATGAGTCTGTCAGGAGTCTTGAGGAACTGGAAGAAAAGTATATAGAGATAGTACAACGTTTGGATTGTACCAGCCATCACATGTGTGCTTAAAAGCATACCTAGGGCATCGGTCTAGGTCCAGTAACAGAGAAAATTATGCCGAAATATTGCTCATTGAACTAAATTATGGATCTGGGAACATGGAGAAAAAAAAAAAAATTAAAAATAAATAAAAAATAGAGTCTTCAAAAGAAAAAATAAAACAATGCTGCTAAAATAGGCCTGATTATGTGGGTCACTAAGTACTGTGTATTTCCCCTGTAGCATTTCATAGTGGTTACTGTTGCCAGGGGAAGCTTGATTCTCTCATTATGTATGTTTGTCTTTCACATCAGAGCTCCTCTCTTTCTTTCCATGCCCTGGCACTGTAACAGAAATAAAAATAAGGAATGAACCTCCATTATTACCCAAATACCTACAAAGCAGAGGGAGTGACCCCAGCAGGTCGGCAGGTCATCCCCCTCATCATTGATGCACTTGCTCCAGTGGACCCCTGCCTTTTGTCGCGGGGTCAAAGCCAAGACCTCTGCTGAGTGTCCTCAGTGAAGAATTAACAAGTGTGACAATTTGCAGTCCCTCCCCCCCCAGCCCTCAGTCCTGCCTGTGTGAATGCTGTAAATAGAGACATCTGGATGGAGGCCTTTCACTGCAGTAATTGAAAATGAACATGGATCAAGTTCTGGCCTGTTGTATTCATAAATCTTCAGGCTTAATTACATTAAAGGGAAATCTACAGCCTGGCTCTATGGAAACGGCAGATCCTATCAGACTCTCATATCATGAATCTCGACGATAAGTGTTTTCCCTCTCTTCAGGACAGTCGGATAAGAAATTTTCATTGGGTCTTTCCAGCGTCAGAAATCCGGCAAAGATCTATAATTGTTCTTTGTGTTTTCTTTTTCCTTCATATGTGACGTGTTTCCACCAGCAGGGAGTCGGAGGACTTGGACGTGTGAGGCATCAGGCTCCCATCGTACTGGGCATTTAGGTGATTGATCTCAGAGGGAAACCTGTAGCTAGCTCAATGTCACAATTTTTGCAGACAGTGTCCTTAGTTCTGCTTCCCAGTGAAAGCTCTGCCACCATAAGCAAATGGGGTCTGCAGTTTGGCTAGCTCATCTCCACATTTTTCTGAAAGAAAAGGGGTTTTGAGTTCAGTGAAGGCTTTCTTCATGTCTGCCTTTTAAAATCCTAGCTGTTGCTGAAGGAACAAACTGATAGTCTGAAAATCAATAAACAAACAAACCAAAGGCAGAAAGGCAAGATTTTGGATTTCGATTGACACTTTGTAGTTGTTAAGGACTGCTTGTTTTGCAAAACCACGGACACTTTCAGCAGCACTTTCTGTTTCTGTAATGATCTCTCATCACAGTTACAGACTCCACAGTGATCTTATATTTGGTGCCGGTTTCCCATGCAGCAGAAGATTTGATGAAAGGAATGCTCCAAATGGACTAAAGATACAGAAGAGCCAAGACACTTCTATGTGAGGAAAGGGTTTTCCTAAACCCCACACAGAAAAAGTGCTGGTGTAGACAGATCCCTTTAATTAAATTCTACAGGAATTAATCTAATAGCATACAAGTTGACTACTGTGTCCACAGCCACCAGATAATGCTAGTGAACCACAACATGGCCAAGTAAAACAGAACCCTCCTTGCAAGAGTATTGAAAGAATATGGTACAGTAAATGAGAAAATCTTGTATCTTGGCCCTTATATGCATTCTGAATGGTGGTCTGTGGTAGGTTATTTATCATTTTATTTCCGAGCATTTTAAAGGCAAAGAAATACCAAATCCATCAGAAAAAAAAATATTTTAACTAGCTCAAAACCTCAAAACAAAAGCTCAAGATCCTTTATAAAAAAAAGAGGGGGGGGGGCAGGACACAAACGACCCACATACTTCCCAATTGCAATTTTACTTCCATGAAATTCCAGCCTGGGTGAACTTCAACATCATGGTTACAAATTTTCAGCTAATAACAGCAGGGTGAGCTTCATGGAGAACTCAAAATTTAGCCCTCAGTCTCCACAGCTACAGATTCCCCGTTAATCACACACGTTTCTTCATCACACTTCTCACAGAGTAGGAAAGTTCTACAGCAGCAAGTGGCAGTAGCTAGCAAGCAGGTCCTTCAAAACAGCAGCCTGTCCTGCCTCTCAGCATAGGGGCATGTTGAAAGAAACTAAAGCTCCTGGAAAGTATCTTCTGAATTGAGAATGAGAGTAACCCACTCTCTTTAACAAATCTTCATTTTTTTCCAGGACTTGTACAAAGCGCCACGGCAGAAAACTACCAACAACGTTTACTCCACAGGAGAAGAGCAGGGTGACATTTAGCCTTCAAAAAACCAATGCTCCAGTAGCAAGCGGTTTTGCTGTCAGGATTTATCATCCTATTGACAGAAAGGGTTGGGAAATGACTCAGGGGTTATTTATATGAAACCCAGGGCCAGTGGCACTACAAGTTGTGAAAAGAGAACAGGATTATAAAGCAGCAGATGTGTGTGTGAATGAGAAGGCATATGCTTTCTCTCTGCAGGACTCAGGGCCTGCAACGAAGATCCAGAACTACAGGCTTGAACCTAAGCTCATACATACATTTGCCAACAACGCAGAAGAGTGACAACACTGTCAAATACTTGATGTTGCAGTGAAGCCAGTCCTCCTCTCTGCAAGGCTCTCTTATCTGACAGGTTTAGTCACACGTATCTTTTGTCTTTCTCTAGCCTTTCTGCTTTGGAATTCTAAATTTCATATTTAATTGCAGTTTAAGTGTCGAATTATTAAGGTATAGTCCATTTTATAGAAGTTTTTCTGTCTTACATTCAAAGGGAACTTCAGATCTTAGGTCCCTTTTCTGCTGCTTTTACTACCATGGAAGAGGGACTACTTGGGCAGTAAGTTAACAAAAGTGACAGAACCGAGTCCTGGGGGCTTTAACCACCCACATCTCAATAACATCTGGGAGATGCCACAGTTGCTTTCAAATATGGTACCTCTTTCCCAATTCTGAAACTTTCAAACTATGCTGGTGATTTGGACTAATTCCCACTACACAGGCTTATTCCTATTCCTATTACCCTCCTTCCTCACTCTCACCAATACCCAGGCTTGTATCTCCTTCTTCACTAAGTGGGTCTGAATTCAGCTCCTGTGCCACACAGCAGGCTCAGGCAAGACTGGATGGTGGTACTGAAATATACTGTAGGATGCCCTGCTGCTGGAAATGCTTTGAAAGGGAAGTAAATCAACAATTCTACGTTCCTCTTCTTCCTGCCATGGAGTATGCAAAAATAACAAATTAGTAAAAAAAAAATAATAAATAAAATAATTAAACTAGCATCATGGATTTGGTCCCACTCATAACTAATCAGTGTCTGTCTGGAGTCTTCTGGAGCTAGTTAGCTTCTGTCAAGGTATTTTATTGGTCCTAAATTACTAAACACGCAACAGAAAGCAGCCATTGTGCTATCTGTTTCTGCAAACATAGAAACAATGCCTCAAAAATGTAAAATAGGGTGGATTCTCCAGAAATAATCAATGGCAAAACTTTATAAAGTCCATTAAAAACAATTAACTTTACAACAGGCAATCTGTAAAAACACAATTATAACAGTAAAATTTGATACAACTTTTGTTTACTTCCATTCTTTACCAATCCTAAATGTACAGTTGTTGATGAATCCCACCATGTATAATCCAGGTGAAGATCCATCATGAATATGATGGATACTAATGAAAAGCATCTGTTCATTCATGTTGTACAGATCCAGTCAGCCAAAAGTCACCCTGGGAAGCGAGGATATGATCTCTCTAAGGAGCCCAATTTCCTTACACTCTCAGACCTCCCATATATTTGCTCTCACTGCATCTGTCACATATATCTAGTCTCTCCTTCAACGCCCATAGGCAACTACCTTGAAAAAGGCAATTATTAAGGCTCTAACATCACAGCAGTAACTCCTTTGCTCAAGCTTAAGCTGTTGCTTTGCCCAGAGAAGTTTTTCTGCACAGCTATTTTATGCAGGAACTGTACCACTTGAGACACTTAAATATTTGGGATGTAAATGCCACCCCTTGTGTGGTGGGCCGGCACCAGGGTCTACTAGCAAAAGTCTTCATAGGGAACATGAAACTACACCCTAATTTCATAGGGAGCCTCTGTAAAAACCTCTGAAAACTGAAGCATAAAGTCACATAGCATAAAAGATAGTTACTGGGGCATTTTCGTATTCCAGGGTAAGATGTCTACCTTAGCTAGTTCCTCCAGCAATACCTGAAGCCATTTATGTCCTTCATTGACCCAGGAGTTGCTGATATTCCTGGAGTGACCAAGCCTGTCTCATGAGAGGGAGATATCAGAAAATATTGCAATAGCTGCTGAGAGACAGGCAGGTGGGTCTTCATTTTGAACAAAGGAAAAAATAAAAAAACCTCCAAACAACATAAAATTTACACAGAGTTTCCGTTATTTTGCCAGCTGTATGAGTTAGGAAGTGATTACAGGCATCTTCATATATGACATTTTCTTATTTATGTTTCTTCCCCTTTTGACTCTACAGTCTTCACAGTCTGGCACACCAGGCATAAAAGTTAAGATTTTTTTTTTTTTTTATCATGCAATTGTGTTGTGCCTTTACCATTAGACAAGTAGAACATATCTGCTGCAAGCCCAGAAACCCTGGAAGACAGAGTTTAGGGCAGCAATATATTTCATTTTTCCATGACTGCACTGCCTGAATTTTTATATACACGTAAATCATTATTTTTATATATATGTGGTCCAAGTACATTTGAAGTTTCAGTAAAGCTTACTATGGCCAAAAAAATAGAGCCCTCTCCCATCGCATGGAGGCCTCGCAGTGTCTCTGCGTGCGCTGAAAAGATCCAGTGACAGCTGGCAAGGTCATTGTAAATGAGGGAAAAAGAGAGTCTTGTCTCCATTACCAAACAGCAGCAACTAATCACTGTCACATCATGATGTGGTTCTGGACTGTCCACAGGTTTATTGTGGCCATTAACCTATTCAAATATTCTACTCAAGGAGACGAAAAAAAAGGTCTGGGGCCCTGTCTAGTTCCTTAGGTCTTCTGAAGGCATTTTAACCAATACGAACTTACCAGAAAATATCACCAAATCAGACCACATCTATACAAAACAAATACAGCCAGGAAAACTAGAGCTTGAATATATAGCATATTACCATCTACAGTAGTGATGATCTCACACATGATCTTTTACCCTGCAAGCACTGCAAAGCAGCTTCTGCAGCTTGCACCAAAAATCAAGCCCTCTGGTGTTTACTGCCCCATCAGGGGAACTCACCCGAGAGTGACTGAGGCTCTGCAAGCTCACACACCACTTCATCCCACAGCAACCTGTTCATGTCACCCACACTCTCAGGATGTTAGTACTTTATGGTCACCTCACTATAGCGCAAATAATTACACTAGAGCAGAGAAAAGGTAAAACAGACTGCAGGAAGGAGGGACAGAAATTGTCTTTCCTCCCATTTTGGAGTTTTTGCTCTTTGTCGGGTATTTACATTCTCACAGTATTTTCTTACAGGTTGTCAACATTGTTAAGAATTGTATGTAAGCAATGAATAGTTTCTCTAGTCACTGCAGACTATTTTAAGTGAGTCTTATGAATCCTCAAGGAAATGAACCACATGAATGTGAGACAATACTATATTGGGCACATGTCTACACTGCATGAGGCTGACACTCTTCACAGACTGCATGCAGCCACTACTCTACCTAGAATAAAATATCTAGTAACCAAATAGACAGCAGGACATCCCATGAGTGAATATATTACACAAACCATTATACACAGAAAAGTTCCTGACATTGCATAATCAACACTCTGTCGAGGTCAGACACAGTGGGAGGTTCCTGCATCTTTGCATTTCAAGGCAAAACCTAGTTTATCCTCAAGGATAACTGAGGAAAGAAGGGAGATTAGGACAAAAAAAAAGGGGTTTCACAGACTGTGGTTTAAAATTGCCATGGACAGGGCATTCCGTGTGACCTTTGGAGATGACATCAGGTTTGTCTGATAACACAGTTCTAGTCTGTATGCATGCAATCCCAAGCTAGTGCCAAACACTGAGCTCAGGTACTCTGAAGGGAACAACAGGGACAGATGGGAAATCAAAACATGGTAGCCTCCTAAGTAAGTTTTTTCAACCCCCCACAAACTCTGCACTGCCACAACACTAGCAGTACCTAAACTACCTAATGTATATACAAGCAATACATGTTCATGTGACCTTCACAAGGAAGGACTTTCACCTATTGGAGAGGCACTAAGACCATCTACTTAAGGGACCTGACCTGAGTGCCTCAGTTTGCCCTCTTAGCATCTCCCACAGCTAAAGAAGCCATGCTCCTTACTCTCAATCTCAGATCTGTATCTTACCTATCTAAAACTGGCTTTGTGTTGCACCTCCCACTGGAAACTAGGAGGAAAAAAACACTACTTTAGATGCTTGTCCCATTTATAGCCACTTTAAAAGCTTAGTGTCACTGTGTGGTTTTGTGGTATCTAATTGTGGTCTCAAATAAGCTTCCTAGGTGATGTTCTAGCGATTGTTAAAATAATGATCTTTTATAACTAAAGTAGTTATCTCATGGAGAAGCACAGCCCCTTGTGCTCTCCTTAAATTGATGTCATAGAAGAGTATTCAGCATAGAAGAAATTGCTAGGAAAATATCAATGAAAATCTGAGCAATACTCTTTTCCTTCTAAACCAAGCAAGCCAAAGAAATAGATGAAAACAATTTATCAGTGTACGAACCCAAACTCTCACGCATGATATGCAGTGTATTGCAGACACTTAATGCATCTGCCATTCTATAGCTGTATTTTATTTAGCACTCTGGAAGTACAAATGCTTCCCCACTAGTGGAACCACACAGTTTCCAAAAGCTGTCTTCCACTGAGAGGACAATTGTTTTCTATAGAGATGAGAAACAAATACCCATGACCCACGTCACCTTGCCCCAGCAGGCTTTTGCTGCGGCTTCCTCTGTGCAAATACAACAAAGTCTGGCAGCAGTCAATCCTGCTAGCCCACACTGAGCCACCACAGAGTGCGTAGCTATTTACCCTTCCTATTAATCTGTCAGTGTTCTAGTCAAACACGTAAAACAATATGGTGTGTGCATATCTTGACTGGTCATTGCTAAGTTACTGAGGAGCAACATGAATGAGTGGAAAACCATGCAACAAACTATAACACTAGATTATTAAGGTATGGAATATTGAAGTTTTCAATTGTTAGCGCAAAGGAAGCAGCCATGGTGTTCGTAGCATGGTGACAATAATGCAAAAGCCAGAAAGTATAGCCAGTCTGCCTCTTTCAGCATACAATAAATGGGTCCTGTTTGTTTTGCTCAGATGCAGATTTAATCCCAACCCTTTTATAGGCTCCCTGCTCTGTGCAGTCAGGAAACAATTAGGAAACTTGGGATCCTGTCCCTCAGTTTACTTCTCACAATCAGACTGCTGCCACAATGCAGAAACCAATGACTGCAGTTACCAGGGATGTGGCAGGGCTGTAGTTTGAAGCATTTGGAAGTTGAAACGCTGTTTTCTTACAAACCTTGTTAGAGGAACTCATTTGAATCCAAAAATCATGTGTGGATAACCTCATAGTGTCCACTCCAGCACTCCTTACACAGATAAATTCAGACCAGTGGTAGCAATTCTTGCCTATGAGAGCACCTTTAAGAACAAGTCCGAACATGCTGTGAGGCTGCTGAGTCAAGTAGACTACTTTCCCTTCTTAAAATAATCATCTTATTTGATGATGCTTCGATGCTCTGTCAGAGATGAAAATTCACACTTCCTGCTATCTCTAATCTGTTTTCTTGCCATGAACAAAAGGAATAATGTGTATATGAAAAAGTAGAAATAGAGGATGTAGGTCAAAGGGTATATTCTGAATGTCAGGAAGACTTTATCTCAAACAGAATAGTCTTTCCGCAGTCAGCAAACTCCCCAGAGTGAACAAGAACTGCAAGAAAGCAGTTATAGATGTTATAAAACTAAATGACAAAGTAGGAATAATAATATTTAGTGATTTTCAAAAACCTTGACTCGTTCTTTGCTTTATGGTCAAGAAAGTTCTACTTTGGCACTGCTGGAAGAGAAGATAAATTTTGCTTATGTGCATAAGCAGGTATATAAATATACTTGTCTGAAGCCAAGCAATTCATAATGAAGAAAGGCAAATTAGGGATTCACTGCTGCAACCACTTTCATGCATAGCTTTAGACTTCTAACTAGTCCCATGGACTTCAGTAATACTATTTACATATAAAAGTACACAGATGGATAATCCTGAAAGGTTTTGGCCTCATGATCTCATACTTGATTGGTATTAACAGAACTACAGAAGGCTTTAAAGAATTCTTGGATCAGGCTGCAAGCTAGTGATTGTTACAAAGTGATAAATTGCAATAATTAATCGCGTTGTAATTGTCCTAGCCAATACCCAATTGAATATGAAGTTCAATGTCTGATCAACTTCAAGTTGACCATAATAGGCCATAGTATACATCTCTTTGGACTTGTGAAAGATGAATGATCTAGGGATGTCCAAAAAAGTGCCTGGAACAGACTCAAAGGCAAAGAAAATATCTTAATCTCAGTCCACGCTCAAGCGAAAACTAGTGAAGCATACAGAAAGCAGATCTACCCCACACAATCAAGCTATCAGTCTTAAGTACTTGCAGGCAAAATATCACCCTTCTAGTAAATCATTGCTGGCCATGTTGAACTTATTTAACCTCATTATCACTAAGGACAGGTAAGAACACCAGCATCTCAAGAGGAATCAGAGAACTGCAGTTTCACTGGTAACATAATTAAGGCACTAAAATCCCTGACTGCACATGTCACTGCAATTTCTTTAAACTCACAAGGAGCTACCATTTATTCACAACCCTGTTCTGATAAAGCCTGCGCAGACTGGGAACAGGAATAGCTCCCCTGCCCCATCTGATGTTGTGTGCTAAGATCTAGGAGTGAGTGTGTTATCATCAGTGCATCCAGTCAGAATCAAGTTTTCACAAAATATCAGAAACCTTGTCTCAAACAAACAAACAAACAAAAATTTGGTTACTCTTTGGTCAAAGATAACAGATTGCTGTTTAACTCAATGTAATTACTGCAGTTGCCAATTCTAAGATAAGCTATCTAACTCCTAACAGAAGAGGTACACATGCATGCACATTTTATCTGAAACTCCTAGATGCAATACATTTACTGCGGAAACTAGAATTGCTGAAATGGGTAAAAACTCACAAAATAAGAGTAGCATGTCTCTGTGCAGCAATTTCACTGAAGTTTAAAATGCGTCAAAGCCTGCTGAGGTCAATAGAAAGATTTGTTGTACTTTGTTTCAACTCTATAGTCAAGATCTACCTAAGGAATAAAAAAACATTTATTCTAGGCATCTTAATACAAGAGGTAACGACTAGAAAAGCAAGAATTTTGCACTAGGAACCAATGTTTTGAACTACAGTACTTTGAATAGACAAGCCAGACCCCCACAAAGTTAAAATGCAGCAGTAGATTTTTTCATGTTTAATTGGTCTTGTGCAAGTATCTTCAGAGTGTTTAGATAAACCTGAAAAGCTTCAATTCAACTTAAAAAAAAAAAAAAAAAAAAGGAAATAGATCATTTTTTAATAAAACATATTCAAACTGCTTGGGATACAGAGAAGACTATTTCATTTATTAAGAAAAAAGTAGATCATATTGTTCAGTTCCTCCTTTATCATGGTAACTCCCAACTTCTTTCAATTTGCAGGAAAGTTTCCGTAATGAATCAAGACGTGATAATTCTAAGCACTAAGTGCCATACAAGAAATAGGTAATTACGCTCTGATTTCCCCATCATTGGTCCACAATATCAGATCACTTTCCAAGTGAAACATGTAGCAATCTCCTCTGGCCCAAATATATCATATTTCAATACATCCAAATAGTTGCATCTATGATTATATTGATAACTGAAGAGAGGCGAGAAGAAGTAGGATGAAGTTTGGGGGCAAATGAGGCATCTTTTTCTTTTTTTTTAAACAAAGTCTTCAGTAACAGAACTAATCAAGACCAGAAATGTTTGATTTCTATAATTTTCCAAAGCAAAGGAAGTCTTGCTAAATTTAAGATTGTAGAGTAAAAACAAACAAAAAAAAATACAGAGAGAAATGTAAAGTCTTTAGGAATTGCATCCAAAATGAAAAACTGGGAACAGAAAAGGGGAACGGCCCAAGGATCTAGAGAATCACAACAAGTAATTTTAATTTTTATTTTTTTAAAAATAGCAAGAAATGCTGCTTCATATAACTTTTTAATTTTATGAAATAATGAACAACTTTGGCTGTTCTGCAGGAATGAGAGGTTTCTCACCGAGCAGAGCTGTCCTGGATGCTAATGAGCACCTTTGTTACAGGTTTTGAAAGAAAATAGCTGCCTATACTGTTATGAATGGGGGTGTGTACCTCAAGAAGTTTTTGGAATCTGAGTCACAATAAACTTACTGGAAAGAGAAATCCTGGGGTGCAGAGTCCACTACTTCACCTTGGTGAAGCCAAGGAGTATTTTTATAAGTTCTCTTAATCACAGTTTGTTACTTTATACCAACATTAAAGAGGAAGAGAAATTAGTTTTTTAACAGTCTAATCATATTTAACTAGTTTCTAGCACCTAGGTAAGAAAGTCTAGACTGTAATACTGGGCCCCCTTGAGCTGAGTGGTGTATGTAAGGATGCTCCGTGGACTTCAGCGCAGCCCCTTTCTTTGCACAGCATGGGGGATTTGGTAGCTGTTTGAGAGACACGCTTCTGTCTTAGCTCCTGCCACATCGTCGTAGAGCAGTAGTGATACCCTGTCGGATTATTAGGCTGATCTTTCCATTTCTTATCTGATTTCTCTGTCTCCCAAGCTCAGCATTCTCTAAATGCTAGCGTTTGTATTCAATAATATTTCTGGGGCTTTTCTAAACTTCATAGTCTCAGACGAGTTAAAAACCCCACCATTGTGCACAATTGTGACATGCAGTGTAACTTGAAAACAATGGCTCGCCTCTCTATTTATACATATTTTTTGTGTGTGTCCTTTACAGCTCCCTCTTTGCAAGCCACAGGTGTTTGCAGGCATAATGCTCCCAATGCTGTAGAAAAGAGTTTATTATGAGGAGCCTTTTCTTTGCCACTTGTCCTAAACCTGTTCGCAAAGTGCTACATGCGTTCTACCGATCACCATAAAAATCAAGGAACAAGAAGTCTTCTGTAAGCCTGCCCAGCAGCGCCACTATGACATTGGTTGCGACAGCTTTGTGACCCTGCATTGTTTTGCATTCATTCACAAGCCTTTTGCTTTGCTTTTTTTTACCACTCCCACAGGAGAAAAAAAAAAAGAAAAAAAATAAAGGAGGGTTAAAGCCTTTATAGGCATTTTATCTACTGTAAAAAAAAAA
>VWZK01016805.1:32719-80143 GCA_013396935.1 Baryphthengus martii | reverse complement strand
TCTCCCTTTGCCCACGACTTAGCAAAGATTATGGAGAGTGGTCCAGCAATGACTTCAGTCAGCTCCTTCAACACCCACGGATGCATCCCATCCGGACCCATAGATTTATGGATGTCCAGATTGTTTGATTGGTCCCTAACCCCGTCCTCATCCACCAAGGCAAACTTCTCTATTGTCCTGACTTCCTCCGAGGCCTCAGGGGTACAGGGCTCCTCAGGACAGCTTCCGGCAGAGTAGACAAAGAAGGCATTCAGTAACTCTGCCTTCTCTGTATCTTCTGTCACCAGGGCACCCACCTCATTCATCAGTGGGCCTACATTGCCTCTAGTGTTAGTTTTATCTGCCATGTATTTGAAGAAGCTCTTCCTGTTGTCCTTGACCCCTCTAGCAAGATTTAATTCTAAGGAGGCCTTAGCTTTCCTAGTTGCCTCCCTACATCCTCTGACAACATCCTTAGCTCAGATCTCCTGCAAGTGTTGTGTCACGGACTTTGCACTGGAGCAAGCACCGCACACGCACGTCTTGTCACCAGAACCAAGAGAAGAGCAACTTCTACTACAGCAGGTCAGCAGCGGACACCCAGGAGACAGGAGCACCCAAACTGTGATGGACTTGCACTGAGTGAGCGTGTGCCCAAACACAGATCTAGCCAATTACAGCCAGGCTTGGAGTAGTTTAAGTTTTTTCTCTGCATTCAGCATTCTTGATGTTTTACTAAACAGATACAACATTGATCTAAACACGCCACATGTCGCAAACTAAAGCTCTGTTAGCTCACAGCCTGACAAGACCTCACTTGGCCCTTCAGTTGCTCTCTATATAAAAGAGCAAAAGACAGCTATCTTCCTGAGGACGCAGGCTGGAGACCTACTTAGCAGGTGTGCCCAAGTACATGGACACGTGAAATCAGCAAGCAGGAAGGATAGTCAAAAGGACTCAGTGCTTCCAAGCTCCAAGTCCAGAGCTCCTTCTTCAAGACTGTGGAGTGCTGCACGCATTTGCTTGCTTGCCTCTAACCAATGACAGATCATCAAACAAAACATATGACAGGCAGAAAAAAAACACATGGCACTTTGCAGGCTGCATCTTCCACCACCTTGTGCTCCCCTCCAGACACTTTCCTTCTTAGCAGATCTGACACAGGGAGACTCCCTGTAAAATATGGAGTTTGCAAAGGGGGCTCCTGCATCCACCTCTGGAAAGCCACCATACAAAAGGGACCGTACCTCGCCAGTGAAGTGACTGGCAGCCATAGGCACGCTCCCAGCAGACCCCCTCTCTGGTTTCACCAGGATGAGGCCCTATGGAGAGCCTTCCCCCTGAAGCAGCAGGAGTGAGTTTCTCACTGGGAAAATGGAATCCCTCCTTCCTTTCTGCACAGCAGTGTCCAAACTTGCTGCTGCTCTAAACCCTCATACTCATTTGTGTTCTACAGGGATCTAACTGAACAGACACAGGCACTTTCACTGTGTCCCACCGTACTTAGTGCCAATGAAACACCTTCCTACCTTGCATATTACTGCTTCCCAGCCCACCTAGATACTTTTAATCCACAAGGTCTATAATTTTCAAGTCCCCACTCGGGCTGTGGAAAATTACAGGGGTTTTGGTACTTTTCTGCATACAAACCTTTTACATGCTTTTTTCAGTTTTGGGGCTTCAAACTTTCTATTCCTCCCTCAGATACAGGGACACTTTTGCAGGCTTTAACAAGAAGTAATTGCTGCAAGTGATGAGCTGTTCTTGTAAGGATAAGTAGTATCTCCAGTAAAACCAACTGAGCAGCTCAGAAATGCTACCACAAATCTAGTAACAAGCTATGGGAATACAATGGGAATACAAAAGCAGCGATAGGGCTGAAAGCAAAACCTAAAGACAACAGTAAGAATCATCTTCAGAAGTAAAATAATGCTCTTGTGAGTGGAGAGCAAGATGAGTTATTTTCCACAGCAAGTGCAGATGTGAATGGATAGCAATGCTTTCTATGAGCTAACCAAAGCATGGCACGCAGTGGCTGCCAGCAAGGAGTGGGAGGCCTTCTGCAAGGCAGCACAGCACCCATCAAACTAAGTCAGGGCTTGGCGGTTGTGCCAGCCTCATGCTCCAGACTCGAGACGGGCACACGATCACCTCACCATCCAGCAGCACGATGTGGTGCTTGCTCTGGCTTTGTGATTTTCTGCTGGCTCAAGGGCGGCTGGGGGGTGGCAGGGAGCACTTGGGCCAGAGCAGCGGACAGAGAAGGCACGGGGCCCAAGGCAGGCAGCCCCGGAGAGCTGGGGCAGCAGTGGGCCCAGGGACACAGACAGAAGTGCCCACTCACCAGGTGATGGTGAAGCGGCTCAGAGGCAGGCGGAGAGCCCGGGCGGAGGGGGCCCGGGCGGAGGGGGCCCAGGTGAAGGCNGAGTATTATGGGATGAGGATGCCCTATAAGGCGGGGGAGGGAGCAGCTGGCTATTATGGGATGGCAGGACCCGCCGCAGCCGGCGTGAGGGAAGGAGTATTATGGGATAGCACCATTCCCAGCGCGTGTGACCGGGCGACTATTATGGGATGTCTCTGTTACCTACGGCAGGCTGCCTCCCAAGGAACTATTATAGGATGCAACGGGCAGAGAGGAGGGAGTTATTATGAGATGTCAGTGCAGCCCGGGATGACGGGAGGGCGAGCCTACAGCCCCAGCCAGGCTTCGTGGTGGTGCCCGTCAGCACCTCCCGGCGTCCGGCTGCTCACCCGGGACCTCCTGCCGGCGCCCCCGTCCCGGCTCCCCCTCCGCTGCCTCTCAACAGTCATAACGAATAAAGACGACAGGGTATTATGGGATGGCTGCTCCTCGGTGTGGGGATGGGGGTGGGGGGGATGGTTGCTATGGAGCATTTCCCGGGGGTGGCTATTATGGGATGGACTCGCCTCTGTGAACTATTATGGGATGCGGCCAGCTCGGTAGGGTGGGGTTGCCCAGGAGGGCTGCTCCGGGTATTCACCCTGCAGTTCCTCGGGGGAAGGAGGGAAGAAGGAAGGCTAGAGGCACGGGGAGCTGCGACAGGAGAATGCAAATGCAGCCACAGATCAGACCCAGGCAGAGACGAAAACGTGTCGAGCTATGGCTGCCAACTTCACGTGGGTTTTATGGAAATTCTTGGCTGGGTCCCCGGGATGGTGAGGCAGCCAGCCGTTGGACGCTTCTGCCTCTAGGAGTCTGTGGGCTTCCTTGCTCTAACATCACATTCTGTTGCCTACATAGTTAAGGAGGGAAAAACCACACAGCCCTTCAAACTGGGGCTCCAGAGCCTCCCAATGACTTGAAGTAAGAAAGACACTTAAACATTCGTAGCAAATGTGTTTTGTTTTTGTTTTTTTTTTTTTTAAGTTAAGACGTGCCGTGTTAGTCCAAGAGTCAAAAAGGTGGGAGCTGGCAACTTCGAGGAACATTCACGTGCAAGACCTGTCCCGGAGTAGTCGCTGAACAGGACCTGGTATGTGATCATTGGTTTCTGCACTGAGGGCACAGCCCCGAAGTTACCTGTCTAGTTGTTGCCTCTTACATGACAAGAGAAAAACCTCCTCCGGACACTCATGGCTCTAGCAGCTTTGCAAATTTCTATCTGTTTTTGAGCTGAAGGTGACTTAAGAGATTTGAGGCTTCTATGTCCCTTCTCCTCTTAAGCAAACCCCAGTTCATCAGCTCTGCTCAGCAGCAGTTGGGTTCACACTAAATCAAATGAGGTATACAACCTCCAGGCTAATTTCCACTGTTCCCTGTAGCATAGTTGCTGTTGAGTGCAGTGCTGGAAACACTTCTCCTAGATCGAGTTGGAGATAGAAGATGAAGGAGAATTCTGTCCCAGACTGTTGGGTTTTTTTCAGTATTTCTGCTAACTGAGCTCAAGAGATGTGTTTCAGCACCAGCAATTTTTGACAGCATGCATCAGCTTTAATACAGGACCCAAAAATAGGTATCACAGAATTGCAACCCAGGCAGCTCAAACCAGAAGGCCATTATTGCAGTCCCTTTGAGACCATTTGCTTCTTTGATTGGATCCAACTGATTGTTTCATGAAGAGAGGAGCAGGGCATCTCTATATGAGGCACTTCAGGGAAATGGGAAACTAAAAATCATAACTAATAAGCATCCCTAACTTTGGAATATTGCTTCCAGCTTTCATTATTCATTATATACAAAATTCTATATTAAAAGACTGGTAATGCTGCAAAGTCGTTTTTTTAAAATTGCAGAGTAACATTTATTTCTTACATCTTACTAAGTGCCTTCACCTTAAAATAAAAAAAAATGAAGCTAAACATGGAAAATTTGAATCTGAATGTCTGATATTTGGCAAAGTTCTGAATAACTGGAAACAGACTTGTGAGAGAAAATATCAAGTAACCTTAGCTATAGGTGTCAGTACCAAGTGTGTCTGTGATGTTTATTAAAGCAAGCAAACTAGCAAAGCATACGAAGATAAGCAGTTCAGATTTACAGGGAGCTGAGAAACCCCCAGTCTTCTCTATTTCTCTCCCCGGCTCCTTTTTTTGCTGCTAGCGCTGCCTTATGCACAGTGGATGTCTGGCTGACATGGCGTGGTTCTGGCTGTGTGGCCGCGCTGTTCACCCTGCCCCCTCCTTCTCCTGGCAAAACGAGATGAGTTTCATGATGAACGCTGAGTGAAGTCTAAGCTGCTGTTCTGCTAACGGGAAGTAGAGGCAGTCATGCTGGCATATGGGCAGTCCTCACCTATGTGGCTGTTAGAGAGACTGGATCCTCCATTGACACTAGAATGTTATTCTCAAAAAAGAAGCACACATTGCCTCTTTGGTGGATCTTGATCTTATTCTGGTTCTATGCTCCCAAATACTCTGTGTGCAAATCTCTCTCTCCCTCTTATTCCAGTGGCATTTGTTTGCTGCAGGAGCAGCTTTTTGGGCATGACAGGAGGGGCTCTTGTCTCTTCTCCACAAGAGGAGGAGACTATTTCTTTTGCCATTTTCTTCCATGTCTGACACCAAAGCAAAGATGCTTCCGTTGTGCTAAACAAGTAAGTTCATGATTCTCTGTGGAAAAACAAAGAAACAAAAAATAGAATGGGGGTAGGGGACATGAAGAAAGCAACAATGAAAATTGGTCATTTAGATTTCCTTAGCTTGTCATGCAGACTTTGCAGAAAGCTGGAGGTGGGGAAGAGTGTCTTGGACAGGGGAAGGAGCTTTGCAGTGTTGGGGAAGACTTGCAGAATTCAGGACAGTTGCTTCGGCTGGTTTTGGGGACACAGGATTCTCACAAGATAGTTTAAAAGAAGGGCAGGTGAGGAGAGTTGAAGAGACAGACTCTGGGACAATAACCAAATACTGAGTGAAAGTTTGAACTGGTTTCTTACCAATTTCGAAGTAAAAGCTACTTACCTGAGAGTTTGATACTCCTATCTCAAAATGGTCAAGGGCAAAATTCTCTGCCTTAGCAAAGAAAAATAGCAGGCCAGACTCTCAGAAATCCTGAGATCTTCAAGGTTATTTGGCAGAAGCTGTAAGACATCAACTCAGAGTCATGGCAAGCATTGATAAGGTGAGGAGAGTCTACAGGGCTGCTGAATAAAAAACACGAGGGGTAAATCCATTCACATTAGCTGTAAGTCGTCACAACTAGGTTAAAGGAAGAGGTGAAATTACCTGCAGCTTTGGAGGAGCAGCATCATGTTTATGGATACATTGGATGATACCCGTTTTACATAGATACTGAAAGATATTTTTCATGTTACTAGTTGTAAGCAGTTACCTGAAAAAAATGGATATTACAATCAGGCTAGAGCAGCCCTCAGTCATAGGAACAGCAAAAATGAAGAAGAGTAAAACGGAAGTACACCTGTATCCCAAAGCCCGAATGAAGCAATGCAGTGGCAGCATCAACATCCAACATCTAAACCCATTAACACCTTTGCTTTGTTATTGGGCATGAAAGGAGTCCTATACAAGAAATAACCTGAGAGACCATAAACTGACCTTTAAGATCACATTGTCTGCAGCACCAGCAAGTCGTTCTTATGGTCCGTTATGTGTGTCCTACATACAGTTCATGGTAGCCTGGAAAGTCTCCCTTCTTTCCAAAATGCTCTGGAGTCCCTTCCCTTGACCCTTCCCTCCCACACTGGACAGCACTGAGATACCTTGGACGGGGGTTTGTTGTCTCCATCCGGGCTGAACTGGAAACACTGGAGGAGTACCAGGGTGAGACAATGTGACACTTGGCTCTTTTTGTTGCTTTGAAGAAATATGTCTGTCAAAAGTGAAACCAAGAAACGGCCGTGAGCCTGATAAAAAAGCCTAGGCAGGTGGGGCTGCCCGCGAGGTGGAGGAAGGTGAGGCAGGACTGTCTCCTGGGTCTCCAGGCTGGGACCTGAACCCTGAGTGACTTGGACTATGCATGAAACTGCAGAAATAACTCAGAAGCTGTGCCAGCATGATGCTGTGAGAATATAGAGCCCACTTCACCTGGTTGTCCCTGGAAGCAGAGTTGGGCAGCCATGTGTGGAGATTCCTCTAGTTTGGATTTCTCTAATGGATGCAGCACCGAAGCGAGGGGATGTTGCAGGCATCTTCCCCAGCTTAAGTGCAGTGTGGTGGTGTTTGAGGTGTTGGCACCCATCACCATTTGAGAAGGTTGTATTACACAGATCTTGCTGTAATTGTTTCCAAGCCAACTGCTATAAACTCCGAAGATTCAGTTAAACCAGGTAACTAATAAAACCACAGCAAGGTAGGACAACTTCCATGGCTCCTGTTAAGAGAGGACTATGGCTGTGAGTCCACAAAAGAGGGAATGGGAAGTCTCGCAGGGGTCCACGTGAGTTTGGTAGTTACATTACCCACTATACGCTTCTGTAGTGCTGAATATTCCACTACACTTGATCCATGTGGAGGATGGATAGCATTTGTGAAATAGTAGTGTGACTCTTTTCTATTGCTTTTCCTCCATGGAGTTGAGATAAATGATAGCGTCGTCGTCATTCCGGTGAAGGTATAGACAGGGATAGCACACATATGCATATCGCAGCTAGCCAGAGGGGTAGTAGGTTTTCTCTACATGCAAGAAGGTGAATAACACAACAGTGTTTTGGGTCATACAGTCTTTGCTGGTAAGGTGGGAATGATATGCACAGGAGGGGCCGCTTGTGCTGTGGAGTGACTGCATGTGTATGTAGTGTTGCAGGATCGTGCTGGAGCATGTGGCAGTGATAGGCATGCGGAGCTTGACCGTATCTCAGGAGAGAGGTGCTGGTATGGGGAGGCGGGTGGTGAGGGTCAGGTGGGGGAGAGTTTGCCAGTAGTCCGAGACACACTGGTACACAGCAGAGGTGATGAGATGGTGTTACGGAACACCTGTGTGTCTAGCATATGTGTGGACATATTTTTGGCATGGTTTGGCAGATAAGGCATGGATCGCATGACAGGATCTGTAATGCTCTGTTGCAGCCTGTAACAGTAAATCCTCCACTTGTATTCCAGGATGTTTCACTGAGGCAGGACAAAATATGCACCTATACCACGAGGCGTGGGAGAACAGAGCTGTTCATTTGAGAAGGAAAAGGTGCAATCGCCGACACCCATGTGTTTACCAGGGGAGATGGACAGGACAGTGCCTCTTGATGAGATTTATGGTGTTACGAAGGTGTTAAATGGGCAATAGGTGGCATTAGGGGATGTGATTGTGTTTAATGGGAAATTAATGATACAGTTGCACATGCAGAATTGGTGTATATTTATACCTATGAACTGTTCTTGTCTGTATAGTGATGGTGTGTTTCCTGTCAGACAACTGCAGCGGGGAGCACTGTGCAGTCCTAGGTGTGGGGTGAGAGGCAGGAATGGAGTACATGGAGACGCCACGTATCCCTGGGGAACTACAAAGTTTTCTGTGTACCAGCAACCAGGAGAGGAGCCAATGGTATTCACTGTGGGTTCCCCAGACACACACTGGTGGTGGTGGTGATGACTGCCCTGTGGGGTGTCAGGGGCTGGGGATGAACACCCTTGATGGAGGAGCTCTGCGGCACTGCAAGCAGTGTGCTGGACAGGACATCGCAGGTCCCAGCCCGGTGCACGCACGCACGCACGAAGGCAAACGCACGCCACGGAGACTGTACACTCAGAGCTTGGGACGGGGAAGTGAGTGAGGGTGCGTGGTCCCGAAATCGGGGACATTGTCAGAGGTGAGTGGTGCCTGTCGCGGGCGGCCTGGGGGTCCGTGTCAGCGCGTGGGCCATGCACGTGGGCCGGGCGATGCCAGCGCGCTCTGTGCCCTTGAGGGCGGCGCAGAGGGCCGGAGGCCGGGCAGCGAGCAGGGCTCAAGGATGGCAGGCAGGTGAGGCAGAGCGGACACCGCGCAGAGCTGGCGGGCAGCGGCTACGCGGCTTAGCTCCGCGGCCTGCGGGGCGGGCGGCCGCGAGTATTACGGGATGGTTCGGTGGACGGTAGCTCCCGGCGAATATTATGGGATGCCTGCCTGGGCAGGGAGGGGGCCCCCCGACTATTATGGGATGCGTGCCCGGGGTGTGACTATTATGGGATGTTCAGGGACCGCTCCACTGTACGCACGCCGGCCCACCCCCCGGCTCTCCTCCGAGGAGCGTGCCTGTGAAAGGAAGGCGAGCCAGGTGGCTCGCGTGCGCGCGAGGGGACGCACCGCGGTGGGCGCCTCGCTCCGACGCGGTGTCCCGGGCGAGGGGTGAGTATTATGGGATACCAGAGTGAAAGGGCTTGAGTGTGGAGAGTATTATGGGATGTTTCGCGGTGCCAGGAGGAGGGGGTGCGTATTATGGGATGTTCCCGACAGGAGGGGGTTGTTATTATGGGATGGCGGGCCGGGCAGTGAGTGGGAAGTTCTGAGGAGAGGGCGAGTATTATGGGATGTCTCGGGGGTGTGCGATGGGGGATGGTTGCTGAGGAGACGGAGGCGGGGCCTGTTGTCAGGGTCCCGAGGCATATTATGGGATGGAGGCGGGAACGGGGCGGGGCCTGGCTGGGTTTTTACCCCTTTAAGAGGCGGTGCTGGGGCCGGAGCCATTTTCCCTTCAGCAGCAGCAGGAGCAGCAGCAACAGGAACGACGGCAGCGGCGACAACGGAGAGAGAGGAGCCAGGTGAGGAGCTAGTAGGGGGTGAGGGCGGGTAGGGCCTTCCGTCACCTCTTGGGGCGCCCTTCTCTGTCGGGCGCCCCGTCGGCCTCCGGCTGCAGCTTCTCCGCGGGGCTGCACCGTCTTCCTGCCCCGGCGGCCGCAGGACGTTCCTTCACCTCCCGACACCGCGACGGGGAGCTACCGCCGCGCCGTTCTCCGCAGCCCTGGNTGCCTTTTGTGTGAGGCCGGCGGCAGGGGAGAAGGGCGACCCTGGCTTGTTTCTCCGGCCGCGGCGGTGTCAGCCTGGGGCCGGTGCGTCAAGTTTGGGCGGGCGACTTAAGGACTGCCGGCAGCGGCAGCTCCGCTGCTCTACCGGACTCCGCGTGGACCGCCCGCACCCAGCCGCGACGCGCTGACAGCGTCCTGTCTGGCTCAAGGTCTCCTTTGGAAGCCCAGCTGTGCCTTCCCTGTCTTGCCGTCTTCTCCTAGCCCAAGGCAGAAATAACCGAGGGCATCTAGCTGCCGAGGACGGAAGAATTTTCCTGTAGGACAGCTGTTTTGGCTTCCTTGCCAAAGATGAGTTGCTATCTCAGTAGCGTCTTCAGAGCCTGCTTCATCATAACTCTAAGCTGATAATTGCTCCCAGTTTTTTTATTCTACATAGGCTCCAAATCCAGTGAAGTTGTTTCTAAGCTTTCTCATGGATCCTCCTGGTAGCACTGTTGCTTAGGAAAGCAGAGTTTGGGTCTGCTATAACTTTCTTTCGTTTTTTCTTGCTGATGAAGTACTAGCCTGGCTGGTGAGAAAACGGCACCCTGTATAAGCCTAGGCCTCCCCGAGTCTGGAGGACATGGCGTCAGGCATTGGATCTCCATCACTGTGCTCAGGGGGCAGTGATGATGATGAGATGGAGATCCTGTTGAGCAACGCTATTGCCCAGCATCCAGGTATGTGAAATGGAGGTAATGCTGATCTTGAGCTGAGTGTGTGAAATACATGGTATGTTGGGGAATGTAATTTATTTTTTTTTTTACTATGAGTCACTTGTATGTTTTTGATATCGGAGTCCTGGGGTTACTTCAAAGTGCAAGATTTGCAGCTTTGTGTCAGATGGAGCTGACTGTGTTCCAAGGTGTTGCGGGCTGTATGGGCCTGTGCTTTGGGGAGATGTAAGGGGTGGAGGCAAAGCGTCCAATTCTGACAGAGTACCAAAATGCCGGTGAATGTCATGTTTTGTGAGTGAGGAGAGGGAAAAGAGGGAATAGTATGTGAAAGAGCAGAGTGCTTGGCTTGCTTTTATCTGGGAACTCAGACCAGCTGACATTCAGAGCAAACTGCCCTGGGCTGTTGCGTGACCCACTTTCCTTCATCGCCACACCCAATTATTGAGGTTTCTTGTGGTTCTTACTCTGCTTTTTGCTCACCTTTGCCTTTCGTGTAGTCCTGCCTTGTGTTTTCCCTTGTGTTTGCATCCTCATCATCAACATGAGATATGAGTTAGAGCCCTGGGTACTCTTCTGTTTTCAGTATTTTGTTGTTGCTGCTGCTGCTGTTGATGACTTGTGGATCTGTATCTGGATTCTCCGTTTCTTTCTGAAACGGAATAATGTATATTCTTAACGTGCTGTGTTGTAAGACAATTTTGAGTTTTCCTACTAACTCGTAATGTCAGATAAGGTAAATGTTGCAATTGGAAAAAGTGAAATGGTAGTGTAGACTTTTTGGTTTGTTTTTTTTTTTTGTGTTTGTTTGTTTGGGATTTTTTCTTAAACTTGGACTAGGATTTTCTGGCACCTCTGAAGTCTTAGTAAGCATTGTAAGGAAGATCTCGGTGAAGAAAAACTGTTAAAGCTCTCCAGTTTTCCGGGATTTTAGGTAGTACGTTGGAAGGGATGNCTGTGGCCTGCCACAAAGGGAAGGGCTGGTGCTCTGCCCCTGCCCCTTGGGTAGGTGCTGGGCAGCGGACAGGTGGGAAAGGGGGACATGGAGATGGGACCATGTAGTGATGGGGAGCTGGCATGTGTTCCTCTGGCTGAGCAATGAACTTGCTAGGCATTGGTGCAGAGGGAAGGGTTTGGGAGAAGATTGTGTCAAATCCATACTGGAATAGAGTTGCTGAGTAACAACTTTGCTATGGAGGAGGACGAGTAGTTGCTTATTGGCCTGTACTTGTGCCTGTAGGATGCTCAGTGCTGCTGAAGAGGCTGGGTAATTGTGAGTTTCTTTTCTGGAGACCCAAGGACTGAAGCAATGTCCTTGTCAGGCTCTCAGATGTATTCACCATTTTGTCTCCTTTAGATATGGCCATCTATTCTATGCTTTTTCCTCTTCTTGGGTTGTGGAAAACTTCTACTTGCAGAATGAATATTGTGGAAATAAGTGGTGTTGGGGGGAGGGAGAAAATTATGTGCAGCGGTAACTTATATGATTTCCTAGTATCTATTGTGAACAGTAACAGAGTAAGAAGCTGTAAACACTTCTATGTTTTTAAGTATTTAGCAAGAAGTAGACAAGTTGTCTCTGTGAGAAGTGGGCTATGCTGTATTGTGCAGATGTGTGCAATGAGACTTGTCACCTCCTCCTCTTTAGAGCCTGAAGAACCAGAAGAAGAGCTTCTGTCAGAGGCTGACACCCCTAAAATCAAGAAGAAGAAGAAGCCCAAAAAACTAAAGGAACCCAAAGTGCCCAAGCTCAACAAGCGTCAAAAGAAGGAGGTAAGGAAATGGATGTCGAAGGTCGCACTCTAAAACGTGGGTAAATGGGGATGAGGGTGCTTTCTCTTGTTGGCCTATGGCAGCAATCCAAGAGGGTTTGTACAAACTCGGAGAGTGTGTGATGTTTAGTGCTTATCCAGGGTATTTTCTCACAGCTGTCTGATCTTCTCTCTCACTCCCTCCTCAGCTGGGGGACAGCTCTGGTGAGGGGAATGAGTTTGTGGAGGAAGAAGAAGAGGTTCTGCGCTCTGACAGTGAGGGCAGTGACTACACTCCTGGGAAGAAGAAAAAGAAGAAATTAGGGCCCAAGAAGGAAAAGAAAAACAAAGTCAAGCGCAAGGAGGAGGATGAAGAAGAGGAGGAAGATGATGACTCAAAGGTGAGAAGCTACTCTACTGACTTCTTGCTTCTCATTCCCATGTATCTGATTTTGGGGATCATTGTGTTCTCCATTTGTTATGGCACATGGAGGTGGGGCTCTTTGGACTCTTATTTCTCCACTGGACCTCTCGGACCATTTTCCCACCTTGCATTCCTTCCCTTCTTCTGCCTTAAACACACCTAAAATGTCTGTTGAATCCGAAGACCTTTTTCCACCTCCACTGATGTTATATGGAGGCTCTGTCCTATGGCTGTGAGAAGTGGACAGAAGGGGAAAAAAAATTCCTAGTCTTGACCCATTGGGTCGTCTGTAGATGTGTGGAAGTTCTACTCTTTTCTAGAGCAGAAGTAAAGCTTTTTCTCAGAGTTGCTGTGATTCTTTTTGCACAGGAGCCAAAGTCATCAGCTCAGCTCCTGGAAGATTGGGGCATGGAGGATATTGATCATATCTTCACAGAGGAGGATTACCGCACTCTCACCAACTACAAAGCTTTCAGCCAGTTTGTCAGGTAAACTGCAAGCCTGCGCTGGGAAGGGCTCTGGAGCGAAAAAAAGATACGGGGCAAGGACTTGGTTCCTAGTTCTTGGAACCTCAAGGCACTTTAGAGACACTAGCAAAAACTGAAGCAACGGTGAAAATTGGTCCATGTATTTTTCGTTTTCAGTAGATGCCACAAGTTTTCACTCCCAGTCCCCTTTCTTCCCTAGTATGTTAAATTCCGTTTTGCTTTCCAAGCCCCCGAGTACTTGCATCCTCCACAGAGAGTAAAGAAGGGGAGTGGAAAGATGCATCAGTTGTTTAGAGCAGAAGATGAAAGGAATGTAGTTTGAGATAAAAGTGCTCATGGGAGTGGCAGCAGGGAGGAATAACGATCTAGATTTCAGGGTGGTTTAACTCTTCCTTCCTTAACTGTACACAGGCCACTTATTGCAGCCAAGAATCCTAAAATAGCAGTGTCGAAGATGATGATGGTACTAGGAGCCAAATGGAGGGAGTTTAGCACAAACAACCCTTTCAAGGGAAGTTCAGGTGCATCTGTGGCAGCTGCTGCAGCTGCAGCTGTTGCAGTAGTGGAGAGTATGGTCACAAATGTGGATGCTGTTCTGCCACAGCCCCCTGTAGATGTGCCGCTCAGGAAAGCCAAGACAAAGGAGGGCAAAGGTGAGTTAAGATTGCTCTGGGTTGGTAGAGGGTGAGTGGTGTCAAAGCAGTAATCCTGACTTGCAGGCTTCTGTTACCAGGACCCAATGCTCGCCGTAAGCCAAAGGCCAGTCCTCGTATTCCTGATATCAAGAAACCTAAAACAAAGAAGGTGGCACCTTTGAAAATCAAGCTGGGAGGATTTGGTTCCAAACGTAAAAGATCATCAGTAAGTGATGCACCTTCCTTGACTTGAGGAGGACATGGTGATGATGTGCTGGAAATGATGGGTTTCATGTCTGATTGCTGTCCCCAGCATGTATGCCTGAATAGCATACCTTTTTGCTTACCTATCTCAGAGTGAAGATGATGATTTGGATGTGGAGTCAGACTTTGATGATGCCAGCATCAACAGCTACTCTGTTTCAGATGGATCTACAAGCCGTAGTAGTCGCAGTCGTAAAAAACTCAAAGCTGGGAAAAAGAAAAAGAAAGGTATCAATGCTTGCTGTCAGACAGAAGTGCAGCTAAGTGTGTAGAAAGATTAGAGAAATGTCTGTAAAGCATTTGGATATTTAACAACATACTTGAGGGAGGAGAGTGTTTTGTGAAGAAAGAATCTGCTACTACTTTTAATAAGGAAAATGTTTTCAGTAGTGCTCTCACCTTGGTAGGGGAACAGGTGCAGTGCTGATTTTTTCCTGGCCTCAGCTGCACTTTTAATTTCATGAGTCGAAGGAGGTGGAGGAGGAAGGAGGAACAAAGTGACTTGTTTTACTTCTGTTCCAGCTCTTGCTCCCTGCCCTGTTTGCTGTCGTAGATGGAGCTGGAGTTTTGGATTCTGGATCTCTGTGTAGACAGTTAAGAGTACTGTCCCTTGCTGTAGGAAGCCTATACGTGTGGCTTGTGCTACTGTAACTTCTCACCACCCTCTGCAGGTGAGGAGGACTCCACAGTGGCTGTGGATGGTTATGAGACTGATCACCAGGACTACTGTGAGGTGTGCNGTATTTTGTTGTTGCTGCTGCTGCTGTTGATGACTTGTGGATCTGTATCTGGATTCTCCGTTTCTTTCTGAAACGGAATAATGTATATTCTTAACGTGCTGTGTTGTAAGACAATTTTGAGTTTTCCTACTAACTCGTAATGTCAGATAAGGTAAATGTTGCAATTGGAAAAAGTGAAATGGTAGTGTAGACTTTTTGGTTTGTTTTTTTTTTTTGTGTTTGTTTGTTTGGGATTTTTTCTTAAACTTGGACTAGGATTTTCTGGCACCTCTGAAGTCTTAGTAAGCATTGTAAGGAAGATCTCGGTGAAGAAAAACTGTTAAAGCTCTCCAGTTTTCCGGGATTTTAGGTAGTACGTTGGAAGGGATGAAACACTAGAGGCTTTAAATCAGAACTTGGAAGGATAAGAGCTGTGGTCTCTGAAGGATCTGGCGTTGCCAGACTGTGGGAGTGAAGAGACATCCATCAGTTTGCACTGTGGAAGAGGCCAGGTGTGGGACCTCAGGCTCTGTTTCACGGCTGGCTAGGCTAGCTCTTCTGACCTGTGGCTTCCTCCATCCTGCTCAACTCCTGCGGTCAGGAGGCCATTTTCCCTTGGAGGGAGGAGGAGTGTCTGTGAGTAGGCNAAGAAGCTGTAAACACTTCTATGTTTTTAAGTATTTAGCAAGAAGTAGACAAGTTGTCTCTGTGAGAAGTGGGCTATGCTGTATTGTGCAGATGTGTGCAATGAGACTTGTCACCTCCTCCTCTTTAGAGCCTGAAGAACCAGAAGAAGAGCTTCTGTCAGAGGCTGACACCCCTAAAATCAAGAAGAAGAAGAAGCCCAAAAAACTAAAGGAACCCAAAGTGCCCAAGCTCAACAAGCGTCAAAAGAAGGAGGTAAGGAAATGGATGTCGAAGGTCGCACTCTAAAACGTGGGTAAATGGGGATGAGGGTGCTTTCTCTTGTTGGCCTATGGCAGCAATCCAAGAGGGTTCGTACAAACTCGGAGAGTGTGTGATGTTTAGTGCTTATCCAGGGTATTTTCTCACAGCTGTCTGATCTTCTCTCTCACTCCCTCCTCAGCTGGGGGACAGCTCTGGTGAGGGGAATGAGTTTGTGGAGGAAGAAGAAGAGGTTCTGCGCTCTGACAGTGAGGGCAGTGACTACACTCCTGGGAAGAAGAAAAAGAAGAAATTAGGGCCCAAGAAGGAAAAGAAAAACAAAGTCAAGCGCAAGGAGGAGGATGAAGAAGAGGAGGAAGATGATGACTCAAAGGTGAGAAGCTACTCTACTGACTTCTTGCTTCTCATTCCCATGTATCTGATTTTGGGGATCATTGTGTTCTCCATTTGTTATGGCACATGGAGGTGGGGCTCTTTGGACTCTTATTTCTCCACTGGACCTCTCGGACCATTTTCCCACCTTGCATTCCTTCCCTTCTTCTGCCTTAAACACACCTAAAATGTCTGTTGAATCCGAAGACCTTTTTCCACCTCCACTGATGTTATATGGAGGCTCTGTCCTATGGCTGTGAGAAGTGGACAGAAGGGGAAAAAAAATTCCTAGTCTTGACCCATTGGGTCGTCTGTAGATGTGTGGAAGTTCTACTCTTTTCTAGAGCAGAAGTAAAGCTTTTTCTCAGAGTTGCTGTGATTCTTTTTGCACAGGAGCCAAAGTCATCAGCTCAGCTCCTGGAAGATTGGGGCATGGAGGATATTGATCATATCTTCACAGAGGAGGATTACCGCACTCTCACCAACTACAAAGCTTTCAGCCAGTTTGTCAGGTAAACTGCAAGCCTGCGCTGGGAAGGGCTCTGGAGCGAAAAAAAGATACGGGGCAAGGACTTGGTTCCTAGTTCTTGGAACCTCAAGGCACTTTAGAGACACTAGCAAAAACTGAAGCAACGGTGAAAATTGGTCCATGTATTTTTCGTTTTCAGTAGATGCCACAAGTTTTCACTCCCAGTCCCCTTTCTTCCCTAGTATGTTAAATTCCGTTTTGCTTTCCAAGCCCCCGAGTACTTGCATCCTCCACAGAGAGTAAAGAAGGGGAGTGGAAAGATGCATCAGTTGTTTAGAGCAGAAGATGAAAGGAATGTAGTTTGAGATAAAAGTGCTCATGGGAGTGGCAGCAGGGAGGAATAACGATCTAGATTTCAGGGTGGTTTAACTCTTCCTTCCTTAACTGTACACAGGCCACTTATTGCAGCCAAGAATCCTAAAATAGCAGTGTCGAAGATGATGATGGTACTAGGAGCCAAATGGAGGGAGTTTAGCACAAACAACCCTTTCAAGGGAAGTTCAGGTGCATCTGTGGCAGCTGCTGCAGCTGCAGCTGTTGCAGTAGTGGAGAGTATGGTCACAAATGTGGATGCTGTTCTGCCACAGCCCCCTGTAGATGTGCCGCTCAGGAAAGCCAAGACAAAGGAGGGCAAAGGTGAGTTAAGATTGCTCTGGGTTGGTAGAGGGTGAGTGGTGTCAAAGCAGTAATCCTGACTTGCAGGCTTCTGTTACCAGGACCCAATGCTCGCCGTAAGCCAAAGGCCAGTCCTCGTATTCCTGATATCAAGAAACCTAAAACAAAGAAGGTGGCACCTTTGAAAATCAAGCTGGGAGGATTTGGTTCCAAACGTAAAAGATCATCAGTAAGTGATGCACCTTCCTTGACTTGAGGAGGACATGGTGATGATGTGCTGGAAATGATGGGTTTCATGTCTGATTGCTGTCCCCAGCATGTATGCCTGAATAGCATACCTTTTTGCTTACCTATCTCAGAGTGAAGATGATGATTTGGATGTGGAGTCAGACTTTGATGATGCCAGCATCAACAGCTACTCTGTTTCAGATGGATCTACAAGCCGTAGTAGTCGCAGTCGTAAAAAACTCAAAGCTGGGAAAAAGAAAAAGAAAGGTATCAATGCTTGCTGTCAGACAGAAGTGCAGCTAAGTGTGTAGAAAGATTAGAGAAATGTCTGTAAAGCATTTGGATATTTAACAACATACTTGAGGGAGGAGAGTGTTTTGTGAAGAAAGAATCTGCTACTACTTTTAATAAGGAAAATGTTTTCAGTAGTGCTCTCACCTTGGTAGGGGAACAGGTGCAGTGCTGATTTTTTCCTGGCCTCAGCTGCACCTTTAATTTCATGAGTCGAAGGAGGTGGAGGAGGAAGGAGGAACAAAGTGACTTGTTTTACTTCTGTTCCAGCTCTTGCTCCCTGCCCTGTTTGCTGTCGTAGATGGAGCTGGAGTTTTGGATTCTGGATCTCTGTGTAGACAGTTAAGAGTACTGTCCCTTGCTGTAGGAAGCCTATACGTGTGGCTTGTGCTACTGTAACTTCTCACCACCCTCTGCAGGTGAGGAGGACTCCACAGTGGCTGTGGATGGTTATGAGACTGATCACCAGGACTACTGTGAGGTGTGCCAGCAGGGAGGAGAAATTATACTTTGTGATACCTGCCCTCGTGCCTACCACATGGTTTGCCTGGACCCAGACATGGAGAAAGCCCCAGAGGGCAAGTGGAGCTGCCCGCACTGTGTGAGTACTGCATTCCCCCAAACTGTGCAAGAGGTTATGGAAAGGGATGTCGAGTGACTTGGGGCTGCTCTTCTGCAGTAATAAAATGCAACATGTTTGGCTTCGGGTTTCTGATTTCCCTTTCCTATAGGAAAAAGAGGGTATTCAGTGGGAACCAAAGGAGGATAACTCTGAAGGTGAGGAAATCCTGGAGGATGTTGTGGGGGATGCTGAGGAAGAGGATGACCACCATATGGAGTTCTGTAGAGTCTGCAAGGATGGAGGAGAGCTGCTGTGCTGTGATGCCTGTCCTTCATCCTATCATATACACTGTCTGAATCCCCCATTGCCAGAGATCCCCAATGGAGAATGGCTGTGTCCTCGCTGCACTGTGAGTTCCTGCTAGTACCATTCTCCTATTGCTACAAGAGATGATTGATCTAATCCCTTTGAATCAACATACTTACCTGGAAATGCTTGATTTTCTGAAGACTCGCCTCCTTTCACACTTTTGTCATAAAACATCAAGTCCTGGCTGTTTATGGCTGGCTAATAGTTCTACAGCAAAATAGTGTCTGTACAAACTTTCAGTGAAGTTGTGGTTGGATAGACTACTGGTCTTGTCAAGCCTCGCAATTCCTGTAGCTCATGTAGAATTCCTGAATCGGTGTGGCCTCTATCTCAACTAAATTGAGATACCAAATTCATTGTGGAGTTTGTCAGTCCTAGAAAGACAGACAAACTGGAGCAAGCTCAAAGAAATGCTGGAGATAAGAAGAGAGCTTCTAAATCTGAAAAGTAAATTTCAAAGCTATAACTAAGGAAGGGAACTGTGACTCTGTTTCTGCTCCTCAGTGCTTGTGTGTTAGTGTGTGCACTCTGTGATGTAACAAGCTCTATTTTAACTTTTCAGTGCCCAGCTTTGAAAGGAAAAGTGCAGAAGATCTTGATCTGGAAATGGGGTCAGCCTCCAGTTGGCCCTGCACCACCACGGCCACCTGATGCAGACCCTAATACTCCTCCCCCTAAGCCTCTGGAGGGTCGACCTGAAAGACAGTTCTTTGTCAAATGGCAGGGTATGTCCTATTGGCACTGCTCTTGGGTTTCAGAGTTGCAGGTGAGTGGAGGACTTTAACCATGTTATAAGGGTGGATATTTGGGGGAAGATACTTTAGATAATTGAGAGGAAAACACCTAACTGCTTCTGTCCCGACTCCAGCTGGAGCTGCACTGCCAGGTCATGTTTCGTAACTACCAACGCAAAAATGATATGGACGAGCCGCCCTCAGGGGACTTTGGAGGGGAAGAGGAGAAAAGTCGAAAGAGAAAAAACAAGGACCCCAAATATGCTGAAATGGAGGAACGCTTCTATCGATACGGGATCAAGCCTGAGTGGATGATGATTCATAGGATCCTTAATCATAGGTAGGGGAGGTAGCAAAGAGGATTTCCAACAGGCTTTTAAGCAGGGCTAAGGCAGAGTTGAGCTGAACAAGGCTTACAACAACATGGCTGTGGGGAAGCAGTGGGAATTGTTCTGTTGGTAGGACAAACATTGCTCCTCTTAATGAAGCAACAAAAACAGGAATACTTTTCTTTCCTGCTTCAGAGGATTGGGTGAATACTGTAATTTCGTTGTGCTTAGGACTTACTGGTTTCTTCTGCAGTGTGGATAAGAAAGGGAATGTCCACTATTTGATTAAATGGAGAGACCTACCCTATGACCAGGCATCCTGGGAAAGTGAAGATGTGGATATCCAAGATTATGATCTCTACAAGCAGGCTTACTGGAATCACAGGTAAAAGAATCATCTAGAGATTGTGTTCCTTTCCCTTCCCTCAAGAGAAAATGGAGTATGTTATCCCCTAGCACTGGCTAAATTAATATATGGAAATAGCAAAGAAACATTTTTTGTTGTTGACTCCTTATTCCTTTGAGGAGGAACTTTGTGCCTCTCCACCAGTTCATGAAGGTTCCAGCCCTGTTTTCTTGATCTCATTCGAGAGTTGGGTGATTGCCTCCCTATTCTTTGCACTAGTTTTTCCTCAGTCTGTTACAGAGGTTAAACTTGCATATTCTTGGGACTGTTTCTGCATAGGGAACTGATGAGAGGTGAAGAGGGCAGGCCTGGTAAGAAGTTAAAGAAGGTCAAGATGCGGAAGCTGGAAAGGCCCCCCGAGACTCCCACAGTAGATGTAAGTTACTGTGTATTGCTTAGGAGCCAGCTGATACAGCTGCTTATTTTAGAGTGAGGCAAGTAAATGCAAAACTGAAGAGTGAAGAGCATATGGTAGATGTTTAATTAGATACCTTTGGACATTGGGGAATTTAATCTGGTGCTAGCCTAGTCATCACCTGTGAAGTCTCATCTGCATTAGGAAGTATGTGGATGACTGGAAAAGGAATTTTGGTACCTCACTGGCTAAGGTAAAGGATCTCAAGTCTTCCTTCTTTCCACTGTAGCCAACAGTGAAATATGACCGGCAACCAGAGTACCTTGATGTAACAGGGGGAACCTTGCATCCCTACCAACTGGAAGGATTGAACTGGCTGCGCTTCTCTTGGGCCCAGGGCACAGATACAATCTTGGCTGATGAAATGGGTCTGGGAAAGACTGTGCAAACAGCTGTGTTCCTATATTCCTTATACAAAGAGGTGAGAGCTGGGAGATCGCTACCTAGGGAGATTTTCAGTTATGATAGTGGGTTGCACTTACCTCGTGCTCTTATTGACTCTTCATAGGGCCACTCAAAAGGTCCCTTCTTGGTGAGTGCCCCACTGTCCACAATCATCAACTGGGAACGAGAATTTGAGATGTGGGCCCCAGATATGTATGTAGTGACCTACGTTGGGGACAAAGACAGCCGGGCCATCATCCGTGAGAATGAGTTCACTTTTGAGGATAATGCCATACGTGGAGGGAAAAAGGCATCCAGGATGAAGGTACAAAACTGCTATAATACAGGCCTGAACTGAAAGATAATGTGCACTAGATAAGCTTTCAGCAGCTGTGATTCAGATACTCTGATGTATCTGGTAACTGATTACACCTGTAGCTTCCAAGGGGGGGCGGGGAAATTGCAAACTGATGACTAGTGGGCATTTAGACTCCTGCTCTAGACTCCTTAAACACTCCTACTACTCTGAATGAATTCAGTAGGGGAAAAAGAGGTGCCTCAGGTCAAGAAGGACAGGGAACTGCTTGAAAAAATTGAGCCCAGAGCGACAAAGATAAGGGAGTGGAACATCTCCCTTATGAGGAAAGGCTGAAGGAGATGGGTCTCTGGAGAAGAGTAGACTGAGGGGTGACCTCATTGATGTTTATCAATATGTAAAGGGTAAGTGTCAGGATGATGGAGCCAGGCTCTTCTCAGTGATGTCCGATGATAGAACAATGGGCAATGGGTGCAAGCTGGAGCATGGGAGGTTCCGGATAAACATAAGGAAACACTTTTTCATGGTGAGGGTGACAAAGCACTGGAACAGGCTGCCCAGAGAGGTTGTGGAGTCTCCTTCTCTGGAGATGTTCGAAACCTGTCTGGACATGTTCCTGTATGATCTACCCTAGGTTCCTGCTCTGGCAGGGGTGTTGGACAGATGATCTTTCAAGATCCCTTCCAACCCTTAACATTCTGTGATCCTGTAAAAAGAGGGTTGACTAATACTGACCATAGGCAAGTCCCTCTATCTCCTTATCTGAGAAATTGCATTGTGTGCCCAGACAGAAATGAGGAGCCTGATCTCAGTGACTAGTTATTGCAGAGCTTTAGTCTTCAAAGCAAAAGCAAGATGGGAGCTGAGCTATGTAGGACTCCTCTGCTTCCCTTGAAACTGAAGGGCAAGTACTAACAGTTATTTGAAGTTTCATGATAAACTACTTTTTAAAGTTGTAGTCTTTTTGGTGAGCTACTCTTCTCCAAATCTCATTTCCCTAACAGGAGATTTATATGAGAGTAATGGGGTATTAAAAGTCTAGAATGGTTTGGGTAGCATTTTTAGTCTTGTGACAGGAAACTGGGTGTGAAAAGCTTTTGATAACGCTGTTTTTGTCCAGGGCTCATCAAAATAACTTGGTGTAGAAACACTGCATCTACTTTGTCCTTCCTGGGGTATTCTCCTATACCATCACTATGTTCATACTTTTCCTTTGCAGAAGGAGGCTGCTGTGAAGTTCCATGTGCTTCTTACCTCCTATGAACTGATCACAATTGATATGGCCATACTCGGCTCTATTGACTGGGCCTGTCTCATTGTGGATGAAGCTCACAGACTGAAAAACAATCAGTCTAAGGTACAGAAGCATAGGTGTTTTGTAGGCGTGACATATGTTGCAGGGGGAATGGGCAGAGAGTGTTCAGAAGATTAGATAGCTTCTCCTAAGCACGTTTGCCAACTCCTTAGTCATTTGTTCAATAGTAAATTAAATGTGGTGTTAAAAAAAAATCATCAGCCTTCATTTGGAGATTGACTATCATTCTCAACTTCACTTTTATATATACTACTTGGTTAAAACAGCTTTCTCTCTGGGTGAATAGGCAATTGGCGTACACTGGAAAATAGAAAAACCTGGATGTCGTCGTTTTGCTCTCAAATACAGACTGGCTTCTCTGAAAGCAGATCATATGTCTGCACTGCCTGTGTTCTGGAAAGGTTTACCATACTGAACATAAAACAAGCCACATAAGCACGATTGCCCTGCTTCTGGAGTAGGCTTGCTTTCTGCATTTGTCTAGCTTTGCAGCAGAACTAATCAGGTGTTACAGAAATGGAAGGGGCAGGCAGAGGTGTTCAAAAATGCTTGAGTAGTTGGTGAAAGTTGTAGCTGTTTTTATATGAAGCTGCACTTTAGGTAAGCTTGTTTGAACTCAGTAGCTTTAACTGTACTTTCTTAATCTAGCCTCTCCCTAAGCCCTTTTACCTTAATTCTGTTATTGATTTGTCTGTCTCCAGCTGGGGTCTAGTGGACAGCATGCTAAAAACAATTGTTACTGGAAATTGGGTTTATAGATTATTGGAGACTACGTAAGACAAAATTGCCTGTTTTCCTCTTTGGTTTTTTTTTTTAAGCTTTAGCTTTCTGGATCTTGGCATGAGACATCACAGCTGTGCTTTTTCAGATTTTTCAGTCCATTTTCCAGATCTTCTATTGCAGACACTAAGATGGAATGTCATTCCGTGCTTAACATTGAAATTATTTGAAGTAGTAATGAATGTTTAATGTTCATGGTTGCTAGTTGAAAAGATGTAAAGGCTCAAGGTTACTCTGTGACTAATAGTTACAATTGGTTATCCACCAGAAACATTAAATCTTCCTTTCCCTAGAGCAATTTTCTGTCCTGTAAGGACAGCTTCAGGTGCTTGGCGGCAAGAAAAGTCAGATGTTCATTGACAGATTGTGCTTATCTAACAAAATTTTGCAGATATAATCAGTAACTTCCATATTTGATTCAAGAATGAAAATATTTTTTCGCTATAGCAGTATAGAAAGATAAATCCCACTGGAGATCACAGGATACCTGAGAAGGATCCTTCTGGTGTGATAACTAAAACATAAGTGGTGGTGGGTTTCACTTCTTCCTTGTTTTGGGTGATGTGGCGCTTTTTTTTTTGCTTCCTACATAGTGTGAGCTACTTTCCTTAAGTTTGACCTTATGCTAAGTGTAAAATAAGCAAAGAAATGGCCAAGCATATAAACTACTGCGTTATTTTACCATGTTCACCAGCACAGATATACTTGTGCTTTTCAGTTCATTACCTTTAACTGTTCACTATCTGTCTGGAATTACTTCATTGTTGTGAAAACCATCACAAATTACCTTAAAGGTACATTGCCAAACCCTTAGCTCTTTCTCCTCTGCTTGTTCAGAATTTGAACATTGCCACAACCAATATGAATCGGCAGAGTGATTTAGCTAATTCTAGAATTCTCATGGCAGAGTAGTTGTAAGAATGTGGAATGTTGATTTAGCAAGAAAACATAAGTGATACAGCAGTCTGGAAATGATTGGTGGCTTGAAAGAGCTTGTAACTTAAAAGAGCAAAGGAAACCTTCCAATACCTGACGGCTTGTAGGATTTGCTGCAGTTGTATTTTAGCTATGCAGAACAATGGCGATGCAGTCTAGTGACCCTGACTGGAATGTGAACTACTTGGAGCTCTTGTCCAAACAGTTGATGTGGTCTATAATTGAACCCTAGCTTGGTGTCAGCTTTTTTCTAGAAGAAATTACTGTTTTGTAAGCCGATGATTTAATAAGCTTTTGACATGTTTGTATGGGGTGTTTTTTTTCCCCACCATTTCTTCCTTGTTCTCTACTTCCCAGTTCTTCCGTGTGCTGAACGGTTATTCCCTCCAGCACAAGCTACTGCTTACAGGAACTCCGCTGCAGAACAACCTGGAGGAACTCTTCCACCTGCTGAACTTCCTGACACCGGAGAGATTCCAGTATGTCTTACAGTGCAAATTAACATGCCTGTCTTGTCACATCTGTACTCTTCCATGGGTTTTTTCTGTTGTTGGGGTTTTTTTGTGGCTTTTGCTGAGTGTCTATTTCTCTTCAGTAACTTGGAGGGCTTCCTAGAAGAGTTTGCAGATATTGCCAAGGAAGACCAGATCAAGAAGCTGCATGACATGCTGGGCCCGCACATGCTGAGGCGTCTCAAAGCTGATGTTTTCAAGAATATGCCATCTAAGACTGAACTCATTGTCAGAGTGGAGTTGAGCCCCATGCAGAAGTGAGTGTGAGCACCTGCTGTTGAGCTACTGTTGCCCTGTTCTGCTGTTTCAAAGAGTGTGCTGCAACAGCCTCATCCTCGCTATAGGGCTTTCTACATGGTGTATAGGAGGAAGATTTCCTGCTGCCGCTATAGCAGAGGGAGGACTAATCCTGTGCTCTAATGTAAGGGATAAAGAGATAATGAGTGCCACTAGCAGAGCCTAGGTAGCTGGCAGGTAATGCCAGGAGCTGTGCAAAGTTTAGCAAAAGATTGTTAATCATTCTTACAAGGGTTGTCTGAATTGTGTGTTTGGGGTGTTTTTTATTCTTTTCAGGAAATATTATAAATACATTTTGACAAGAAACTTCGAGGCACTGAATGCACGGGGTGGTGGTAACCAAGTCTCCTTGCTCAATGTTGTTATGGATCTGAAGAAGTGTTGTAACCACCCCTACCTCTTTCCTGTGGCTGCTATGGTATGTCCAGTCACTTATCTGTATAAGCAAACTTCCTACTGGCTGTTATCATGGTACCAGTTAGCTCCCGAGCAAAACATGAAAGGATTCCCCTTCCTTTCTTTCTGCTTCTGTGTTTGGTTTTTTTTTTCCATCCTGTCTTTATGTAGACTCAGCATGCTGGAAGGCCTTCACTCTTCCAGTATCTTTTGTATGACAGGTAGGCGCTATCTTGTGACTCAACGAAAGCTGATGAAGACAGTAAGACTAGGAACCAAGTCAGTAAGAAAGAGGAGGGCATCTAGGAGTCAAATGGGAAGCGTCACGGAATGGCACTGATGCTTTGTGTAAGCAGTGCTACACACATTGTGGTTATGCCAAGCTAAACAAACAGACATAATTCAGCATCTGATGAACACAACTAGAGTGTAAGACCATGCTACATCTCTTCAAGCTGTTTTCTTCCCTGTCCCTTACTCCTTTTCTCTTTCTTCTCAGGAAGCTCCAAAAATGCCAAATGGCATGTATGATGGTAGTGCTCTTATTCGAGCCTCTGGAAAGCTGTTGCTGCTCCAGAAGATGTTAAAGAACCTTAAGGAAGGAGGTCACAGGGTGCTTATATTCTCTCAGGTATATGGGGAGAAAAACTAAGGCTGGAAATTCTTTTGCTGAGAAAGGAGCCTGTTGATCTGCAATCTCCTTGTCCCTCACTTTTGTGGTGGTGTTTCTCTGATACGCAGATGACCAAAATGTTGGACCTTCTAGAAGATTTCTTGGAACATGAAGGGTACAAATATGAGCGGATTGATGGAGGGATCACAGGGAACATGCGTCAGGAAGCTATTGATCGCTTCAATGGTATGGAGTCTCCTGCTTAGCAAGTTGAAAACTGTTGCCTTGTATGTACTTAGTCAACATGGGATTGTTGTGGTTCAAGTCTTCCATTGTGTTCCTGGAATCTTAAATTAGTAGTGATTTCCCCCTCAGGTAATGTGGGTCAGATACAAATCCTTATGAGTAATGCATTCTCTTAATTACTTTTGTTCTCTCCTTTCATCTAAGCTCCTGGTGCTCAGCAGTTCTGCTTCCTACTTTCAACTCGAGCTGGGGGTCTTGGTATTAACTTGGCCACAGCAGATACTGTGATTATCTATGATTCAGACTGGAACCCCCACAATGATATCCAGGTGAGTCTGAATGAGATCACTTGCTGTGGAGTAATCCTGAGGAAGAGGGGAAATGAAATCATAGAATCATTAAGGTTGGAAAGGACCTGAAAGATCATCAAGTCCAACCCTCTACCCAGTACCTCCATGAACACTAAACTATATCCTGAAGTGCCACATCTACCCTTTTTTTAACACCCCAGAGCAATAAGGTCTCCTGTCAGCCTCCTTCAGGGTAGACAATCCCAGCTACCTCAGCCTCTCCTCATAAGACATGTTCTCCAGAATCCCTTCACCATCTTCTTTGTCCTCCTCTGTACCTCCTCCAGCACCTCAATGTCTTTCTTTTACTGTAATGCCCAGAACTGAACACAGCACTCGAGGTGTGAGACTTCTCTGCTAGAAATGTGCAAAATTGGAACAGTTAGGATGGGTAAAAATGGGAAGTGAAATAGTGGAGGGTTCTTCCAGGGCTCAGCCTTCGCTAATGCTAAGAGCCAACAGGAAGGTAGGTGGGGTGGGTGTATCTTACTGCTTATGTAGGCCTCGAGTGTTCTGAGCATGTCTCTTTTCTAGGCCTTCAGTCGTGCTCACAGAATTGGACAGAACAAGAAAGTGATGATATACCGCTTTGTGACAAGGGCCTCAGTAGAGGAGCGTATCACTCAAGTGGCCAAGAAGAAAATGATGCTAACCCATCTGGTAGTGAGACCAGGGTTAGGCTCCAAAACAGGCTCCATGTCCAAACAGGAACTTGATGATATTCTCAAATTTGGCACTGAAGAGCTCTTCAAGGATGAGGCTACTGAGGGAGGTGAGTGCCTGGGAGTAGAACTGAAGGAGGTGGGGAGGTCGTCTGGCTCCTTATTCAGTGACTGGAGGCACAGTGCCGACTGCAGCTCTACAGAGAATTCTAGGGTGGCATTCCCTTTCCTGGTCCCTTGAGATCCACAAGCAACTGTGCCATTGCTCTTCCCTCAGGGGATAACAAAGAAGGTGAGGACAGCAGCGTCATCCACTATGATGACAAAGCAATTGAGCGTCTGTTGGATCGGAACCAGGATGAAACAGAAGATACAGAACTTCAGGGTATGAATGAATATCTCAGCTCCTTCAAAGTGGCTCAGTATGTGGTTCGTGAAGAGGAGATGGGGGTGAGTATGAGGTGGATGTCAGCAACTATCTTCTGCTGAATGATGAAGGATCAATTAAGCTCTGATCCTTTTAAGGACAAGCAGACGTACCCGCCCAGGTTGGAATTTAGAGTGTAGGGCTCTAAATTTGTTACCTTTTTGTGGTAGGAGGAAGAGGAAGTTGAACGGGAAATCATCAAGCAGGAGGAGTCAGTAGATCCTGATTACTGGGAGAAACTGCTGCGTCACCATTATGAACAGCAACAGGAGGATCTGGCCAGGAATCTGGGCAAAGGCAAACGCATTCGCAAGCAAGTTAACTACAATGATGGCTCACAGGAGGATAGAGGTACAATTCCACGGGAACCTGAGGGAGAAGTGGGTGGGAGTATATGTTGCGGGAAAGTAACGGAGTAGTGTCTCAGGCTCACGTGCTGTTTTTCTTTCAGACTGGCAGGATGACCAGTCAGACAATCAATCAGACTATTCAGTTGCTTCTGAAGAAGGAGATGAGGACTTTGATGAGAGGTCTGAAGGTAAGCTCTGACAAAGGTGGAGTTCCTGGGTCACTTTCTCTGAGTGTGAGAACAGCTGGGACTTGATTTGGATGACTTACACACTTTGTGATGCTGTTCTAAATGAGAAATATTCATACAGAAATATGCTGTACATTGTCGCTCCTCCTTAGCTGCATTTCTCTCTTCAGCAGCTCGTCGGCCTAGCCGCAAAGGTCTGAGAAATGATAAGGATAAGCCTCTACCTCCTTTACTTGCCCGTGTGGGAGGGAACATTGAGGTAAGTAGTATCGGGGTAGATATTTGCATCCTAGCTGCTTCCGTATGGATCTTGCCATATCTGTCGGTCATCTCCTCCATTTTAGGTCTTGGGTTTCAACGCCCGCCAGCGGAAAGCCTTCCTTAATGCTATCATGCGCTATGGAATGCCACCTCAGGATGCCTTTACCACTCAGTGGCTTGTTCGGGACCTCCGTGGCAAGTCAGAGAAAGAGTTCAAGTGAGCTTGCATTAGGCAGGGATGGGAGACTGATACCATCTAGTTCCTATGGGGAAGAATGAGAATTGGCCCTTTCTTAGCCTTTACTTTAAATGTCTTGATTCTTTGTGGGGAAAATGAAGTATAAACTAGAAGAGTCTAGGGGGTTGTTCTCTTCCTTGGACTTGATTCATCAGTCACCAAAAGCAAATGGTTTTTAGAGTAGCATGACTGTGGAAGCATGTAATGAATACTCTCCTTGAATCGTTTTTTGGGGCTTGTGGTTGTTTCTTGCTCAAGACTCTTGAGTTAGCTGTGTCTCCATGTATGTAGTAATTCTGTCAGGAAATTTGCCCTTGAAGGAGCTTGGAATCCTGGAACTTGAGTTAACTGTGGGTTAGAAGTCTCAGGGTGATTTCTCTTATGTCGGAAGGAGTCTGATATTTCATATCTCTAGCTAACCCAGTTCATAATCTCTTGTCTCTTAACTGCTCCAGGGCCTACGTATCACTGTTCATGCGCCATTTATGTGAACCTGGAGCTGATGGTGCAGAGACCTTTGCAGATGGGGTCCCACGGGAAGGTCTTTCTCGACAGCATGTCCTTACTCGCATTGGTGTCATGTCACTTATACGCAAAAAGGTAAGTTCCTAGCAGAGCAACGTAATCTTTGTTTTCTGTACAACTTGTAGTCACTGGAGGCTTGAGCTAGTGAGTTGTCTGTCGTTTCACACCTATTTTTGATGCACACTGAGTAGTCTGTCTTGTTTTGGTTTGAGGACAAGCTTTGTATAACTCCTCCAGTGATATGTCTTTCTCTCCCTTTCATGCAGGTGCAGGAATTTGAGCATGTGAATGGCCGCTGGAGCATGCCAGAACTGGCAGAGATAGAGGAGAACAAGAAACTTTCACAACCAAGCTCACCCTCTCCCAAAACTCCAACTCCTTCGACACCAGGGGATACACAGCCAAATACGCCTGCCCCTGTCCCTCCACCTGGTGAGAGCTCCTCAATCTCTCTCCTGTGTCCTGACCTCATTCTGGCTGTTCCACTCACCAGAGCTGTGTGGTGGTGGGGCCTGGGGCTGGACACAGAACAACTTACCTCTCATGTTAGGAGGGCTGCCAAAGATGTGTGCAAGCCCTTAAAGGCAAGAGAGGACACTAGCTTTCCTTGCATGAGCTGGCATCAGTGAGAAGCCCAGCATTTGCAGTGGGCAGGAAAGCAGGGAATCATCTTGAGTGATGCTGGTCTCATTTTGATGGCATAATCTCTGGGAGCAAAGGAGATGTGTACTAGGTAACAGTGAGGGGAAGATCTTACCTGACGGTTTCTCTTCTTTTGTCTGCTGTGCTGCTCTGGGGTGGGGGATATACAGAAGAAGGAGTAAAAGTAGAAGAAGGAGCCATTGCTAAGGAGCAAGGAGAGTCATCTGAACCAGAGAAAGAGCTCAGTGCCTCTGCTACTGAAACAGAGGTCCCTATGGAGGTGAGTTGCTTGTTTGCCTTGAGCAATTGCAAGAGCCTTTACTTAAGCCCCTTCTGTCATTCAGCTGCTGAGATAGAGGTGAGTTCTTGGGATGATATTTAGAGAATTCTCAGGTCTTCGGAATTGGCCGGACAGTTTTGTGCATTTTTGCCTTCCAGACTGCTGTGACCGCCTTCTGTTTCCGTGCACTGCTTTACCTCATTTCTCATTGATTTCTGTGCTTAGCAGTGTGCCCAGCCTGTGGAAACACTGCCACAGGAAACAAAATCTCCGGTGAACCCCACAGAAGCAGATGAAAAAAAAGCAGAGGAGCCAGAGGTGAAGGAAAGACCAGATGAGCCAATGGAAGTAGAAAGCAAAGGTATTACTAGAGAGTTGTTTAATACCTTGAACAGCAATGAACCCTCCTCTCTGTCAAGTACTAATTTACCAAAAATGCCTCCTCTTTGCTTCAGCGTTTCATCCTAAAGAAACAGGTGCAAATGCAGACAATCAGTGGGGCTGTTCTAGTACTTTGTACAGGATGTTGGGGAACAGTACTAGATTTCACAGGCTGAAGAACAAAACCTTGGACTTGCTGTTTTCCCGTTTGTCTCATGTTCCCCTTCTTTCCTGCAGCTGATATGGAGAAAATGGAAGACAGAGCACCTATTGAGAATCTCCCTGAGCCTCCTATAATCACTCTGGATGAGAAAGGCTAGTCATAATTCCATTCTCCTTCCTTAAGCCCGTTCTTACAAGGATTCCTTGTGGGTCCAACTTACTGTGGTATCTGCTGTTCTTTCTAAATTTCTGTGTGTACAGAGGAGAAAAAGGATGATGATAAGAGAGATGTGGTGATCCTGCAGAACGGAGAGATGTTGAAAGAGTCGGTAGATGAAAGGCACAAGAAGGCTGTAAAGCAGCGCTTCATGTTCAACATAGCAGATGGTGGCTTCACTGGTATGAGAAATCCTTATGTGCTTGAACTTGTTTATATGCCTCTGCTTGTGTTCATAAAATACCGTTCAACTGTTCTGGTGTTTCTTGCCTTTCCAGAACTACACTCACTGTGGCAAAATGAAGAGCGGGCTGCAACTGTCACAAAGAAGACCTACGAGATCTGGCATCGACGTCATGACTACTGGCTCCTTGCTGGGATTATCAAGTATCCTTACTCTGATGGACCAGTTCTCTCTCCTTGTACATAAACCAGCATGGTGAAGGTGACCATTCTGTTTCTGCATGGAGTACATTGAGAGCGTGCTTTATCTTCTTTCGTAAGAGTGAAAGTGACAATGAGAGGAGGAGCTTCCTGCCAACATAGTTAAAAGACTTAACAGGACGTAGTTGTCATTCCTTTTCCTTGGCTCCTGTTTCTCCCCTCTGCACCCCCTTTCCCTGCCCCCTCTTGGGAACTGTATCAGCACGGGTTGTGTATTCCCTTGTTTTCAACTGGCTTTGTTTGCCTCAGCTTATCCCATCTCAGTCATGGCTATGCCCGTTGGCAGGATATTCAGAATGATCCACGTTACGCCATCCTCAATGAACCCTTTAAGGGTGAGATGAACAGGGGTAACTTCCTGGAAATAAAGAACAAGTTCTTGGCAAGGAGATTTAAGGTAAGGATTTCTCTTCAATGTGAGAAGTGCCTTTCAGCTAGCTGGACTGCTAAGAACAAGAGCTTGCTGTTCTGAGTTACTATTAAAGTGAAGGTCTTTCATTTTACAGGGCAAAAAAAAATAAGCAAAAATACCTTAGGATCATGCAGTAGTTCCATGATAGGAGCTCCCTTTACTCTAGAATTGGTATTGGAGAGCTTGTCTTGGTGCTCTCCAAATGTTTGTCGAATATGCAGGAGGCTTAAGGTTCAAGCGGCTGTTTCCATCACAGCTTCTGTTTTGGTATGCTACAACCCGCTCAGTGTGCATAAGCAGAACTCAGAAACACTGTGTAAGTTGGTGTAAGAGTTGCCTTCAGTCTCTGCCTCAACCTATTTGGGAGTGACCATAGCTTAATTGGGAGAGCCATTTAAGACCAACTCAAATAAAGGCTGTGTAGTTCTCAGTCTCGGAGCAAAACATTGAATTAAGGTAGCCTAGCTGAATTCTGCACTAACAGGATTCAATTTGTTTTCTCCAAATGTCCCTGAAATGCTTAACAGTTTTTAGACTTTTCCTGTAAGTAGTGTGGAATGCTTGACACTCAAATTCAAAGGAAAAAGCACTATCCTCTTTGCTCCATACAGAAAAAGTAAAATAACAAGCAGCTTGGTCTTTAAAAAGAACCTGAGGAGAAATGAGAATACTAGCGGATTTATGGTAATCGTCTATTAAACTAGATATGTAGCCTGGTTTTCTTGGATACCTGGTTTTACTCAGTGTAAACAAAAGCTCATGAGGTTCAGCTGCAGAATCTCACCTTGTGATAGTGGAGAGACAGGGAGTGCAAACAGGCTGCTTTTCAGGCAACTGCCCTCAGACTGCCCCATTACTGCCCCATTACTGCCCCATCTTTCAGCTCCTGGAGCAAGCGCTGGTGATTGAGGAGCAGTTACGACGAGCTGCCTATCTGAACATGTCAGAAGACCCATCTCATCCATCCATGGCTTTAAACACACGTTTTGCAGAGGTGGAATGCCTGGCTGAGAGCCATCAGCACCTATCCAAGGAGTCAATGGCTGGGAACAAGCCAGCCAATGCTGTGCTGCACAAAGGTAATGGGGTGTGTTAAACAAGAGCGAGATAGGTGTTTAGAATTGCTGTTCCCTCTGGTCTTTGCCCTGTGGGGTGTGCCTTTACCCTCTGAACAGATAGATGTCCCTTTTTCTTCCAGTTCTGAAGCAACTGGAGGAGCTTTTGAGTGACATGAAGGCAGATGTGACTCGTTTGCCTGCCACCATTGCCCGTATCCCACCAGTGGCTGTGCGTCTCCAGATGTCTGAGCGCAACATCCTCAGCCGACTGGCCANTGGGGACTCTGGGGGGAAAAGCCAGAGCCTGCGGACCAGCTGTTGAGTCTCAGATCATCTTCTTTTGCCCTACAGGTGGCCCAGCAGCAGTGAGCCCTGGCTCAGTGCTGTTGACCTTTTGGCCAAGCTGAAGTGACACCCCTCCACCCCTTCACACTCTACTCCTCTGCCTGACATTCCTGACTGGCTGCTGTTTCCCTCTCTGGAAGCTGCTGCACAGGTCTCTGGGAAAAGGACTCCTTTCTCTGCAGCCAGCCCGTTAGAGCAAGGAGTGTGCTTAGGGGAAAGGGGGATGTATGATGGACTATGTACATAGTGACTGGAGGCCATAGCGCCATGTCTGTTACACAGAAAACCTGGCTTCATTGCTTGCTGCATCTGCCTGGACTTCCAGGTTTTGTTTCTAATTTTATTTTGAGTTTTACTAAGACGTGTGCAGGCAAGACCAAGCAAAAGCCAGGACTGAGACAAAGCTACCTCCATCAAAACCCTTTTTAATACAAAAGCTGACTGGACTTGTCCGCTAATAAGCAGCTTGAAGTGGGGAAAAAAAAAAAAATCAAAAAACCTTGGTAAAACTGAAAAATAAAGTTTCCTTGTATTTTATTTTGTTGCCTCGAGTTAGCAGCAGAGGTGGGGGAGTTGAGTTCTCTGACTTCCTTCGGGAGGAGAGGGTGGTGGTACTTTTCCCTGTAGTGGTACCGATGTCAGTCATGTCTTTTTGGAGCACGGTTCTGGGTATCCTACAACTCTTTGAGCTCTGGCTTCCTTCTTGCTGATCCACGGGGCGGGTGGCCTAAAGCGGGGCTTCTGGGGCTGCAGCCTCCCCTCGAGGCAAGCCTGGAACCGGGACGCCCTTTGGTACGCGGTCCCTCGACTTCCCTCTCTTCTGGCGTCCCTGGACGAGCTGCCGCCTCCCGGCCCGCGAGCCGAGCGTAGGCTCCGCAGCAGNAAGGCGGAGCCGAGGCCGGGCGCAGGCGCGGGGGGGAGCGGAGACGTGCACGTGGGGTGGCGGGTCCGGTACCTCCGGAGCGTGCCGCGTCGCCATGGGGCGGAAGCTGCACCCCACGAAGGAGAAGCGCGGACCCGGGCGCAAGGCCCGTAAGCAGAGAGGGGCCGAGGTTGAGCTGGCTCGCTTCCTACCGCCAGGTAAATACGGCCTGACCTCGCCGCCGTGCCCCGTGCCGGCGGTGCGGGTTGCCTGACTGCCGCACGTCTTTTCTTAGAGCCAGAGACCGGCAAGAAAAAGCTCTCCAGTCACGGGCGGAAGAGGTGAGGGTGACAGCCCGGTGGGGTGGGGGGCGGGAGAGTGGCCGAGGCTTGACCGCTGCTATTCTTCGCGATCTAGGGCTGCGAAGAGGCGACTGGGAGCGGGCAGTTCTGCGGCGGGGAGGAGGCCGCTCGGAGGAGGCGGAGGAGAGTGGCAGCCAGCAGGTGAGTGCTGGCTGGGGGAGCCGGCCGCCCATGTGTCCTGACCTCCACCCGGCCCACCCCACCGGCTCCGACCTCCGTATTTATTTATTTTTTTTTAATTTCTTTTTTTTTTTTTCTTAATGGCATGGGTCAGGTAGAATTTCGTTATTTTAAATGTTTAGGGTTTTTACCCGATTTCTGGTCCCTGCCATTCTAGGTGGCAGTATTGTCCGAAGAAGAGACAATAAAAGGTCTCTTCCGTGTGTTAAAGTCACTTCCGACTTACCCTCCATTCACAGAGAGGTTATTGTAGGCAGGTTTGGTAGCTGAGGCTTTTAAGCTCCCTGCATTACATCCTGTGTAGCCAGGAAGCTGTCGAAGTAGGAAAGAGGACAGCTAAAGATTTGAGAGGTGAGAATATGTCCACTTTTGTGATTGGGAAAATTAATGCGGAGAGCAGGCAGTCTCTTTTCTTGGACAAGTAGTTCAGGATTAGGATAAAGATACCTTTTGTATAGGAACTAAAAAAACCAGGGCAGCTGCTTTTGAGAATAGTACCTAACTTTTAATCGTTTAATCTGTCTGTAGTTAAGGAGCAGAAGGAGGAACATGCTGTAAAGGCAGCAAGACAAACCCCTCGTGGCCAGTCTGGCATCAGTGATGGCGACTCAAAATGGCTGGCTTTGGCCAAAGCCAAGAAAATCCCATCTAAAGGAAACAACATGGAGTTATCCAGTGATGGTGAGGTGGAAGAGGGCAGCTGGGAGATGGAAGACGAGGAGGATAGGAGCAGCGAGGAGACAGTGGATGATTACGGTGCTTCATCAGAGGAAGAAGAGGTAGGAGCTTTTTACCCTTAATTATAAAAGAAATACTTTGCTAGCTGAAAGGACCTGTCAGGCCTGGGGAAAAGGGTGAGTTTACTGGAGGGTGAATGGTGAGGTGGTGGAGAGCTTTCCCCTTTTTCTCCTCCTCTCAAGAACAATTTTCAAGTTTAGCAACTGATACCAACCTAACTTTTGTTTGTTGTCCTTTTTAGATAGAGCAGATCGACCTCATAGATGAGGAAAGCTAGGGAAACACCTAGGGATATTGTTTAATTAATCTTTTGTCTTTTAGTTGCTGCCTATTGAAAAAGCTGCCCTGAAGCAGAAGTGTGATAGGTGAGGATTTGAGAACTTTGCCAGTCCACGGAGTCTTTCTTGGTTTGATAAGAGCCGGTGTTGTTCTTTTTCTCCATCCTCTTTGTCTTGTAAGAAATGGTAGCTGTGAAGTGTTTGTGTGATACTGGTTTTGTGTAAAACGCCCATTTTATTCTTTGTCCTTTGGAGAAGCCTCAGTGAAGATGACAGTGAAGACGAGGAGGAGGTGGCAGAGGAGGCAAGTAGGCAGAAAGTGGGACAGAAGGAGGAAGAGCATCTGGATTTGCAGCTCAACCTGGATGTAGATGAACAATTTAAGCTGCCAACTAATGAACAGATTGAGAAAGAGGATATCCTTTTTGTTCGCAACATCTCTTAAGTGCGTGGCAGTATTGAGCCTGTGTACAACTGAAGAGCTTCATCTGGGCATTGTCATGAGTATTGAGGTATTATATTGTTATGTGCGTGATGAGGTACTTTTAGATGAGCTGCACTACCAGATAGCATACAGTGCCGTGCTTCTGTACAGTTCACTTAGGAAATCTTTTATGCCCTGTATGGAGCTTGGAGCCTGCACCAATTTCCGTTCTAGTCCTAAATGCGTGTGGTTATCTTACCGTGTAGTTTGTCCCTCTGTACCCTGATTTTCCTGGCAGTTGTTTGTCTAACCTGTTCGTTAGAGCCTTTGACGACAGCAGTTCCAGCATCCAAAGTGCTTGTTCTTGGTGTTTGGTGATTTTAACTTCCTGCTTCCCCAGTACAATTTAGTGCTGCCTCTTCTCATTTTCCTCTATACCACTTAGTTGCCCTTGGGGAACTTCTGGTCTCCTTTCTGCTACAGGTAATGTTTTCAGTACTAAATACTTGTTTTTGTTGTTGTCATATTTTTCCTATTTTTTTTTCTGTTCATCTAAAGTAATTCTTTCAAATACATTGTAGTTTCCGCCTTGTGAACTTTTTCATCATAGAATGACTTAGGTTGGAAGGGACCTCAGAGATCATCTAATATAACCTCTCTCATGGGCAGGGATGCCTCTCAACTAGACCAGGTTACTCAAGGCCTCATCCAACCTGGCTTTAGTAATCTGGTTCCCTTTTGAATCCCTCCTACGCTGAGCTCTAATGAAAGCATATTCCAACAAGGCCTTTCTGGTGCACGTGCTCTTGTGATGCAAGCGTCCTGCATAACCAATTGTGTTTGTAAGAGCCTGTGTGCAATTTTATAGGCTGTTTAATTCCTTAATGGTCTTCCCACCTGCTGAGCCGCCTGACCTGCACATCATTTACCAGCGCATCAAGGGCAACATGGAGGTGCTGCAGAACTTCGTGGTGAAGCGGGAGGAAGGACGCACACGACAGGAATACATTGCATTGTTGTGCCAGGACATGGCTGTCTACTATTCCTACAGTGACTTCTTGCTTGCGAAGCTTATGGACATCTTCCCGCTTCCTGAGGTAGGACCCTGCCCAGGACCTTTGCTGACTGATGAGGATTTATTTTTATTTCTGTTGCCTGTCCCTTATTTTATCCAGCTGATAAACTTCCTCGAAGCCAATGAAGTTCCCCGCCCTGTGACCATTCGCACCAACACGCTCAAGACACGGCGACGGGACCTGGCGCAGGTGAGCAAGAATCTGTGGTTGTCCCCTGTGCCGCTTGTCACATGGGTTGGGTGTCTGAGTCCCATCTCCTTGTTTTGCAGGCTTTAATCAACCGTGGTGTGAATCTTGACCCCTTGGGGAAATGGTCAAAAACAGGACTTGTTATTTATGACTCCTCTGTGCCCATTGGTGAGATCACTCTTCCTGCCATAGGGCTGAGCAAGGCTCCCTGTCTTTCACATTTCATCTTTTGTTCTGCCTTCCTTGTCCAGGTGCCACTCCTGAGTATCTGGCTGGGCACTACATGCTGCAAGGAGCCTCCAGTCTTCTCCCTGTCATGGCTCTGGCTCCACAGGAGAACGAACGCATCCTTGATATGTGCTGTGCCCCAGGAGGCAAGACTAGCTATATAGGTACCACCTTGGAGCCACGGGTGGGAGGCATGGGAGGACTGCTCTGCGGTGTGATGCGATGCTTTTCTGCTAGTCTGTACTGTAAGAGGAAACAGAGAGGGACTGAACTCAGGGAAAGGAGCGGAATGGCTGTCTCTGAACAAAAGCATAGGGGGTTTTAGCCCCTTGCTGATAAGTTTTGCCCTCTGGCAGCACAACTTATGAAGAACACTGGAATGATTTTGGCCAATGACAGCAATGCTGAGCGACTACGTAGCGTGGTAGGGAACTTGCATCGGCTGGGAGTCACCAGTGCTGTGGTTAGTAACTGCGATGGACGCCAGTTCCCTAAGGTAAGTTTCTGCCTGCTTTGGGGTGTCGTTATCATGCTCACCTAGAGCTGCTGTGCTGTCCCTTCAGTAAAGCTGTGTTTTCCAAAGCCTCTTGTTACAGGAGAATGAGCAGAAGTGCTGTGGAGTGTGTTTGTTGTTTGATGTGGAGACAGGGAGGTGGGTGGGAAGGAGTGAGAAATCTCTCCTGCCCTTCCCAGTCTTGTGGTTCATCTTGTAGTCTTGGTCTTGCTCTGAGTCCCCACCTGTGAGTGTAATTTCACATGTACGTCTGTGTGTAGGTGATTGGAGGGTTCGACCGCGTCTTGCTTGATGCTCCTTGTAGCGGAACAGGCATCATTTCTAAGGATCCTGCTGTCAAAACCAACAAGGTGAGTGATCGGCAAGGACACAAATGGGACACAAATGGGGACTCAAGTATGAGTTGTGAGAGGAAGGGCTTTGGGGCAGCTTTGTTCGTGAAAGGTGCCTGCAATAGGGACATGGACTTTTTTCCCCTTCTCTTTCCTGTTCTGTGTGTTGTACCAGAGCTAAGTTGGATTTTTTTGAGGTTAGTTCTGCAGAAGACTCCACAGTCTTCTGTATTACACGTGCTTTGCTCTCTTCATCCACAGTAGAGGCTCAGGATGCCTTCCTTGTGCCTCTGGTATCCTAACCTATCTTTCTCTTTCAGGATGAGAAAGACATCCTGCGATGTGCTCACCTGCAGAAGGAGCTGATTCTTAGTGCTATAGATTCAGTCAATGCTGCTTCAGAGACAGGGGGCTACATTGTGTACTGCACTTGCTCCATCATGGTAATTACGTACTATGTTCTGCTGTCGTCAGTTCCTACTCAGGGGATTGGTGAGCTTTGTATCTTAATGCTTAGTGTCTGGCAGGTGGAGGAGAATGAGTGGGTCGTGGATTACGCCCTGAAGAAACGCAATGTTCGTTTGGTAGCAACAGGCCTGGACTTTGGCAAGGAAGGCTTCACAAGGTGTGTGCCAGGTCACAGGTGACTGTTCTTTGGTGGCCAGGTTTGAGCAGAGGCATTATATCGCTTCTCTCACCCCACTTCCTTTTCCAGGTTCAAGGACCATCGCTTCCATCCCTCCCTCAAGTCTACACGGCGTTTCTATCCCCACACACACAATATGGATGGATTCTTCATTGCCAAGTTCAAGAAATTCTCTAATGCTATTCCCCAGGCACAAAAAGGTAACCTAGTGCTGGACCTCAACTGAGCTGCCTGGGCCTGCTCTCTCAGGCTGCTCCCCCTGCAGAAGCCATGTGGGTGGTTCTTACAGCACCTTTCTCTTTTCTTTCAGATGAAGAACCTGCTGTGGAAGCAGCTACTCCATCCACTGTCCCTGATACCATCATGGAACCTCAGCCAAAAAAGAAGAAGCTTGAGTGTTCAAAAGTTCATAAGGAGCAGAAGCGACCACAGCCTGCTTTGAAGAAGAGCCATTCATTGCAGGTACAGAAGAGACCTTTGAAGGCTGGCTGGCCTTCTCCCAAAATGATGCGTCCTCAAGTCCCCACCAGGAGAAAGCATAAAGTGAAACCAAGTGGACAGTGAGAGGAACTGCTTTTCTGGGTGTTGGTGCCCTCCTCAGAGAGCAAAGGCTGGGGGCTACTGCATCTATATATGTACCACCCTGTCTCTCCTGCTCCTTGTAGGTAATCGCTGCAGTACTGAACACCTGGGACAGCTATAACCCTATTTACTCCTTTCCATCTGCATCAAGGACTGATGCACTGACCTATTAGAAGTTTTATACTCATGTTCAAGTCTTGTCTTTTTCCCTTGAATGCAGAATACAGAGTTGTATCATGTCCTCTTACTCCCCTGCCACAGAAACCACTTCCACTCCCATCTGATGCTCTGGTATTTCTGATGTCTGTTCTTACTCTGCAACATGGGTATTTGTCGAAGAAACAGTAGGAGATGAAATTCTAGATGCCTGGATGAGGGTTGTGGTGCCTGTCAGCAGAGTGCTTCGTCAGGGCAGGGCTGGAGCTCCTAGGCCAGTGGTCCTGTGCTGGTCCTTGTTTCCCTGTTGTCACTGTGTGCTGATGCAGTTCACTAGAGTGACTGTCCCTTGTGCTCTTGGTTCTTGACCTCCAGACTGCAACAGGGATTGCTGCTGGTCCTGGAGCTATACAGTCATGTTCCTTTTTTTGCCTCTTTGTTCACCTGGATGTAGTTGCTTCTACTTGAGATGTATCAAGCAGTGGTCTGAGCTGTTTCTGTTTAGACATTGGCCCAGGTCCCTTTGCCTTGTCAATGTGAATTGATATTCTCTTATTTGATTCTGTTCTCCAGGATATAAATCTTCTAGAGACAATCCGTTATTAAGCTTTCTACTGAGTGTGCTCTCCAGCTTCCATTCCACCACAGTGTGGGTGGAGGTGTGTAACAGAACTGAGGCATAACTCTTGTTTCTGTAACTGTCTTGTTAGATCAGTTCATATGAGGCTCTGCCTTGATTTATTTTCCTTTCGAAGCTTTGGGTTTGTGGGAGAACTTGATGTCCTGTTACAGTGTTTGGTGTTAAGGACAGCTGAGTTCAGTGGACTGTAGGATCTGGGGAAACCTTTCTGTCCTGGTGTGCTATGTGTGAGGCTGCTGCTTTCCCATTTTATCACATTCAGCCAGCAGCAAGGCTTGATTGTGAACTAGAAACTCCCTCAGACACATGCGCGTGCACACACACCAGAGATGCAACCAGACACAGAGTGATAACCAGAAACGCTTTCTTTTCTTTAAAAGTGCTGTGACAGGTGCCAGGAAAACACAAACAATGCAAAATGAATGGTGAAAAAGGCCTAATCCTGTTTTTACTCCCACCAAACCTAGAGCATACTAGTGGATTGTGTGCACATGCTTTGGTAGATTGCTGATAGCTGGTCCTCAGACTTGTGAGCTATCTGATATCTGGCTCTCACATCTTTTATACTACTTATGGGCTAGTCCAGCTTGCAGTTTGCTAGCAGATTGTAAATGTACGCATGCAGAGGAAACAGCTAGGATTAGTTTAATGCAAGACCAGAACAGGTGGTGGTAATCAGGTGCAGGACTCAGCCAGACGGGCACACTGACCAGCACCCAGTTTCTATGTCCCTTATATTTATTCCTCCTTTCTATTTCCCAAGCTCACTTCTCCTTGCTTGAGCTTGGTGCCTCCCTTGCCCCTATCCTAAGCATGCCACAGTAAATTTTGCTCCCATAATATTCCTTAAAATTTTGCTTGATAAACTTTACACAGTCCCACAATTTCCCCATAGACGTTGCATAACAAATATGCTCTTTCTCTTGGAGCCCACGATAATTTTGCTTTCTTATCAGTTGTGAAGTTCGCAACTAAAGCTCTTCAAGGTTGCATTTGAGTGGTTCCTGTAATGGTTCTATCCATCACTGTCTCTGAAGTCCTGATCTTTGTTACAGCCCAGTGTTACCTTCTGCTTTTTAGAGCTTATGTATCCATATCTTTATCTTATTATAACCTGGGTTTTTTATTTGTTTTTTTTTTTATTGGTTTGTTGTTGTTTGGGGTTTATTTTTGGGGAGTGGGAGTGTTGACTTTGTCCTTTTGTGTTGAATAGCCGTTAACTGAATGTCCTTGGTTTTAAATTATTACTTTTCCTCCATGCCTCCCTGTGAATTAGGGCAAGGGGGAGCCTCTGAATGCAACTATCTCACTCATGCTTGTGTGGTGAAGTGGACCAGGGAATTTCTCCAAGGTCTTTCAGAAAACTAATTAAAAGCTAGGTGCTATTAGAAGAGGAATTATTAGGTAGCAAAATAGAGAAAATTGTCTCACTGCATAAAATTACCTCCCTATGCCTGGACTTCAATACTGTATTTCTACCCTTCATCTGAATAAGGATTGTAAAACTGGGAAATGTTGAGGGAGGACTAATATGTCCTAAGCTATGAAATGGTTTCTGTGAGAGGAACAGCTAAAGTCCAGGCATCTAAGCTTGGAAAAGAGAGCATGGCGAAAGAAGTGATACAACGGTGTACAAAATTGTTAGTAGCATGGAGAAGATGAATGGGAAATGACAGCTTGCTCTTTTCTAATAAACACAAAACCCCAAAACTCTAGGACCCATCAAAAGCGTAGGTAGCCGTGAAACTCCTTTCTGCAACATACAGTGGCTACTAGAAGCTTCCGCAGGTTGAAAACCCAGCTGCATGCACAAGGGAAAATTTTAGGGTTTTTTTGAGGGCTGGTGAACACAACTGCCTTGGAGGACCCACGAACCATGAACTGCTAGAGTCTGGGAGAGCACTGTGGAGAGGAATGGTTGGTTGCTTGCCCTGGTCACAAACCCCTCTGTCCTCATCTGGTGCTGGAAACAGATTCCTGGGTTTGTATGGACCATTGGTCTGATTCTGCTTAGCAGCTTAGCGGCCCTTGCGTCCCTAGGAGTTCCACTGCTGCACTTGCACCTTAGTGCTCCTAAGGTAAGTTCTGAGCTCTACTTAGCATCTCATTTCTGTCAGCTGGGTCCTTGGTGCACAAGGTTTGCATTGCTTGTCACAACAGCGGCTTTCAGGTAGGCTGAGCCCTGCCTCTGCTCTTCCATCCCTATTTCTTTTCTAGTTCTAGTAGATTTCCCCAGGGCTGATGAAATTCAGGATTTTAGCATACAAATTGAAAGTGGAGCTACATGTCAGTCTTTCAGCTATAGGGTGACTTGTACCTTGCAGGGCTTTTACCTCTGGCAAGCCATGACCCTGTGCTTTTAGGAACTATGCTAACCTGTCCTGCTTTGCTGCTGACACCTATGGAGGATCCTGTGCTAGCTTATAATCTCAGGTTGATAACCAGTTTACCTTGGTAACTCCAGCAGGAAGGATAGAAAGTTGTTGGTTGGGATCCCAATGTAACCAGTTGGTTTCTGGCAGATCTACAAATTATGCCAGTCCCCTCCGAAAGGTAGTAACAAATGCTGTTTTAACCATGTCTCTCTTACTGAGCACCATTCCACTTGCTTTGCTGCTTGCAAACTTTTCATTATAACCAGGGAGAGACAGGAAACTTTCAGCTCTCGATGGTGGTTCACTCTTTCTGATCTTTATTTTAGCTATTGCAGTTATCACTATCCAGAGACAGAACGTTAAGCGTGATACTGAAATGCTACCATCTAGCTTTAGAGGCAGTACTGGGGATTCAGCAGTTGGGGATGAAGGTTGGTGGCATCCCTCTGTGTTCTGGTACGAAGCTGCTGGTCACACTAGACTGCAGTTTGCAGCTGCCTTCATATTCTGGGAATATTTTGTTACCTGAAAGCTGAGATTTTTTTGAAAATGTGATTAACTGATGATTTTCAGTACCTTCCTTTAATGTATCTGAATATCTGGAAGCTGTTGATAAAGTGGCTTGTGAGAGCTGAGGCAGGGCAAAGCAAGGGTTGAAAGCAAGTAGGACTAAAAATGCTGTCATAAATTAAGAGCTGGTTGAAAGAGGTCACAAAGAGGTGTACAGATGTTACTGGGGTGACACTTAATGACTTGGAAAAAAAAAAAGATAAGCAGTTTTGCAATAGCACTGCTACATGCTGTAAAGTTACTTAGGCTAAACAAGGCTAGAAGCATACAAACCAAACCTGGTGCATGGCAGAGGTGGGGTTCTGTGTTAATGACTTGAATTCAGTGGGGATTCTTGGACATCTGCACAAACAGAGAGGAATGAGTCTATTGGAGAAGCCTTGTCAGGGTACAATTAAGGTGGCTGGCCGGCATCTCCTGCCTACCAAGCTCTGGGGTGCTACCAGCTCACCTCTGCAAACTGGGAGCAAGAGGTAGGCCACTGTGCTGCTACACCCTTGTGGTGGCGTAGGCAGGAAACTGAAGATTTTGGGGGATAATAGTGCATAATAGAAAGATAAGAGACTGCAGTAGCAATGTGGGTTGGTCACTAGCTCCAGTGATGTCATGTGCTGTAATGTCTGTTCCATGCCAGGCAGGCAGTCTGTGGTTGTGTTGTCTTGTGTCAGAGAAAGGTACTGAAATTCTGCATTGTGCATTTCAGGGACCTGAGTATAAAATTTAGATCCTCAAGCACATGCTCTCTTGCATGTAACACCGTACATATATGTGTGTATGTGCATACACACACGTTTGTAGGGACTGAATCCACAGATGACCAAGCTCGCATCAGTAGGTTTTGCTCCCTGAAGTTGTTGACCTCTGCTAGAGAGGATGTTAAGTAAGTGCAGTTCAAACTCTAGGTTTCTTGAAGCAGAGTCTCAGGCATAGAGTCTCACAAAAATTAATTTAATAGCATGGTACAGCAGCAGGATCAGCTCAAGCTGGGTGCCTCCAGAGAGGGACCCTGAACAAAGAAATTCCTGGGTATTTATACCCTTATGCGCCCTTTAGTCCAATGGCGATTCTGGCCTGACACCTTCTGACTCCTTACTGGATCCCTTCATTGTCTCTAGGCAGCAAGCTGTTATTTCGACTAGTTGTAGCTGTTGTTGATGGTTGCAGCCTTGAAGCCGCCTTATCTTTTGATTTGCACTGGTTCTGGGGGCCCTGTATTGACTAAGTACAGTTCATTAAACCCAAGTGGAAATTTATAGTTTACAGCCTAAGGCTTCAACAAATCTAGGTACCCACGCTAAGCAAGTGAAGCAAAGCAAACAACATACTAAGGCACACATTGTATCTCTTAAGCGATTCATTCTATTTAAAACTTACTTATGCTAACGAGCTAGTATCTCTTAACATGGAGAACCTCTGAAGAGGATGTCTGCAAGTCCTACCTGCCTTGATGTAGTCAATGGGATTGTTGAGAAGAGTAAAGGTCTGTTAGGTCCCTGACTCTTGGCTGTAGTATCTAAAACGGGGGTACTCAGAGGGAAGAACAGAGAGGTGAAGTATGTACACATTAATGTGACCTGTACCTTAAGAAAAAAAAACAAGCAAAACAAAAAACAAACAAGGAAAGCATTGGAGCTAATGTGAATAGGTTTCACCTATGAAATGCTTTTGCAAGGATGTGCTATTAAGAGGCCCTGTGATCTGCAAGAGAGGGGGAGCATCTCAAACTGGCAATGGATGTTAAACCTAGGCAAATTCACCTAAGAGGCAGCAGGTAGTTAGCCATCTGAGGAATCTACCTTGATCTGCCTGTGAAGTGCAATGGTAGAAGCTCAATCTGTTTCTACTGTGGTGTCAGCAACTAGAGATAGCCCCACACAAGACCTAACCTGAGCTACAGAAACTTGCACTGTGTGTTTTGCATGGGGTCAGAAAATACGGTGGTGCTTTCTTGGCCTTAAAAATCTGTGGAAGTAAGATAAATATCAGCATGTTTGTGAATAAGTGTCTATTTCTACATTGGCTACAGGTACAATTTTAAGAGCTGCAGCGACACATAGTGAGCAGCTCTGCATCTCAGCAGGGGGAGTCTGGCAGTTTTGCTGCAGAGCCTGAGTTGATAATCTCATGGCAGGAGCTGTTGAAGGGTCTGGAGAAGTGCCAGAGGTTTTGGTGAACTAAGAAGGGAAGATGATGATGAGGAAGAGTTGTACTGGAGTGAGGTTGAGGCCCAGTGGAGGAGCAGTGAGGTCCCCTGGGTAGCAGAATTGTTTCTAGGTTCTGAGCTTCCTCAGGAATAACTAAAAGAGGTTGGCCTTTTGCCCTAGCCATCTTCTGGGTCAGGAGGAATTCTTTATCCCAGCAAGTATGTTGAACAAGGGAAGCTAGGAAAAAAAGGAGGCTCCACACTGCCTTGTCCTCTCCAAGAGTCAGCAAGTGTTGGTGGGAAGAGGTGCTGGAGGTCTGTAGGCCCAGCCCCTTGCTGTAAGGAGTACTGTCCTGGCACTAGGTCACATCACTATGGGTTTGCACAGCTGAGCCCTTGAGAATCACCAAGGATTGAGGTCAAGCCACCTGCTCCAGTGCTGTGCTGGTCTCCTGGTGAAAAAGCTTTTCCTGATGGATGTCGATGTCTTCCTTTGCTGGCATTTCATTAAACAGCTCCACTTGCCAAGTTTTGCCAGCAGACCAGAAGCAGGCCAAGCAGAGCTTGGGAAAGCACTTGCTCCACAGTTGTGATGTTGCTCTTGCCTGTGCTCCTTGCTGCCTGCATGCACCAGCAGATCACCTCACTGCGTGACTCCGCTTGCCTGAGGAGAGGATTGCAAACAGGCTGGAAGGTACGGGGTGGGGGTGGGCAATCAGGGATATGCAATGGGAGAGGATGCTGACAGAAACTATGAGTTGCTGTGTATGCAAGCAGGCTCTGGCAGTGGGGGGGCAGGTGAAGGGATGTGGCAGCAGGCAGGAGGGAATCAGCAATGGTTTCTAGGGCATGTGTTGGGAGGCCTCCAAGCTGGAGCTGCTGCCACTGCTTCAAGACAAGTATTTTGACCAGGATCCCTCTTGTCCATCTGCCCTTCCCTTTTCCATGGCTGTTTATGTGGTAGTATTGCTGCTGGATGCATGGCTCCCTACTGACTGCTGTTGCAGCGAGGAACCTCCTGTGCCCCATCCATGAGGAAAGCTTTCCTGCATCCTCTCCCTTGATGAAAGCACTGCTTGCCTTTCTGGTCAGAAGCAGAGCAAGGAACAGACACTTAAGAAAAACATTAAAAAGGACGTGGCAGAAGGAGAAGGAAAGCTCACTTACTTGCCACCCTCAGCCTTTATGCAAGGGACTGAAATCCAGTTATGACTGTCAGAGTCATTAGTGTAGCAGGGAGGATGCAGCCAGGTCACTGGTGGGAAAGGAGGTACTATAAATGCAAATAGGGGCTGAACAGCACTAAATTGATGTTGGATACAGCACCGCAGGAGAGGGGAACAAATTTGATTGTCTGCTCCCAGACAAGAGGCAGAAGGATAATGGAAGGAGGGATGAGTCCTGTAGGCCTGGATGAGTAAAAGCAGGGAAAATGCAATAGGCAGACTGTCAGTCAAGACTAGCAAAGCTGCCCCTTCTCAGTCCCCCCTTCCAGAACTTTTCTGGACCCACTGACCCATGCCTCAGATCCCAAGGGAAGGGCAGTAGCCTACTAGCCCTCTGGAGGCTGCCTGCCTCATGCCACAGCGTTCAATGTAGTACAGCACTAGAACTTCCTTTAATTCAAACCTATTGCTCGCTCCTGGGAACAGACCATGAGCACAGAGACAGCAAGGTAACACAGATGTTCACATCCATACATGTTTAGGTATTGATCAATTTGTGCACTGTTTTCTCCCACTGGGCAACGGTGTGAGGGACCTGGGTTTGAGGTTGGGTCGGGGGTGGGGGGAAAACTGTGAGAAAAGACTTAAAGAAGGCTAAATTAGGGTGCAGGAAACAAGACGCAAAGGCTGCTTTGTGGAAAAAGAAAACAAAGGAGAAAGCCAGATGCAAACCAAGCACGGTAGCTGAGAGGCTCACTGCCTCCACACCACCCTCTAGATTGTCATTGTCTGGTAGCAGGTCCCCGTAGGAGGGCTGCTGATGGAGCAGGGGCAGGGCTGCCTTTGGAAGTTGGCTAGAGTGAGGATAACGAAGGGAGGCTTCGGGCGTGGAGGCCGGACCGTTCCCGCGGTAGCCTGCTAGGGGAGTCCTGCTGGACCTGGCCGCGCTGCCCTCTGCCGTGAGGTGCCCTAAAACACGCCGGAGCAGAGCGGGAGGAAGCCAAGCCGCCCCGCCCCTACGCCGGGGGGTGGGGTGCCGGGCCGGGCAAGGGAAGGGAGGTTTCCTCCTTGCCCCCTCCTCTCCTCGGTCCGTTCGGGGCCGGTTGGCGGGGCGCGGAGCCGGGCTGGCGAGCGGCTCTCCCG
>VWZK01016805.1:7758-32696 GCA_013396935.1 Baryphthengus martii | reverse complement strand
CGCTAGGCTCCCCCGGCTGCCGCCCTGGCGTCCTCGCTCAGCCGCTTGCTTCCTTCCCGGCTTCCTCCCGCTTCACGCCCGGCACTATCTGGTCCTTCTCGCAAGCCCGACGGCTGGGTCCGGGCCCGGAAACCACACTGGTGCAGGGACCTGGTGTCTCCTGGGTCCACCCAGATGGCGTGGGCGTGCAGATTGACACCATCACCCCGGAGATTCGAGCCCTCTACAACGTGCTGGCCAAGGTGAAGAGGGAGCGTGACGAGTACAAGCGCAGGTGAGAAGGGGTGGTGGGAGCAAGGGGCCCTCGAGGGACTACAGCTATCGCCAGGAAGGCTGCAGTGCGGTACCTGACAGTGCGGGAGAAGTGGACAAGGGGAGGAGAGCTAGTCCTGGCCTGACTTCCTGGGAGCATGGGTTCCAGACAGCCTGAGGTGAGGTAAGGCAAAAACCTGGATCCCTGCAAGTATTCATCTGTGCCTGAATCTCCTCACTTGCCTCCTGGTGTTTGAATTCTCTAGGGATGCTCGCTGCACCTTTTTTCATCTTATTAGTCCTAGTGCTAGAGGCTAGAAATTCTTTTCTGAGCAGGAAAGAAATAACATGGTTCCAGGAACAGGTGTTTTTTAAGGAGGAGGGGATCTAGAAACGCTTGGGAAGGAGGGGCAGCTGGAAAGTAGGTGAGGAGGGTGAACGTGCGGGAAGATCGGGTTGGAAAAGATTGCTGTGAGAAGGAGAATGCTCTGGATATGTCAGAAGGTGCTGAGAAGCCCCTCATCAGGGTGGCTGGCTCCCTGGAGGCCTTTCCATCTCAAGTGCTCTCCCAGTCAGTGCCTCAGCAGCAGTGAGTGGTGCGGAAGCACCCCACTCCTCCAGGGCTTTACTCCCCACCCAAAATAGCTGCAGGTTGGCATGTGCCTTGGAGAAGGAGGAAGCAGAATGCAAAGCTAATCTCTTGGTTGGTTCTTCTTTCCTGTGCTGTCCCTCTCTCATTGCACTGGCAGCGCTTTTGCTTCAAGCCAGTTTCTGAGGCTGCTTTTAGATCTGCCTATAGGAAGAGACCAGGCAGCAGGTTGGCATTGCTGGGTCAGAGCATGGGGATGCACGAGACCATCAGTGGCAACTAACACCACCTGAGTGACAGATTTTTATTTTTTTTTCTAAACGAAAAGTCACTTTATGATGTGTTAGAAGTAATTAGAAAGTAACTCATTATATGCCCAAAGGAACGAAATTACCTGCTTTACCCACAGGAACTATGCTGCTGACTTGTGCTTTGTAGCGATGGGCTCTGGTACCAAGGTCAAGACTGGGGATCCAAGATGTCATCTTATGGTTTTGGCTTTATAAGACTTTGGCTGAGCAGACTTGCTTGTCAAATACTCCAAACGCCCTGAAAGAGGCACATAGAAGAGAAGACTTGGCATCTCTTCTTTCCAGCTGATTACTGCATGTACCCTAAGGCCTTTTATTATGAAGCCAGGGGTCAGGCTCCTTCTCCAGGGCTGGACAGCTCTCCTTGCCTTGTGTTTTCAAATCAAATAGCAGGGAGCTGGAGCCACCATTTTGGCCTGGAGGGCTCAAGCCTCATCTGCTGAAAGTAGGTCAGCCAGAAAGGACCAAGTTGGGTGCTGCTGAAACTTTGGGAGAAAGGAGAGCTTTTTGGGATTGTCCCGCGCTGACAAGAAGGCTTTGTGGAAGGCTAAAGGCAGGGTAATGGAGAGAGTGGGGATGCTGGGGGCAGGCAGGGGGTCACTGGGAGCTGCTATGAGCCAATGTTCTTGGGATCTATTTTTGAACTGTGTTACCAGGAACCGAGGGAAAGCAGATCCCACCCTTTCTAGCACTGGGAACTTTCTGACGGGTGCAGCCAGAACCCAAATGGGAATGGGACCGGGGGATCTCATTTCCACACCATTCTCCACACTAAGGGCTGACACTGACATGCACTAGGAGGAGACACCTCCCTGCCATGGCAGGTTCTGATCTGCTCTGAGGGCAGTGCAGCCAGTGTAGGTGTCATCCCTTTGCCACCTGCCTGGTGGCAGAAGGAAGAGACTGTGTTAGCACAGGATTTGCTAGTTCTCTGATCCATGGCTTGAGTGTTTGAGATTGCACTTTCTTGAGGGCAGCATTGCCACTGTGCACCTGAAGTGATGTAGCAGCAGAAGCCTGAAAATCAAGTCTGGGACCTAGGAGGGATGTGAGGGCAATAGGGAGGGATGAGAAGAGATACAGTAGCAGGAGAGAGGCTTGAAGGAGCTGCACCTGGGAGGAGCATACTAGGTGGCCTGGAGAGGGGCAAAGAGTAACTGTGAGCATCATACACACTTACCAAGTGCTGGCAATGTGAGAGGCTCATCAGATTTGTGCTGTCTGCTACATCAGTGTTCCCGAGTAGTTTTTGTCTTAGATGCTATGAGGGCACGCTGGAGGTGCGAACATTGTTACGATACAGCGGGTTAGAGTCACAGAATGGTTTGGATTGAAAGGAACCTTTTAAGGATCACCTGTTCCAACCCCCTTCCATAGGCTTTTGCTACACCAGATTGCTCAAAGCCTTGATCTTGAAGACTTCCAGTAATGAGGTACCCACAACTTCTTTGGACAACCTGCTCCAGTATCTCGCCACCCTCATCATAAAAAAATTCTTCCTTATGTCCAAACTAAATCTACCCTCTTTCAGTTTAAAATCATTGCCACTTGTCCTGTTACTACAGACCCTGATAAAAAGTTTTTCTCCATCTTTCTTATGTCTCCTTTATATATTGATTGCTCTTCAAGGAGGTGCATCAGGCTGAGGGGCATTCACCATCAAGGTGGAAATCATAGTTCTAACATGGGAAGAGAGGGAATCGGAGGAGCTTCAAGCCTCAGGCAGCCCAAAGGGTGCCCTGCAGCACCAGCTTGCACAGGGTAAGGCACCCCAGTGCCTTTTGCAGAGAACAGGATTTTAAAGATGTGAGGAGTTGTTTATTTTGCTAAATGAACTTGAGGGGACACACCTGGGGCTAGGTGGGAAGCTGTAGGGTGATATTGCATCTTGTCACATTCCTAGCTTTGAGAGGGCTGGCCTATAGCCCATAAGGAGATGGCCAGATCTGTCTGTTGCTAGGACCCTCCTGCCCTAGGTCTCTCCCTTCTGTTTTTCAGCCTTTGGATAGGTTACTGCCTTGTGATGGAATAGGAATGACACACGTCTCCCCTTGGTGTGTACTGTTGGCTGTGGGGTTTTGTGGGGCAGCCTTATTTCCAGCTGGCAGTGGCTGCCGGCTGGGCTGGGCTGCGGGTGCAGTGCTGCAGGTAGGTTATTATTAGGAGTGGTGCATTGCAGGAGGGAACAGGGAAGAAGGAGCCAGGCAGGAGGTGAGCAGAAAAGATGGATGGATGAGCATGCAGATTTGTCACTTGCAGGATGAATCACTGCTGCCTCCTGCCTTTAAATCAGCATTTATCTGATTTGCACTTATCTTCAATAGCACTGGTGCAAAATTAATTCTTCCAAGAATTTGCAGCTATGCTTTACTTCACCAGTAAGTCCGGGCTATATAGAGACCCAGAGGAAAGCGGGGACCAAAAATGAGAGGAAATGGGATGCCAAGAAAGATGCTGAAACTTTTCTTATTGTGGAGGGCATTTTTCTCCCTGGGAAGGGAAGCCGTGTTTGAACAATTCCCATATGAGGGCAATTCTACCTTTTAACTTTCTCCTTCTCTCTCTCTTTGTCTCCCTCTTCCCTCAAAGGGAACCCCCTTTGACTGCCCTTCTGTGACTGCAGTATGGAGTCAACACCAACATGAGGACCATATGCTTTGTCCTTACTTGAGTAAGGAGCAGCATTGCTAGCCTTAAGAGCTTAGAGATTCATAAGCCAGGACTCTTCTACATCATCAGATCCCTCAAGATAACAAGTGTGAGGGCTTTTCATATGCTTTTTGGTCTCCTAGACCTTAAGATTCCCTTTTCGAACTTGGTGTGAGTAAGCAAGAGAGATTTCTCACATCTTTGTGCGGGGTCTCAGTGTCTATGTCAGTGCTTGCAAGCATTAAATAGAAACCGGAGATCACAGCAGCAAGCAAGGCCCAGCTTTTGTTGCTTTCCCAGAGAAATCCCACTTTCTTGGAGGAATCTGGCTCTCCCAGAAGAGCCAGAAGACAGATAAGAATCACAGAATGTTAGGGAATGGAAGGAACCTCGGAAGATCATCTAGACCAACCTCACTGCCAGTGCAGGAACCTAGAGTAGGTCATCCAGGCAGGTTTTGAATGTCTCCAGCGAAAGAGACTCCACAACCCCTCTGGGCAGCCCGTTCCAGCATTCTGTCACCCTCACCGTGAATACAGCAGCCCTCCCCCATGCCACACCACAGTGTGTGCCCACCTATCTGCTCTAGGGGATAGTCATTTAGGAAAGAGCACTATAGCCTGATGACCTCCCCATGGACTGGGCCTAATCCACAGCATAGCCCAAGATTATGATCTCATGCAGTGAAATGTAATATAGCAATTGCTAGGCGATGTGTCATTGTATGGCAAGGCAGGGGACCTTACAGCTCAGCCTTTTGCAAAGCTGCAGAGCGTAATATGGTACCCACTGGCCAACCTAGCGTAAATTGGGACAATCCATCCTACTTCCTCATAGAATGAAACGATGTTCTTTCATCTTACACGTTATGTGGCAGTATAGCCAAAGAGTCTTGTGCCCCTGCCCAGGTAGCGTGGCACAACGCAGGGCAGCCTTTTGCATTGATGGAGGCAGAAGAGCAGCCCTTTGTGTTGACACTCATCATGGCCACTCACACTGTAAATGTGATTTGGTATTAGATTGAGTTTTGTGCTTCTGGACAGCCTGAGCTGCGACACTGCTGATACGCAAATGCGGTCACAAATATGAGAGGGGCGACTGCAATATCTGCAAGCCTATTATTGAGTATTGGAGCTGAATCTAATGTGACCCAAGGCTGAGGGGCTTGGGGGTGAATGGAGAGGCCAGTGGGCTGCGCCAGGCCATGGTCCAGCTCCAGCATGACAGGGCATGCAGCACAGCTGCTGTGTGGGACCTGCGGTTGCTGTCCCCAGCTACCCCCAGCACAGAGCATGCAGCCATTCACTAGCTCATGGTAGGGACAGTGGAGAGTGTGGTAGGGCACAGTGTTCGTCGCCGGCGGGGCTGACAGGTGTTTGGCAGCTGCTGTCATCTGGAAACAAGCAGCAATGCATTCCTGGGCACATTCTTCTTCCTGCCCCAGTACCATCATCACCTCCTCTTGGATAGTTTTGGGGTGAGCAGCTGCCACTCCCTTCTCTCTTTGGCAGCTGGCGAGGCCAGGGGGATCTGATCAGCACGTTTGTCTCCCTAGATGGGAAGAGGAATACACGATGCGTGTCCAGCTTCAGGACCGAGTGACTGAGCTGCAGGAGGTGAGCATTGCTGTCCACCCCTTCCCCTGCACCCCAGCTGCTCCTTAATGATGCCGATTTGCATGTCTCCCTTTGTCCCGGCCAGGAAGCCCAAGAGGCTGAAGCCTGCCAGGAGGAGCTGGCCATGAAGGTGGAGCAGCTCAAGGCAGAGCTTGTTGTCTTCAAGGGACTGATGAGCAATGTGCGTACCTAACCCCTCTCTGACCCAGCAGCAGTGTCCTACTTGAGCAGTGAGGCTGCATAAAAAAGCAGTTCCTTGGTGGGGCATGTCCAACATGGAGGTGGTCTGGCAGGGTTGATCCAGGGTGCAATGAGCAAAGTGGGGATGCAGATGTAGTCCTGCAGCACACAGGGGAACATGACGGCTCTGACCGCTGTTCGCTGTGCCTAATTTTCCTCCATTGTCCCTCTCCTGTTGTGCGATTGGTTCAGAACCTCACAGAACTGGACACCAAGATCCAGGAGAAGGCCATGAAGGTGGACATGGACATCTGCCGGCGCATTGACATCACTGCCAAGCTGTGTGACGTGGCACAGCAGCGGAACTGCGAGGACATGATCAAGATGTTTCAGGTGAGCACCACCTGCTGCTCCAGGCTCAGCCACTGGCTCTTGGGAGGAGAGTTCCCAAAGGAGGTAGAAGAGACAACAGCAGCCGCCTTCTAGGGGAGGCACTTTGTCACCCTTGCTCCTTGTGGTCCCTTGCTCTCTGTCTCTCCTGGGAGGCAAAAGAGAGCATGTGGAAAGCTCCAGATGTCACTTTGGGCATAGAGAGTCTTATCAACCTCTCACTGACCCGTTGTGCTCAGGGACCCTGCAGTGGTAGGGGAGCAGCTGCAGAAGGAGTATGAGGTACTTGAGTGTCTGTCTCTGTCTCCATCTCTTTCCTTCCCATTCCCCTCTCCATCATCTTCTGTCTCTTGTCTATGTCTGTTTTCTCTTTCTGGGTATCACTGCCTTTCTGTCTCATTTTTTGTCCCTGTCACGGTTTAGGGTCAGGGCAGCCAGNTTACTTTCTGCACCCACAATGTGGTGCACAGGATCCAGCAGTGGCCTCGGTCTGCACACCAGTCCCTGGTACTAACTCTAATCATTGGGCGTTATCGCTGCCAGAAGCAGCCACTGCCTGCGAAAACAGGCTGCTGATTTCAGAAAGTGCAGTTAGTTAAAGGAACTCGGCTGAAAAGTAAAAATCACTGAACAGAATTGTTCTGTTCTGACTCAAACCAGGACAGTCCCTACAGAAGCAACTGGTTAGCTCTATTCAATCAAGAAAGTGTACAGATTTTAAACTTTCTATAAATAAGGTTGGACTGTGCATATTGACATATTTCACCTTTTTCAGACTCTGTCTCTTTTCCTGTTTCTGTCACTATGTTTCCCTCTTTCTGGACTGGGGTTGTGGGCAATTTGAGTTTTTATGTAGTGAAACCATGTTGCTTTTTCTTCTCAGATTCATAGATTCCATCTTTAGTTGCTTAGTTTTACTTTTAAAAAATGCTAAAACTGCATTTTATCCATTGCATCATCTTTAACCTGATCATAATGAGACTCTCTCTGCCTCTCTGTCCCACCACTATTCCTTTCCCCTCTATATCTTCCCAACCTTGGACCCGGCCTTGTTTCTGTAGTCTCTGCGCTTGTCTCCTTTTAAGGTCCCAGCCTCAGTGGGGCGGAAGCGGGAACGCAAGCAGGTCAGTGACGAAGACACCTTACCGTCAGAGAGCGATGCCTCCCGAAAACCTGAAGATGAAGAGGAGGATGAGACCACAGCTATGAGTATCAATGAGGAAATGCAGAGGATGCTGAACCAGCTGTGAGTGCAGCTGCTCTGCACTTTTGCCAGTGGTGTCAAGCAAGGCTCTGACATTGGGCTCCCTGCTGACTCCTGGGATGGGGAGGGCAGGGAGTGGGCTGTGGTTCTGCTTCCTGGGGGAGGACAAGGTGGGAGGTGCTGCCACAGGGTACATACACCCTGTACTCTGTGCCACAGTGGGACTGACCCCCTAGGAGACCTGAGCCCACCTGTGCTGTGGGTGGGAGTTGGTCCAGCTCCCCTCCTTTTGCTTCCCTTTCTGCCTTTTAGGAGTCCCTGCCTGAATTTGCTGGGGCTCCTAACCATAAAGTCAACCCCTTCCCCGTCGTCTGTTGGTTTTGGGCATACTTGAGCTCACCCTGGTCAGACCTGCAAGAGCTGCAGCCCTGCCTATGAGTGGGGGCAAGGTTTTTCGCACCAACATAGGACCATATCTGCTGGGGTTTTCCTGCTGGGTGCTGACGTGCTCTACTCTTGCCCCCAGGAGGGAATATGACTTTGAGGATGACTGTGACAGCCTCACATGGGAGGAGACAGAAGAAACGCTGCTCCTCTGGGAAGACTTCTCTGGATATGCCATTGCAGCTGCAGAGGTGCAGGGGGAGGTAACAGTGATGTCAGGTCCCTTCGAGGACCCAACCTTGGGTTGGGACACTTGGTCCTGCCTGAGCCTGGGAAGATACTCCTTCAAAGACCAGACTTTAGCCCCTCCAACCCTTGCAGGCCTGCACAGATGCTTCCTCTCTACACCATCTTCTCTACCTGAATAAGTTACTGAATGCTTATGAAGGTGTCCTTGTTGGACAGACTAGAGACCTGTAGCCTGAAAGATGTGCTGAGGGCACAGCCCACAAATGAGGAGAGCCACAGCCCTCCCAGAATGGAAGATGTCCTCTGGCTGAGCTGGTCTCTAGGGGTCCTTTGCTCAGGTTGTCCAGCCCATGGTGCAGCTACACTGGCCAAACTGAGGCCTCAATGTCTGACCAAAGCCCTTGCCATCCCACATCTTTTGCTCTCAGTAGTCCTCTGGGCATGTTACACTTGGGTCTGTCTGTGCTTTCCAAAGCTTCTGTACATTGCTGGGCTTGTTCTGGGCTGACATGCTTGCTTGCTTGTAGTATCCTCTTTTCCCAGTGCTGCCAGTTCTTTCTTTGATTTCTCTCTTACCTTTGATTCCTCATGTTGAACACCTCCCTGCCTTTAAATGTGCTGTCTGCTCTTCCCCAACAGCAGGACGATAGCCTGGAGAAGGTGATCAAGGACACAGAGTCACTATTCAAAAGCCGCGAGAAGGAGTACCAGGAAACCATCGACCAAATAGAGGTGGGGAGAGGAGGGAGAGGAAGTGGGGAGGATATGACACAAAAGGGTGAAATGGGGGAGTGGGACCCCAGGGAAAAGAAACACTGTGCTGGAGCAGGTAGTTGGTAATGGGGGTTGGTAGCCATGCACCGCACTGTGCCCTGGGCTCATCTCTGCACCGCTTCTCTTGTTCAGCTGGAGCTGGCCACTGCCAAGAATGACATGAACAGGCACCTGCATGAGTACATGGAAATGTGCAGTATGAAGCGAGGCTTAGATGTGCAGATGGAGACTTGCCGGCGGCTCATCACCCAGTCTGGGGACAGGTGAGCTTCAGTGGGATGGCCAGGATACCTATGTTCTGGGCAGGTACTGGAGCCAAGGGTGGCGGTGAGTGGGAGCTGAAGTGCAGGGTAGTAGTCCTGCTCTTTCCTAGTGTGGCATGGAGAGAAGGCAGTTTCCAGGGGCTATTGGATGACCAGCCTCTGAGCAGGCTCCTCCAGCATCTTCCCCAGCCCTGCTTCATGCTCTGGACCTCTTAGCTGGTGTCTTCTGGGCCACCCTCCCCATCACCCAAGGATTCCCACACATACATCAGGAGAGCAAGAAAGGCACTTCAGCTTCTTGCTCTAGTGCCCCCTGCCAACAATGAACTAGTTCCTTCCCCTTGGTGGTCCTTTGACTGCTGCCTGTTACTCTTCTCTGCAGAAAGTCTCCTGCCTTCACCCCAGCCTCCAACAGTGAGTCGGCCCAGAACGAGGAGAGTGAGGAGTCTGACCGCGATCCTCCTAGCGACGCTTCCATCAGATAATAAGGGGAGGCCCTGCTTACTCAGACCCCTTCCTGGCACGGGGATACCTGAGTCATACCTGGGAGAGACTGTCAGGGATGTGGAGCCAATGGTAAACATCTATTGCCCAGGCTCACTCCTGTGTTGGGGTACTTGGCAGATCCCACACCCTCCTGCCACCGGACATCTTGCAAATGGGAATAGCTAGATAGACCTGAGCACCCTTGCCTGGGCTGCTAAACCTCCAGACCCTTCTCTGTTCCCGTGCTTTGGTTAAACTGCAGTTTGTGCAGGGAGGCTTCAAACCTGCCATGACAGCATTCTCCATGACCTGTCCCCAGACCTACCTCCTCTGGCCTTCGTCCTGCTACACTTGACCTGTCCCCTCCTCTCCCTGCACCATACAGAGATGAATGAGAGCCATACCTCCCTGCAGACTGGAAACTTACACTGATGCCAGCTGGACTGAGCATGGGATTCTCTCTGTCCTTGCTGCTGGCTGGGCAGCCAGCTGATTCCCATGCTGTTCCAGGCACCCCAAGACCTCCTGCCTCCTCCAGGGCCAGGGCTCCGTCCCACTCACTCTGTGTTCTGCTTTGCTACACGTTGGTGGTGTGCTTATGTCTGCGTTACACGGGCAAGGGGGCATTAAATGGGACAGCTTCCTTTTCTACAGCTTCCCTGAGTGTGAAGCTCTCCCTGTGCTGCCTTGGGTGCTATTTGGCTTGAGGCAGAGAGTATCTTCCACCAGATCCCAAAGCCCACATCAATGGTGGTGTCCCATGGGATATACCAGATAGGACTAGCAGATGGGACAGTGGCGAGATCCCGGTTCTTGGAGCTCCTGGCCCTTGATGGGCCATGTAGCACTGGTGCTGTGTGGGCTGCCTTGTTCTTAACTTGGGGCATCATTGATGCTGAGACTGAGTGCTTGGAAACAAAGTTGAATGTGGCTCATGGCTTATGGACCTTCCTCTTCCAGCGCCTACTCTCCTCTGCCACACCAGAGCGTTCCAGAGCATCTTCTTGCCTGCCTCTCAGTTCCGTGTCCAACCTTGGCATAACTGCAGGGGAGAGTGCCCCTCTCCCACCATCTCTTGTAGCGTTTACCTGACTAGCCATTGCATGTGCTCCTCCAGTGGTGAGAAGCTGGGATCAGGCAGGGTGGCAGGAGAGGGTGAGCAGCCTGCTGAGAGGCAGTGTTTTGCAGGGCTGTCCACTAAGCTGTGGACCCAGGCTGCATAGCCAAGGCAGGTGAAGCTCCAGAGAAAAATGCTTCTCATAGAAGGTCCTGAAAGGAAGAAAAAATAGATGGTAGTAGAGCTTTTAGATCACCTCTAAGATTAAACTAGATAAAATGGGGGCTGAGGGAGGCAACAGTTACCTCTTTAGGTTTGGCTTGTGTAACAAATGCTGCTGTGCACTTAAGCTGCAAGTGCTGACGCACCTGTGCTTCACAGTGCGGATGGTCGGTGGTTTGGCAGGGTGAGGTCCTATGCCTCCAAGATGTGTTAAGGCATGTGTTGGCATTTCAGCATGGCGTAAGTTGGCTGGTTAGAACCAGTAGGAGAGTGAAGGCATGCAAATGGCAGAAGTTAGCAGATGAGGAACCCTCTGGGGACGCTGCTAGTGGTGCTGGGAAATAGTTCCTCAGCTGGTGATCTGCTGTGGCTAGTCTCCAGCTCACAAGTGGTGTCTTTGCCTCTCATGGGGAAACTGGTAGAGAAGTTCCTGAGAGCAGCAGAGTAATGTCTAGCAGCAGAGGTGTGCTTACCCTGCCCTGGCTGTGTGTGACTACAGGCAGATGGAAGGTGTGTGCCTCAGTGCCTGCCCCAAAACAGAGCCTTCCCCATTTGGCCTCACTTCTACACCAGATTGCCCATTGTTTTCTGTTTCTTTCTCTCTTCATTTTTTATTTTTCTTCTTATAGAGAGCTAAAGCCAGAGGAAATATTTTAATCTGGGCTTTTTCTTTCAAGAGATAGTGCCTCAGGCACGGTAGATCAGGGATCGCTTTCTGTCCTGCATGGAGGCTCTTCTGGTTCATGCAAATTCGTTTTCCTGTACGTGTCTACGCAGCGTTTTCTGCTCTCTCTCTGTTGTGGAGATCTTTGCAAGTGGCTAAGTCTAGCTTCCTGTGCACAATCCATGATGTGTACTTTTGGCCTCTTGGTACTGCTTAAGAAACAAGACTGTAAAGCCTGTAGCCTGAGAGATCTTGACCATGAAGCACAAAAGGACTGACATCTCTGCATCAGGATGCTAAGAAGAGCAGCTGGTGCTGCCAGATGCCCATGTGGCAGGACATGTGGGAACCCCAGTCCCACACTCCTTGTCAGAACTTAATTTGTAGTGAAACAGGTATTCCCCACTGACGCGTGCAAGATGCTGTTCTCTGGTGAATTGTATTATCAGCAGCAGGCTATATTCCTCCACTAGTCTTACTAGCAGGACATGCAACACTGATCCTTTGTCTCAGCAACTTCTCAGCATGGGAAGCACAGCCTAAGGCCTCCAGTGTTAGCTGGACCATCTCCCCTGCATCTACGTGTCTGTCAGTGGTGATCCCACTGCTTTCATGCTGGGTATGAGGAGATGTGGACCTTCCATGTATTTAACTCTTCTGTGTGGGCTTCTCTCCATTCTTTGGGGAGTATCTAGCTTGCTTTTCTCCATCATGAGCCCTGCTGGGAACTGTGGTATCTAGGAATTGCTCAGTGCTGTGTTGCTTCTTGCATCCTTAACCTCATCTTTTTTCCAGGACACCTCTATCAGTGCCTTTTCAGGAAACAGTGTCAGAAGAAATTGTCTAGTGAAGACCCAGGAGTTAGCTGCTTGATCTTTCTGAACACCTGCTGATTTGTACTCATCTCACAGGGAATAATCATCTCATTTGCCTTTAGACCCTAGCCCATTCAACAATCTTTGTTTGGCCTAAACTTTCTGAAAGACTGAAGGAGCTTTTCCTATTCTTGACCAAGATGAACTGATTAAAAGAACTTTAAAGGAACAAGTCAACTACTCTTTCCAGCTGACTGTGCTTTCCTAAGAGACTGTTACAGCTGAGTCTAGTGTGGTCCATAGTGCACCAGAGCAGACCTTGACGTGCAGGGGACAAAGTCTTGCATCACTCAGTGTCCATGCATTAATGTGAATGTTTATTGCCCAAGTACCGATGTGTCTTACCTAATGGGGTTCCATGGCAGTATGCATCTGGGTAGTCACTCTTTCAGCATCCGTCTTTGGGCTGTGACTGCTATCTGGTGACTTCCATGAACATTTGTCGAAGACTCATTTTAGGATCATGTCTCCCTGGATTGGCAGTGAGGCCCTCCCATTGAACATTTGGGCACACTGGTTCAGCTTTACCACCCTACAGAAGTCTACATTGGTGAAGACTTACTCAGACAGTCTGTAAACGTGCTAGTGATTGCTTTGGGTTCTCTCTCACCAACATTTGAACTGTAGTGTCTCGATGAGGACAGGCACAACTTTTGCATCAGCAGTGGGAGTGGCACAGAAACCCTCCCGTGAGGTGGAAGCTGTCCCTGGGCTGGTACGGGCCCACTTGGGAGCATCCTGCCTCCATGAGGCACTGAAGATCATGATCAGCCTTTGAGCTGAGGTGAAAGGTGCACTTCTCTGCCACGGCTGCTGTGCTTCATGTGCCTTGTGCTGAGAACAGCCTCTTGGCAAGAGAATTCAACAGACGGTGCCAGGCATTTTGCAGAAGTGAGCTCTGGCTCCCTGCTGAATGTGTTTCTGATCCTGTGACATACTGAGTGGCCTTCCCACTCCTTCCCTAGTGAAGTTCCCTAGGATTCATCTGAAAGGTGAGGTCTCATCCTCAGAGACCCTGTCAGGCAAAGTAGCTCTGAGACTAGGCCCACTGAGTTTCTTGATGAAGGGTACCAGATTTTCCCACAGAGAGGGCAGGGATGTGGGATGTTCTTACTGGCTCTAGAGAGAGTTCAGTCAACCACCAAGTAGCCCAGATCTTGTTCCTTGTAGTAAGCAAGCCTACTCCCTCCCTTCCCTCATTTGTGAATTCCATCTATTTTGAATCACACCTCAGAACTCAGAATTCGTTTGTCCATTCACTTAAAGTCCTTTATTTTCCGCCCAGCACCCTTCTGCTGAAGGTGCTTTGTGACCTGTCCCACACAACTTGGCTTTATGTGAGTTAGCTTTTTCCCATTTCAGGATTCCTTAGATGGACCTAAATGTGATGTTGACAGCCTTCACTGGAGGAACTTTTGATTCCCTGGTAACCTGTTTATCTTGTTTCTTAGCCAAGATACAGCAGAGATTAAAGCTGCCTAGAGAGTTGTTCTTGTTTCTAAATCTGTCCTTAGATATTGATTTTCCTAAGCCTTGTACCTCTGCTACAAAAGCTTTGTTTGGTCTTGAGAAGACCACACTCTTTATGTTTATAGTTGTTGCTATCTCAGGTATGTGTGGCGCAGAGTGTCCCAGAACTTGCACATGATGTTCAAGTATATCAAATACTCTGGTTACGGGTAAGAAACCTTTCAAGAGGAAAGGTTATAATTAACGCAGAACACAGTGGAGTGCTCTATCCTTGGAGATGCACCTGGATGATGCATGGACAGGCTCTTGAAAATATCTGGCAAGCCCCTACACGTGATGATTAATACTAGAAGTGGTAATTAGACTGCATGGAGAACTGGATGGGCTACAGGCAACTTTAGGGAAGTCCAGTCACCATTGGAAATCTTCCAGTGGATGTATGAGAATGAGAGACATTTTAGCTGTGAATTTTCTAAATGCTTGTGCCAATTTCTCTTGGGATGGGAACAAGGAGAGGACGCTGTACGCTTTCTGACAGAGGCGAGTATAGATTTCATAGCCTGGAGAGTAGCTGTAAAAGCTGGGAAGGTACTAAGGTAACACTATGGAAAAGAGGCTCAAGCAGCCACCAAAAGGCATCATGGTCAAGCTGAACCAGTATCACAACAGATGGGAAGAGGCAGCATTTTCAGCTTCCAAAGCAGACTGCATCTAGGCAAGGTACGAGAGGAAATAAAAATTATCAGGGTAGGAAGAAATGTGATTAACGGATATTTAATATAATGCTCACAGCCACATTGGGTAGAACTGCTAGCTCACCAATCTAACCCCTTGGGTAAAGGTGAAATAGGCAAGAGAACTGGGGTTGCAAGCTGTGCTAAAAATCACATTTGCTCTAGAGCTAACATCCAAACACAATTTGACACACAATTTGGCCAAGGCATTGAAAGGTCTTGTATAAAGTCCTGAATCTCCCTGCTCTAATGACTCAGTGATATGCAGAGGTCCCTTCCAACCCCTACTGTTCTATGATTATATGAAAACATGGTGGTTTATTGCATAAGCACCTCTGTGATTTGTGTGAAAAGTAAAATTATGTTGTCATGGGAGACTTTGGCTGGGAATACTGAAGAATATGCTCTGCTGTGAGGAGTTTGTCATCAACTTAAAAATGATGGCATACCCAAGTAAGGCAATGATTTTAGGTTTCCTTAATGACAGATGAAGACTGTTAAGATTGATGGTTGCTAAAAAACAAGGGAGCAGCTGAGAAAACAAGACATCAGACAGGACAAAACTGCCATAACAGAGAACTACACTGTGATATGTAGCCTGTTCTTGAAGTGAAATTGTTTAGCTGTATTAAAAAAGTTAAGTGGGAGATCTTTGCAAAAAAAGAGTATTCCAGTTATTCAAAAAGCTGTGCATGAGAAGATTGCTTTCAGAAAACTACTTCCTTGAATAAGTGGCCATGTGACAATAGTACTTAGAAATAAGAATAACTAATAAAAATAAAGCCTGACCTTAATTAATAAAAATAAACCTTGTAACAACTACAGCAACTGTGGGTGGGGGCAAGAGAAATAGAGGGACAACAAAATAACTCAGCTATAGAAAGTCTTCAGCTACTCGTATCACCTCAAGAAAAAAATTACAGCAACTGGACGTCTAGGGACACTAAGAAGTTGTTCTAGTTACTTTTAGAGAAAAATCAGTCCTAGCTGTAATATTAAACCCTTCTAGATTGAGATTGGAAAAAAAAAAATAAAATTAAAATGAGGCCAAAAAATAGCGATGTACTCACCAGATGAGTCCAGTCTGTATTTCGACAGAGTAGAATGTGGTCAGAGGGGAATGATGAAGCACTTTTGAGGCTATTAGCAATTAAGGAGGATCCTTGACAGGATCTTCTCACAATAAACATTTCTACATTTCCAGGCACAGAGGACCTAGAGCATGCTAATGTGGAGAGGTGCACCAGGTGCCATAGCAGTGAACAAGACACCGCACAAAGCCTGAGGCTACTTGGGGAGATGGAGTAAGTGATGCTGAGAAAAAAAAGTGCAGCGCTGTCGCTGCATTCCTGCAACTGGTGATTTGCAAAGCAGTCTAACCTCAGTGGTGATGAAAAAGCATCGGCTGCTGGAATCCAGAGTTTGCCGATGTCAAATTTTTAAAAACACATTGGGAGAGACATTTAAAATAGATGGGCTGAATAGGTGAACAAATGATGTCACCTGACATCAGTCTGATTGATAGGCCATGTACAAAAACCAATAAGAAACCAGTGGAGAGGGAAGGAGGGTAGAAATCGCAGAGGAATGGAAAAAAAGTCTGCAGCGATTTGTGGAGGGACAAGGAATTAACAGACACAACTGATACTATTTTTGATAGGTAGAAATGATATAGACCTGCAAAAGGAGTAAATATCTGTTGAGTAAAAATGCTGAAAGGCATTAAAAAATGTTTTTTAATAGACCCAAAACAGAGGTTCTGTTGCCATGCATATATGTATAGCCAATATTTAATCTATGCATAGATATATCTAATAGCAAGAAGTACTAGTGACTGACCACCCCCAGAACAACAGGAGGGCTGGAAAGACGGAGCAGGGCTCACAAGCAACCTTGTATGAGTTCTTAGCTAGATGCGGAAGCAGACGACCTCTTTAAACCTCTTTTGTCCCCATGTGACATCAATACCCTTTGTCTGCTCTGCATCACAAGTTAGGGTAGATGGAGCAAAGACGCCTAACCAAGATTCCAGGCTGGAGAAAAGTGTTTTGAGAGGGAAAAGTTTAGTTGTGCGCCTAAAAAAAAAAAAAAAAGCAAGTGAGCATTTTTGCCCAGTGCCCAGGATGATGGTTGAGATGGCAGTCAGTCTGAGAAATGCATACTAGGAGTTAGAGGAGCTGAGCATCTCCATTTGAGGCTCAGGGCAAGCCTAGAGGAAACACAGAGCAGGATTTCTCTCTATTAGCCCCCTTCTCTTCACTGCCCCCACCCCAGGGAGGATAAAAAGGGGAATAAGGAAAAAAAAAAAGCCTCACCCAAGACTGGAAGTTACGACTATAACAAATTTAATGAATGACAGTAGAAAAACAGGGAAAAAAATTAATACTAAGGGAAGAAGGACATACAACTATATACAAAACCTGATCTTAGATGGCAATGGATTGCGTGGAACACATGGAGTCAGGCTCAGCTGGGCTGAGGGTCAGTTGCAAGAGCAGAGCCTGGAAAGGAAGAGCCTCGACCCTGGACTTTCTGTCTCCCTGTTTTATGGAGTGTGGCAGGCAAGGGTCCTAGGGTTATCCACCTGTCTCCCCTACTCAATCTGTTAAGCCTTAAACCACTACAATGGGGAAGATGGAGGCCATGTGCATTCAATGAGATTTCTGTCTGCTTGGGCTCCAGCACCTAAACCAGTACCCTACTTGGTAATTAAAGCTGGAAGCTACAGAGAGTACAAACCACCTTATTTTTTTCCATCTAGCGATTTAGAGCAAGGCCAACAAAAGTTGCTCGTTTGTGTGGTGGAGAATTGGGCAATATTACAGAAGGGCTTTGAGATCTAGTGTCAGAGTTGTTCCCTCAATACATCTATTACTGCTCATTTAGCAGTCTTGAATTTCACCCACTGTTTTACTAACCCACTCGGTCACAAGATCTTTCTGCATCTTTCCACAGGCTGACTCAATGTTGTGTCTCCTACATCATTTTGTATAATTAACAATAATCATCACCTCATACTCCAAATTGTTCTGAAGGTGTTGAATGGAAATGACCGTGGGACAGAAGTTCTCAGAGCTGGCCACTCACACCCTCTCCATGTCACCACCAGCCTTGCCACAAGTTTTCATCCTGGAGAGGGTGGTCTTCCCTGTTCTGGGGAAGTTTGGGTTGTTTGAAAGGTTTTGGCACTGTTTTCCTGAATCCAGTTGCTTTTCATCGTGTGGAGGGGCTGATGTGAGTGATGGGTTACTTACAGCACAATTACCTGTTCATCCATTTCATGCTGGAGACCATCTGAGTCTGGCATCTGGTACTGAGGGTTTGCTAGTCTTCATGTCATGGATATTTTCTTAAGTCCTGACACTTTGGTTTGCAATGGTGGCTTTGCCTCATTGCTGCTGAGGAAAAAGCTCTTCTCTAGGAATAGCCCAAAGCCCCTCTGACAGCAAAATATCAGTTTTATTTTTCTACCATGGCCTTAGCTTCCCTAATCACTCCCACACCATCTTAGAGCTTTTTTGGCAGCTTTCTTGTCTCCGAGCTACATTTTATAAAGTTTTTCATACTGCTTTTTCTATTTTCTCTATTTTCCTAAAACTCTACCCCTTTTTAAGGCTCCTAAGTTTAATTTGCTGGTATTTATGAGTTTGTCTTCTATTTTCATTTGACTACAACTTTAGCTTTTTGATGGCTATCTTTCCAAATCTTATGCAATAAAGTATAGTCCAGCACTACTCTTCTTTCTAGGGACATTTAATTGAGACTAACTCCCTCAAGAAGATGACACTTCTATAGTAAGATAATATATGGAGGTTAAGTACTGTCCTGTAGTAAGAAATTACATTCAGATCAGAAGAGTAAGTAACAAAGTATTCGGTTTTCCAGTGTATATACAATACAATTGCTGAAAGGTAGGCAGCTTGGCTCACTTTCTGCAAGTACTTCCAGTGCCCACTAGGGATATTTGCATATCCTGAGTTTAAGTCATGAACTTGCATTTTGTGAATATCTGTTACAAAGAAATTTGGAACACTATAATTGAGATGTTTGTTTTATATGACTGTCCTTATATGCCTTGTGTCATACGGAGACCTGTATTTCCTCTTCCTTGCACAGATCTTACCGATTGCTTTGCTCAAAGACTCATTTACTTCAGGAGTGGATAGAGCACATTTTAAATGTCTAAAACTTTTTTGGTTTTGTTTTTTTTGTTTTGTTTTTTAACTGTGCTTGTGCAGTCACTGAATTCTTATATATTGATTTGATTTTTCAAGTAATCTTAATTAGTTGCCACATCTGCTCAGGATGATTTTTACAAGGTAGCATCTTCCTTAATACTGAAGTTTCACGCTGACATCTTGAGAAGAAGGTGGTCTGAGGACAACTAGCCAGAATGCATGCATGTTAGTGTGTGCAAATGCCAATGAACTATAAAGTAATTTCTCTAAACATTCAAAGTTGCCACAAAAGGGAATTGTCCTGTAACGTCATTCCTAATTATCATACCACAGGATCACTTGAATTTCCTTGGTCTTGAAAAAGAAAACCAAAGGTGCAGCTTACCACCCCTAGAAATGGTTGGCTGTCCATCAGAGAAGGTGTCCATTGGTCAGCTGGAGAGCTTTGTTTCAGAACAGCCCTGCAAAGGAGTGAATCTGTATCTATCTTAGGTGCATTCCTCCCACAGTGTCCCAGTACAGCGAGTCCTTGTGCCTAGCCAGTCAAGAAAGGCAGAGTCAAGCCTTTGGCCAGGATCGGCGTCTTTCTGTACCTTCCCCCTGCAAGGTGTTCATAAACTAGGACAGATTGCAGCTTATTGCAGCTGCTCTTAGAGATGGTTTGTCCCAGCAGAGTCATACAATTGATTTTAGCTCCTTTGCTGAGCTTATGTCTGTCTGAACGTCTGCCTTCCCTGACCAAGCATTTCTATCAGTTTTCCTGAGAAATGCTTTAAGGGCAAACCTAGAACTCCTCTACTTAGGAGAAAACTCTTCTCAAGAGAGAGAAGCAGCTGCCACAGCAGATCTCCCATCTTCAGCCCAATGCCATCCACAGTCATATATGTCCATTTTTCAAACTGAAAAGAACAGAAAAAAAAATTTAGCACAAGGTTGCAGTTCTTGAACAGGCTGGTCCCTAAGATAAGCTTTTCTATCTGTCCAGGAGGGCATTGCTGTGGTGCCACCTGCAGGCGCAGTGTCTGGATACAAAATGGGGATTTAGAAGAGCTATGCTTTTTCAGAAGCTTCTATGAGAGAGGAAACAAGCCCTTCAGGCAGTCCAAAGGCTGCATGACTTGTTTGCCCCACTCACCCTCCCTGTTCCACACAATAGCAACCATGGTTTAAATTATGTGATTCCTGGCTTGCCACATCACTTACTTAGATACCATATAATTCTTCCAGTAATTCCAAGCAAGATTACAAATCAGTTGAAATAGTATTTTAAAACACAACATTTATCTGAGAGATTCTCAACAACCGTTGGTCTGAGAGCACATGCTCTTCCCTCCACCCCACCCCCTAGGTTGTATGCATTTGCATATTCCCACAGCAAGTTGGTCTCAAGTTGGATAGGGGTCTTTATTAAATAATGAGTTCTTTGCTGTAGGTGAATTTTCAGGCAGCCTTATCTTGCTCAGGAAATATGACTCCTTGAAATGGTCCTATTTTAAACTCAGTTCAAAATGGTTTACATGGGAAAATAGGCACCCCCTCCAACAAGGTGTTTCAGCAGCCTCTCTGCACTTTCAGATTATCTAGCAAGGCACTCACTGGCACACACACAAATTGCAGGCAGCAGTACACAGGACAGCCATTCAAAATAACCAGGTGTAGCAATCCAAGCCAGGATGAGTGAGACTAATCCAAGACTCATTTGGAAGCCTTACAGGCCTGCAGCCTACACCTGTCCCCAGCAGAAATCCAACTCCTGAGGAAAGCTGCCTGCAATGAAGTCCAACATCAGGCAGTTCCCATTTAACCACAGTTACCTAAAGCTCTCAAAGGGCCGTTTGTGATTAGCTAGATACTGCTGCTGTCCTAGAGCTGACAAGCTGCTCAGAGTTCCATCTCCTATCCTGAGGCAGGTTATTCAGCCTTGATGTCTTTGCAAAGCAACTTTGAGTCATTGCCCTTTAGTCCGGTAAACATTTAATTTTTACATAGCCCAACCACTGGAGATAAGCAGCTCCAGGAAACTATGGCCAACATACCTTGAGCCTCAGAGCTGAAGTCTTCCAGATCAGGGTCTAAAGCAGTTGGGGTCCAGATAACAGCTCACATCCTGCCTGCCAGGGAGAGAATGACATACTCTGAGACACTGAGTTGCTAAAAGTGGAAGGGCCACACAACTTTGTGTAGTGCATCGCTTATTTACCCTCATGCTTACAGGTCACAGAAGGCTCAGCCCCTGTCCCAGTCTGGCAACATTTGCGTTTTAACTAGGAAGCAATGAAGTCACTGGCCAAGGGCTGACACTCAGCTTGCAGAGATTTGCTGCTCAGGAGCTTAACTGCAACTGCTTCTCCTTCCAGAAAGAATTAAGCCAGAATTAAGACCAGCTACCACCATAGCAGCACTGGCCTCTGACACGTCTATAAGACAGCCATTTCCTCTAGGGCAAGTTGATTCATTTTAAGAGGTAAAAGCAAATGAAACCCTCTCCTTGTAACACTTCCACTAAGGCAGGAGGGAAGAAAGAATTCCTGTTTGTGTCCTTTTGCCAAACCAAACGTAGAAAAAGTAATCTGCTCAGCACTTTATATACATACACCCATCAGACAAGCAAATCCAGAGCTACGCGGATGGAGCAGGAGAGCTGCCTCCCATTCTACCACAGCAGTCCTGGGGGTCTTTAACTGCACCACACCTCACTTTGGCAGATGTGAGGTTAAGATTCCCGCTTGTGAACCACAGGTAGCTTACTAGGCTGCACAACAGCTCTGCTCAGTGCAGCCTGGCACTCAAGAGGTGGGCCCTTGTTATCCTTTGCAAATCAGGTATCCCAGGGCTGCACCATGCCTATGCATGATCCAAGCTACCCAAGCAACTCCTCTGGCATTTCCCATGTCTTCTGCTGCCTGGGTTCACAGCCTCAAGATGGTGTCCGCATCATACTGCTTTTGAGCTTCACCAGCAGTTGCAGCAAGGCTGCCAGGGCTCATCTTAAAGCGGACACCTAACATTTGCCCGTTACACCCACCACTTTATGATTTCCCACTGACAGACAGACGAGACTTTTCAGATGGTGATCACTTTTATTCATGTAAGGTGGTACACAAACAGATCAGTTTCTATCAGCCTCTCCACCTCCCCCAGGCTCGGGGAGAAGTTGGAGGAGTGGGGGAGACAAGGGAACAGAACTGGCCTCTCACTGCGGGATGCAGAGCTAAGCGGTGGTGAAGGGCAGGGGCTGCAATGAAGCAGAGGTCTGCTTCCCTAGGCAGCAGGGGTGCTGTGTGTTCAGCTTACTCCTTAGATGCCATGTGCACCATCAAGTCCACAACACGGTTGCTGTACCCATACTCATTATCATACCTGGGGACAGAAACAGAAGTGCTGTCAGGACAGACTCATTTTTTGGATCCCTTCTCTCCACTGTTTGTGCTCTGCTCCATCCCACACAACCAAACCAGGTGGCTTCCCACTCACTTTCAGTAAATAAAGTAGGAAGCATTCCATCTACTCTCCAATAAGCCTACAATTGTTTCTGATAAAAAGCCATCTCACTCCACAGAGGCCATTACATGTTTGAACCACTCTAGTCAGCAGAGGTCTATGCCTCATACTGCATTGCCAGCCAGCACTGATCAACAGGACAGAAGGCTAATTTGTCTGCCAGCTCCTACTCCATTGTCTGTCCCACCACCCCCCAAGCTGTGCCTACCAGGAAACCAGCTTGACAAAATGGTCATTCAATGCAATGCCAGCACCAGCATCAAAGGTGGAGGAATGGCTGTCACCATTGAAGTCACAGGAGACAACCTGGAAGAGAGGAAATTGTTAACATACATGATTGGCTATCCACAGACTGAACCGAAGTGTCCAAACCAGGATCCTAGCAAGGCTGCTACCATCAGAAAAACAAGGCAAGCACAAAAAACCACAGGCCAAGAAGACTTACCTGGTCCTCGGTGTATGCCAGGATCCCCTTCAAGGGCCCGTCAGCAGCAGCCTTCACTACCCTCTTAATGTCGTCATACTTGGCCTGGGAAGAGACAAACTTAAGATGGTCAGATCCCAACTCACACAAAACATCAGCCAGGGGGAGGGAATGGAGGAGTGACATAATGGAGCACACCATGGCAGGTGTTACTTTCACAAAGATCAAATCTTAGGGAAGAGATAGATGGATGCAAAGAAAGCAATTCCAGATGCAAGCTGGAGTTTACAGGAAGAAAGCATACAGCTCAAGGTTGTTAGGCCTTGTCCACACCACTTACCGGTTTCTCCAGACGGCAGGTCAGGTCCACAACAGAGACATTGGGGGTTGGCACACGGAAAGCCATTCCAGTAAGCTTCCTGTGAGAGACATAAGACAGCAGGACACATCACGTATCATCCCTCTGCTAGACCTTCATTCTGCTAGGAACGGGTAAGAGGTAGCCAGGCACTGGTTGCCTTCATCCTGACACCCAAGAAGGGACAAAACTCACCCGTTGAGCTCAGGGATGACTTTTCCCACAGCCTTAGCAGCCCCAGTAGATGCTGGGATAATGTTTTGGGCAGCACCTCTGCCATCCCTCCACAGCTTTCCAGAGGGCCCATCCACTGTCTTCTGTGTGGCTGTGATGGCATGAACAGTGGTCTGTGGAAAGAGCACAGTAGTAAAAAGACAACCAATACTCTCCATGCAAAAAGTATCCCAGGCCCCTCCTCCCCATCCTAGGGAATATAGATGCTTTTCCACATGAGGGGACCTGGGGATTGCACCCTCCTGAGTAGCAAACTTCAGACATACCATAAGACCCTCCACGATGCCGAAGTTATCATGGATGACCTTGGCCAAGGGTGCCAGGCAGTTAGTAGTGCATGAGGCATTGCTAGGGAAGAGAGAAATGCTCATTAGCCAGAGGCAACACATCTACAGAGGTGAGCCCCCAAGCAGCTAGTGAGAACCCCACACCAGTGAGCATCTTCCTTGCTTCTCACCTGACAATTTTAAGAGACTTGTCATACTTTTCATGGTTGACACCCATCACAAACATAGGAGCATCAGCTGAGGGGGCAGAGATGATAACACGCTTAGCACCACCCTTCAGATGAGCCTGGGAAAATGAAAAAGATTCGATAATCCACAATTCCTTCAACAGCTTACTTCTCCAGACACCCTCCTCTTCTCCATCTTGAGCAATTGTGCACATGGTGACGTGCCCCACAGGCAGGAGCAGCAGTATTCCTTCTCCCATGGGCCACTGTGGCATACTCACCCCAGCCTTATCCATGGTAGTGAAGACACCGGTGGACTCCACAACATATTCAGCACCAGCATCTCCCCACTTGATGTTGCTGGGGTCACGTCTGAGAAAGGACAAAGCTGTAAGAGCTGCTCCATGCAGCTGAACTGCTTTCATTCTCCAGAGGAGGAAGAGGGAGAGATACTTACTCCTGGAAGATGGTGATAGCATTGCCATTAATCACAAGTTTTCCATTCTCAGCCTTGACAGTGCCCCGAAAGTGACCATGAGTAGAGTCGTATTTGAACATGTAAACCTACCAGGGAGAGGGAAAGGTCAGGCACCCTGACTATCTCCTCCACAATCCTTGCTCTGCTTATAGCAGTCTCAGCTCCACACTCCTCAGTGACCTTGTCCAACCCTTGAACTGTACTTGGCTGCCAAACAGAGACAAAGAAGGCCCTGCAAAGCAACTCACCATGTAGTTCAGATCAATGAATGGATCGTTGATGGCCACCACTTGGACTTTGCCAGAAAGAATGGCTGCCCGGGTGACCAGGCGGCCAATGCGGCCAAATCTAGGGAAAGAAAAACACGGGTGAGGAGGAGCAATAGGGAACCTGTCATGCTGGGCATGGCTCACTGCCTTCCCTTGGGATCATGTGCTGCTCTTTGTCCAGCAGGGCCAGAGTAAGCCCAGAAGCTGTGTCCAAAGGCCAGGGGTGCCTCAATTAAAGATTAAGAGCGACCCCCACACACACTGGAAAGGTCAAGTGCTAAATTTACTGAGGGGCCCCGGGATCCAGTTACTCCTCGGCCCGGCGGGAGAAGGTCACATCTCCTGGGCTGCCAAGGACACACGATCCACCAAGTGACTGGTGGGGGGCCGCAGCCTGCCCGTGCGGGGACCTCGGGGGAGTGGGTGGGTGTTGGGCTGGGGCAAACAGGCAGCGGCAGCGTTTCCGGGGTGAATCATCACGAATCTGCAGGGCAAAGTGACTCAGCAGCTTCCCCTGCTCCAGCCCTCAGCCCGACACAGGGGGCGACAGTGAAGGAGGACCGGCAAGGTGCACAGATCCCCCTCCCACTCCAAATCCCCTCCTGCCCGCGCCCTTGCGGCGACCTTGCCATCCCTCCGTCCCCATTCCCCCCCCTTCCGTCGCCTCGTCGTC
>VWZK01016803.1:137115-150951 GCA_013396935.1 Baryphthengus martii | reverse complement strand
TGGTGAGTGATAGGACAAGGGGAAATGGAATTAAATTGCAGCAGGGGAGGTTCTGGTTGGATATTAGGAAAAATTTCTTTACTGAAAGGGTTGTCAAGCATTGGAACAGCCTGCCCAGGTTGAGTCGCCATCCCTGGACAGGTGGATTTTGCATTGGAGGACTCAGTTTAGTGGTGTTGTTAGGGCTAGGAAAAGGTTGGACTTGATGATCTTGAAGGTCTCTTAGAGCCAAAAATGTTCTACGATTCTATTATTCTAACGTTAATAAAAAATATCAATGAAATTATATATTTCAGTATATGAAATATGAAGTATGATATGTTTCCCGATATGTATGATATGAAGTATGTATGAGCATATATATCCCATGTCCAGCAAAAGAAACTAATGCAGACTAATTGGCATCATTCTTTAAATATAATTGGAATCTCTCACATTGGATCAAAAATTCCTTAAATGAAGAGCTTAAGGAATTGCTTTTACAAATCAAAGAAAAAAATGTAAATCTTTATTTTTTGGTAATTTTCTTTGGTGCTATTTCATAATAATCTATCAAAATGTTCTCCGTCTCAACCAATCTGTTTAAAATTGTAGTTCACTGAATTCTTCTAATCTCAAGAAAGCACAATTTAATCTGCGAGCAGAGAAACCATTGAGCTTTATTGTAAGCTGCTAAAAAATGCCCATTGTGTGAAGAATAAGATGCTCCCATTCTGTAAGAAGTGAATTGTAAGCCCAGGTGCATAAATTCTATAATAATTTGATCTGAATTTTTTTTTATAAAGTTTGGGTTTATGATATCAGTTATCCAGTCAAGATTTAAACAGGCCATAAAATTATTTAGAATCTTCAAACTTTCGTAGCAATTTGTAACATAAATGTAAGTTGAAGATACGCTTCAGATTTTTGAGTTTGATCTCAGCTCTCATCACTTCTTTATTCAGGTTCATTAGTTAGTCAAATTACAGAAATGTCACTGAAGTCACCTTATAAATGTCAAGCTGAATGTCAGCTGACAGCCGAAATGGTGCCATTACTAAAATGCTTCATGTGAGGGTACTTTTTGTCACAATAAAAATAGTTTCTGTCCACTGAGATGGTTGTGACTCAAGGTACCTAATTTTACGTGTACAGAAGAACGGGAAGGATGGCTTCTGTTTTCAAAGGCTGCAGAGGAAACAGTTTTATGAATCCCATTATGAAGATCTTATGTAGAACCTCTTCAACATTTAAATTTGTACACTTAAAAATATTACTTCACATGTAACTTAACATTGTGTTCATGACTTTTGATGAAATGAGATTGATATGTTTACGTTCCAAACTCAGTGGGGTTTTTTATATATTAGTATAACCCCTAATTTGGGGATGAGGGGGTTAATTCCACCCTAATTGCCTAATTGTCTGCCCATGCTGAAACAAGCAGAGCAGCAGCACTGCACTTGACTGTAAAGTGGTGGAGGTTTTAATTTTGCTGGCACATTGGAGGGCATTTGGACCATTGTGTAAATTAAAGTATAATGCAATACTCTAGTAAAAATTATGCCCAGCCTCGGTAGGCTAGGAATTGCACACAAAAAATGTCGGCCTTTTAATTTGGTCACGTATAATGTATGAAACATAGTACTTCCAAAGCTAATGGAGCCGGAGAGAGCATTATGATTATAACTCCCTTAATATGTTTTTCCATTTAAAAACTGGGGTCAGACTAAAACAGAGCAAAAGGATGAAGTACGATTTAAACGGCAGAGACAGGCGCGCAGGATAATATGAAGTGAAAACCAGTTAGGGTATGAGTAACTCTGTGGTGCCACGGTGTGCCTGAGCACCTGCTCTGTAAACTGCACTTCCAATAGCAATATATATGTTGGGGATATGGCAGGGAATACCGAATCATTCCCTGTTTTTCAGCAAAACCTTCAGAAAAGATAAAGTATAATATTATTGTGTGTGGTGATGGAGGGGGGACTTTGTGTTTGTTTTTAACATTTCTTTAAAATAAGACATGAAAAAGCTACCCTGTTTTGTTGTGGCTGAGGGAGATTCTGATTAGTTGTCCACCAGTACAGTTCTCACGTTTTTTGGGTATCTTTTCTTTTGACGTCGTTGTGGTCAGCACTGTAGCAGGTTCCTGTATTGCAAGAGGTGGAGAATATGTTCTCATTCATTTAGTAATATTGAGTTGTACCTTATTTAGCCATTAGCACTCTTTGAATTTAATAGAAACATTTGGATAATGAGGCCTCCCAGTTTGGCCCTTTTGCAAGGGAGGGGTGCATTCAAGCCAATGGAAGTGCAAAGAAGCAGCAATGTTTGAAAGAGTACAAACAGGACATGGAGGTAGCATGACACACTGGCTTCTGAAATGGCATGCGTGATATATCTAAGATGCCAGTAAAAAGCAGCTGAATTTCCCACGCAGTAAGAACATTTTTGTGGTGTGTGATTCTTAAAATCAGTGCCATTTCAGTGATAATTGTGTACATTTCAATTCCTGAGACAAAAGAGGGGAAGAAACAGAACTCTGGACTTCACAGGATGGGAAATCTCAAGCAAATTTCATTTATTTAATTTCATTCTTACAGACATTGAGCAATTCATCCATACCTTTAATCATAGTATAATGGAGAGATGAGGAGATAGAGAAATACAGTGTTCCTAGAGAAAGAAAGGGTTGTTTTCTTGAGCTGGATCACTCCAGAATGAGACACTCACCAGTGGCAGCACAAGGAAGGGGAAGGGGAACTGGGCAGGTAAGGGTAAAGGATGAAAAGTTGCAAAATTGTGATGAAACTGCAGCGTAAGTGAAAGTAAAGACAAAAGATTGGTAGCGATACATTTTATACTTGCAATTACAGAATCACACAGTGGTTGAGGTTGGAAGGGACCTCTGGAGGTCATCTGGTCCAATAGCCCTCTGCTCAAGCAGGGCCACCTAGAGCTAGTTGCCCAGGAACAAGTCCAGAAGGCTTCTGAATATTTCCAAGGAGGCTTTTCTTCTGTAATTCTATCAAGAATAAAATTGTTATTTTCATGTGAAGCTGGAAGATAAATGGTATGTTGCTTTCCTGAAAGGAATGAGCGTAGCCAAGTAGTCTTAAGACAAATGCTTTGAATGGCTGTAAAACCAGTGCAGACTTGGGACTTGCAGAAGCTGGATTTCTCCTCGCACAGAAAAGTACTGACAACTGAGCACTCCAATTTCAGTTCAGGAAAACTGTTTTCAAGGATTAATATTTTAATCCAGGCACTGATGCTCAGGAACCCTAAATCAAGTCTTTATCTCCTACCAGCAATTGTCCCTGTAGGTACAATTAGCCTGCTGCTTACTGAGCAGAAATCAAGCCCAAGGGCCTGACCCTGCAAAATGACATCACTCCTAGTAGGTGTTGACGTGTCGGTGTTGGCATCCACAGATGTTGATGAAGCAAGCCTCCTCCACAGAGAAGGGGACTGCAACAGACAGGGGTTTTTTAAAACTGTCTTTAAAGCTTGTGTGCCATCCAAAGAGACCTGCAAAATGGATTGTCTGATTCCAGCCTTAAAGGGGAAGACTTGACAGTTTTTAACAAAGTGAGAGCAGATCGAGTCATAGATTATAAAGTCTTTAAGATGGTTGTATCGCACAGTCATCCATCATACCTCGAATGCCTTGTCTGAAATTCAGAGATCTTAAAAAATTTAATAATTTGAACCACACAAATCATCTCATAAACTAGATGACTTTAGAAAGTGACTAAAAGGGTTGAGGATTAAAATGCATTAGTAAACCTAATTGCTGTGCATCAGGTCTGCAAAGCTTTTGACAATGATGTGAAGAAAGAAGCTTGAACGTCAGCCTTGAAAAGTCAACAGTTAAGGCTTTTTTTGTATGTGAAAAATAGGGTCCTTCGCTGAGTAAAGAGGGCCAGGGTAGGGCAGTGACCATGGCCAGACCATACCACGTGCCAGGATGAGGGTCCTCCTGGCAGGCATAATGCAACACCTCTTGACAGGAGGCAAACATGGAGGGAGTGAGCTCATGACACCAGAGGAGCCCATATTGTCACAGTGGCACAGTTGGCAGAGACTTGTGCCCTGCTTGCCAGAAGATACTGATTCATGTTCCTGACTGCCATTAACTTGTACGGCCAATTCATTCTAACCTCTCAATATCTGTTTTCCCCATCTGCTGAAAATCAATTAATTAAGAAGTCAACTATATCTCGTTCTGTGCTCTGAAAAGCTAATACGATATATAAATGTCAAATAATACCAATAATTTCCTTTGGGATACTTTCTAAAACTTTTCCTAGGATAACAACAGATTCTCCCTAGCAAAGGACACGTGTCCCATGAGCTAAAACTTCAGGTTTCTCTCAGCAGAACAAGGCCCATCAGGCAAAAGGTCCATTTTGGAAAGCATCAAAATATTGGAAATTTCTCCCTGTCAGAAAGGTAAGAATGCCCAAAACAGGTGTTTCTAACCTTGGAGATGGGAGGCACAGGGGTTTGTTTCATTTCAGACATCAAGGCTGCTACCTGCAGCTTGCTTCCTTTTTCCCTCTCTTTCCACTGCAGCCAGTTCTCACATTGACTGCTGCGCACTGAGGTCTGGCTGTACCTGCCTCCATACCGATTCCAGTGCTCCTTTCCTTTCGGGATAGGGCCTTTCCTTTAAACCATGCATTTCATTTCCGAGGCAGATATATTTTTACCAAGGGCAGTGTAAGTAGATCCCAAGTCACCCAAACAGTCTCATGCTTCTTTGGGCAAAATTCTCCACAACCAGAGTTGTTCTCTTGAGCAAAAATCAAAAGAACCAGACCTCAGGTGTCATTATTCACATTTTTGTCTCTCTGGTTTCCAGCTCAAAGTAATTTTACCATAGAATAGCTATTTTTCAGGTAGTTCTTTTAACTGAATGTTTTTCAAGTGCACTTCTATTTTGGTGATAAACATCTCATCAATGACACTTTCCTTATTCTCAGTTCCCTCCTTTGTGTACATTCGGCATGATGCCTCTTACTGAAGTGGTTAAAATATCATTACAGCACTTCACTACTATATGTAGTGCAGAGTTAATCTTTCTGAAAAGACTTTGTGTGTGACCAAAACTCTTCACTGAGTCCAACCGAGTCAGCTGACCAGGTGAAGTCAATGAGGGTATCATCTATGCTGCTGAACTTTTAGTACCAAAGAAGATAACTACAACAACAACAACAACAAAATTCTCAGACTGGAGGATGAGTTGAGATTGATAATTGCTTGCAAACTTGACACCTGGAAATCATGGAAAATATGTCTGCATATTTATGGACAATTTTCAGGATGATGTTTTAATATCACAGACTTTCCACTCCTGTGAAAATCAGTTCTGAAACTCTTCAGGACAGTGGAGGAGCTTTTAGAAACTGGAGTTTGAACTGATTTAGCCGTCAACCTTACTCCCTTATGTTCATGTTATTTACATGGCTGTAAGTTTTCACCTATATCCTATATTTAATGTATCTATCCACTTTGCTACTGTTGGCTAAAATTATCAAAGCATAACTCTCAAAACATTTAAATGTGGGAATAATCTCAGGGCTGCAGTAGAGAGGACTTACTTTCTCCTATAAATTGTTAACTAATTTTGTAATGATTTTTTTCTCTTTTCAATTTTTAATATTACTATGTTAGTAATTATTATTTAAGTATTACTATAATTATTACCTAACAAGTGGTGCAGTAGTTGGAAGACCATTAAGAATTTAGTACACAATTTCCTTCTGTACCAGCTGGGATACTCTACAGCCAGACAGCAAGTACTGGCAGGCAGCGGTGCCTTGGGCATGGTGTCTAAGATTCCTGAAATGTAATGAAGAAGTGACCAGTGTAGCTTTCCATGCATGGAAGAGGCAATTGCATTTCCCTCTCCAGCTTGTTAGGGCTAATCACAGCACAGACCATTCCTTTACCATACCCTATGCCCTCTGATGAGCAAATACTTTTTTTCAGTATAGAAACTAAATTAATATACAAAAGATTACATGTATTTTTAAATAGTTCCTAATGCAAAAGATACTCAGACTTGGCTTTTCTCCTGCTTTTCCTTAGAGGCTGATGAAAGCAACAATATTTCAGACTTAATGAAATGCCTAGAGAAATACATTTTTCTCCTTGAGAGATTTGTTTCAAGCTAATACTACTTTCTGCCAATGGACATGACGAAGGACAGAGCCAAGAGGAACCTGGTAACTGATAGAAAATATCCCAGTAATGGATGAGAAAGCAAATTAATAAAATACTGACATGATAAGTCATACAAATTGTTTCTTTGCTCTGAGCGAAAGGGGAAACATGACTTGCAATCTGACAGAGTAGGTCACTTTGATGACATACTTCATGGGACCTGGTGTCCCAGAAGAAGCTATTTGATTTCCTTTATAAGGCAATGCTTGTTTCAAAAGATCAGTCTCATTCATGCTTTCTCTGCTACTCCTTTTTGAATATCTAATGTCTAAACCTCCAAAGTAATATTCTTGTCACAAAGAGCATGCAGAAAAGGAAAGAAAACACCCACTGCTTTCTTTCTCCCTCCTTCTTCATTACATTACTTACTTGTCTCTCCTTCATTTCCCTTTTTGTCAGCTCTTCCCTGCAACAGTCCTTTCTGGCTGGTGTATTTGTGCATATGTATCTACACAGTTGTGCAAACAATAAAGGACAAGGAACAATATTTTCTTGTGATTTTAATGGTGTCTTCACACTATTCTTTGGTAGTCAGACAACAACCCTGAAAAATCTATTCTGCCTGCCAATTAGTGAAAAGAGCTGACCTGTTTGCCATGTATAAGAATGGCTAAAGCCTCTCCTTTGCAATATTCAGCAGCCAAAATAACAGAAAAGGACATGCAACCATCAGCTTATCTGGTTCTGTTTACTGGAGTTTTCTCTGCTTCTGATAATCTGCCACAGGTTTTCTTTCCTCAGTTGCTTTCCCTGCAGGAACTTGAACAGAAACCATGTGGTCTGCAAACTGCGATCAGGATCGTAAGGGTTTCCTCCCCCGTCACAAATATTTAAGCATGTCTGACTTTTATTTTTGTTTTGACAGTTTTCTGTGAGTAAGTATTGGTTCTAAACTAAAAAGTAGGGTCTACAACAGTAAGTGCGGTGTTGGTCTAGTGTCACCAATACTCTGACTTCACATTTAGCACAGTCTTGAGGCCTTGGAGCCTGTCTCTATCACAGGGTTAAGACATTTCTTAAGCTTGAGCACAAACCAAAATATAGTTGGTCAAGGAACTGAAAAGCACACTGGAACACATGAATATTTCATTTGTAGACAGTCTTTATTTATCTTTGCTTCAAAACAAAACAGAGGCTCTTGGCTTCCTCCTTGTGTTCTTCAGCATAGGATGGGAACTCTGCCTTAATTTCCAGAGGACTGTGCAGTACCTAACATCAAAGAGCTGCCATTGAATATCAATTTGAGAACTCCTGCAGTGCTGCCCTTACTCTGCAGTTTGCAAGCTTCTCAGCTGCCCTTTCTGCCTGCCTTGCAGAGGAAATGTGTCTGCAACTTCATCTGCAAATGTAGAAACAGTGACAGCATAAGAAAGTTGAGGGCCAAATCAGCTGTGGTTTGTGGTATGTCTTCTTTTGCTTCCATTTCCTGCCACTCTAATCCTACCCACTTCGCACATGTAAAACCATTTATTTAGAGAGAGCTTTGGGCATATATCTGTTGTTCACCTGTGCTTTCAGTCCTTCCTGCCCACTTCCCTCCTCCCCCCCCCACCCTCCATGAATTGATCACTAAGCCTTTTTTAATCAAACAAGATGCTCTCCTGGTATTAATCATTGTATCTACTTTGATTTTAAAAGAACTATGCCTTCTTACATAAGAAAATGAATTAGCTGGGGTTGAGATGTGTTCTCTGCTTACAAGAGGCACTCCTTTTTGCCTACAGTAACTCACATGGATAATGCTGTACCCTCCTTCCTCTGTGTTATGACAATTGAACATCAACTCTCTGCTGGATTTTGCTCTCGTGCAAAATAAGTATACACTGGATTCTTGAACATCTGNTCTGTGTTATGACAATTGAACATCAACTCTCTGCTGGATTTTGCTCTCGTGCAAAATAAGTATACACTGGATTCTTGAACATCTGAAAAAAAAAAAAAAGACAACAGTCAAGAAAAGAAGTTCAAACCAGTGTACAATGCACAAATAATTGTAAGCTATTACAAATCATATACCCATATTGTGTCACTTTAAGTTTAAAATAAAGTATGGCTTATATTATTTCACTATATTTTTACCACTAACAAAAAATAGGGGAAGCCTACCTTCATTTACTTATCAAAATAATGCCTGCAATGTAAATGGTGCTGGCCTCAACCCTGGACATACCTGCCTTCCCAAGTCCTTCACTACATATTGAATAAGTTTGGTAGTGATGTAACACAATCAATTTGGAGCACACAAACTGATCTGGCTTCTGCCTAGAATGGTTCTTTTTTTCCACTGTGGGACCACTTGGTTTCTCCAAAGCTGAATTCGTAGAAATTATGTTTCCCTAGTGAAACTCAGAGAACCTAAAGCTGGTTAGCTATCATAACAAACCTGGGAGATGCACTACTGACTAAGAACTTTTCTATGACATTGATCTAAGCTTTGTTTGCACACAAGTCACATTGTTTGAACAACACTAATAATGCCTATTAATTAGTCTCGTACCAGAACTCTGGTTGCTGACACCAAGCCACATGCGCAAACTGAACAGTATCTTATCATCCCCTTGATCACCAGGAAGCACCACCCCCACTACTAAAGCTTACCAGGGAAGAAACCTTGGCCAAAGAGGCACCTCCTCAACTCTAGTATAGCTGCAATTATTTTGTTTAACCTACTTTTAAAAACCAGAATAGGCAAAGTACTATAATCTCTTTTGGTAGAGGATGTCATACATGTAAAGACATGCTCTTATGGTGTAGCATCTTCTAAGAACAGGAAATAACCAACCTTTGCTAGTAAAATTGTTTTGTATAAGCAGCTGCAGTCACCTCTGCACTTGCAGTACTATTTACATTTAAAGTTACGCTGTTCATTTAATTACAAAACAGTAACAAAAAAGGATTGTGTAGGTCAGGCCTGATAGACATGTATTTTCAAATATGTACCAGAGGGAAGAGTTTTAGTAAAGGGAACTCAACCATTACCACTGTCTCACATAAAACAGTGGTGATCTTATAGCTTGTAGCTGCTTAATCATGTCAAAGAGGAGTTCAATCACAGGTTTGCAACACATTACCATACACTCAAAAAACTTTCTCTTTAGTTTGGTTTGTAGAATTTTATGCAGTTTCTTGGACATGTCAGTAGAATCTCTTTCGGTCTTGTGTCTAAGGAGATCTTACACCATTCTTCCTTCTGCTCTCATGAGAAATGAGTTTCAGTTTCTCTGAAGTCCTTTGAGTTTTATGTAGTAATTAAAAAGTAGTTAAGATGGAGAAGTTTTTCTTCATGTCTTCTTTTTTTTTCCTTATTCTGCTGTTTATCAAGCTGATTATTCACATTTATTTTATATAAATAATATTTTAAATATCAATTAGTATCAGGAAAGTTTTTTAGTAATTAAAATAGATTAAAGGAAGTAACTTTGTATAATTTCCATTTCCTTATAGCATATTTCTCGGAAAACATGCATTTGTGTCGAGGGTTAGGGCCACCAGAAAAATGACAGGTACTCTCTATTAAACTCTTTCCTTCCCCAAAGGGAAAGAGAACGAGAATAAGGGAGAGAGACTTATGGACTGGAAAATAAAATTAAAACATCTTTAATGGAAATAATAGCAATAAAATTAAATATATACAAATATATACAAAACCAAGATTGGAATCAGATTCACGAGCTTGCCTCCAGAACTGGATTCTGGAACATACACATCAGGCAGAATGGATAGAGTCCTCCTCAAGTGCCATCCATTGAAGAAGAGCTTAACCTTCATGACCCCTCAGCTTTATACTGAATATGACGTATATGGGATGGAATCCCTCCTTGGTCAGTTTAGGGTCACCTGTCCCGGCCGCTCCTCCCCGCAGGTGCAGCCTTTTACTTTCTGCACCCCCAACATGGTACAAGATTTAGCAGTGACCTTGGTCTGCACAGGAGCAAGTATAAGCAAGAGCCTTTCTGCACACCTGCCCATGGTACTAACTCTAAACACGGAGCGTTATCACTGTCAGAAGCAGACACTGCCTGCAAAAATATGCTGCTGACTTCAGACAGTGCAGTGACTTAGAAGCAACTGAGCTGAAAAGTAAAATTGCTGAACAGAAGTTCTACGTCAAACTAGGACAATTTTTTATGCAAATCAAAAGAACTTGAGACAGAATTGTTACCTAGAGTAAAACTTTATCTAGAAGAACCATATCACAATTTACTGAAACCTAAATATTTCAAGGTTTTTACATTAGAATACAATATTTCATTAAAAGAAGAGACCCAATAGATTCTAACCTTCTGATAGCATATTGGTCCGATTTTCATTTTTTTAGTGATTGAAATAATAGTATATTACAAACAAGTCAAAAAGTAAAAACAATGCAAATTCACATCCATCTTGGAAAAGGACAAAAAGGAGAATCTGAGGAAGTACGGGCCACGCAGCTGAACTGCACTCTCTGGGAATGCTATAGACTGAATTCTCCTACAAGCCGCTTCCAAGTGCAGGAAAGATAAGGTGATTGGGAACAGCCAACATAGAATTTTGAAGGGCAAATGATGCCTGAACAACCTGATTGCCTTCTGTGATGAGATGACTTGCTCTGGGGTGAAGCACTAAATGTTATTTTCTTTGATTCTAGCAAGGCTTTTGATATGGTCTCCCATTATCTCCTTATAGCCAAATTAGTGAGGTACGGACTCTGTAAGTGGGTGATAACATGGGCAGAAAATCATCTGGACCACTGTGCTCAAAGAGTTGTAATCAACAATATGAGGCAGAGCTGGTAACTGGTTGTAGAAGTGGCATCCCTCAAAGATTCATAGCAGGGATGACACTCTTTAATATCTTTATTCATGACCTGGGTTGTGGGATGGAGTGCACTCTCAGCAAGTTCATAGGCAGTAAGACATTGGAGGGAGTAGTTTTTATGCTGGAAGGACAAGGCTGCTCTTCAAAGGGATTTGGATACACTGGAGAGTGATTGGACAGAAACTCATGAAGATCAACAAGGGCAAATGGAATCTAGGATCTTGCATCTGGGACAGAATTAAGGGGTTGTTTTAGTAAAAGTGTAGCCACTTGTTTGAGGAAAGTGTTTATTCTCCTCTATTCAGCACGTGCGAGGCTGTATCTAGAGTGCCGTGCCCAGCTTGGGGGCACCCTGGACAAGAAAGGCACTGACATGCTAGAGCGAGCCCACTGGAGGACCACCGGTATGATTATGGGGCTGCATGACATGCTATGTGGTAACAGGCTGAGAGATCTGGGTTTGTTCAGCACTGAGAAATGAAGACAAAGGGAAGGCGTTACTGCTGCCTCCAAATACCTAATGGGAGAAGTACATAAAGAAGGCAAAACCAGGCTCTTCTCAGAGGTGCCCAGTGACAGGACGAGGACAAGCAGCAACAGACACAAATTGGAGCACAGGGAACTCTCATCAGATATATGAAAAAATGTTTCCCTATGTGGGCGGCCAAATACTGGAACCATAGAATCACAGCACGGTTTGGGTTGGAGGGGACCTTTAAAGGTCATCTAGTCCATCTAGCCTTGCAGTGAGCAGGAACATCTTTAACTAGATCAGGTTCCTCAGAGCCCATCCAACTTGACCTTGAATATCTCCTGGGATGGGGCACCTACCACCTCTCTGGACAACCTGCTCCAGTGTTTCAGCACCCTCACTGTAAAAAAAAATCTTCCTTGTATCTAGTCCAAATCTCCCCTCTTTTAGCTTAAAACCTTTACCCCTTGTCCAATCGCTACAGGTCCTGCTAAAAAGACTGTCCCCATCTTTCTTATAAGCCCCCTTCAAGCACTGAAAATCCACAATAAGGTCTTCCTGGAGCCTTCTCTTCTCCAGGCTGAAAAACTCTAAAAAGGGGAAGGTTGCAGGATTTCCTTCTTTGGAAATTTTAGAACTGGAATAGATGAAGTCTGGAGCAAACTGATGTGTGGTGAAATGCGAACCACATGAATTCTGTAAATGTCGGTAGGGCTGGATATTCTAAATGTTACTTTGTTTAGATACCATATGGATAAATGTGAGACCTGTTTTTTCACATGGACTGTGCTGCTAGAGCTTCCAGATGAGTTACTGTTGTCCGTGCTTAGCATCTCGGTACCTGGTGTTTTCTGTCCAAAACGGAAGCGTACAAAATAAAAGGATATTTTTGTAAACCGAGCTTTGAAAACTCTGTATCTCACTTTCCCATGACTTGCCCAAGACTTTTCCAGAGCTAACCTAATGAGCATTAGCGTAGCTTTCCGATGTCTCCAGAAGAAAAATGCTAGAAAGTCCTACAGCAACACTGAAAGCGCGCACAAACATAACCCGCTCTTCAAAGGAAAGCCTCAGGAGCAGTGGCAACCATCTCAATTAGAACATGGGAGAGGGACAGCAGTTCTCTAACAGCTCTTCAGCTATTGTAGTTCCTGAGGCTAACCACAGTAGGCAAGAAACACTAAAATGGCCTATGCTAAGGAAGTTGTGTTTCTGGGCTGCAAATTGAAAAGGCCACTGAAGTGCTGTAGCAGGAAGTAAAATTCCTCCAAAATTTTACAAATAATAAAAGTAACAGCTAGAGGAAAATGGAACTTACAGCGTTTTTTACTAAATAAGTTCTGCACCAAGAATATTTTATTAAAGAAATTAAATACTATATTTTATTTCTTAATCTACTATTAAAATGTCTGTCCTTTTATGTTTCAAAGGTTATTAAAACCAGATGCAGGAAGCTTAAAAATCTTTTCAATAAGGAAATGATCATATTTTGAAAAAAGATAAGTTTTTAGACAGGCACAAGTACATTTACTAGATAGCTCAAAGTGACATTTATTACCTGACGATGAACAAAATACCATTCAAGTCAAGAATAAACAAGAAGATGTATATACAGAATATCCTTATTAAGCATACATGTATTTGATACCACTCATAAAATATCGCAGTTTGAATAGGGAAATCTATTAATTTTGATCTATTTGCTGGGAAAAAAAAGGTTTATATATTGTTTTAGATACTAGTCTCTAGCCCCCCAGCTGGAGCCACAGTGTACAGAACAGTCCTACAATTTCTTAGCTGATCGCATCTGATGAAACAGGAGTTTGGATTGATGGAAAGACACTAGAAACTCCCAGTTACTCCAGGAAGCTGTAGGCAAACAACTCCAAAGTTTAAGCTGTAGTCACTATGAACCTAGCAAGGGTTAAAAACCTTCACTAAAGAAAAAGGAAGAGGTTAGCCCTTAAAGACCATATAAGCTGCAAAACCTGGCAGTTGTGGCTTGTTAAACTGCTGGGAGGTGGAACTGACAGCTGTGCTGTGTAGAGTGGGGAAGTCATAAAAGGGAAGGAGGGCCCCAGAGGGAGTGGGATGGTTGGGTTTTAGCCTTTCTTTGCCTGGGGAGAATTTACTTTATTTGAACTCAAATGGACACTGCTACTGCCGCACGCTGATTGCAGGGAGACTTTCAGGTGGCTTAGTTTATGGAGAGTTGAACAAGGTGAAAAGAAGAAGCTATCCTGGCTTCCACTGCTTTCAGGGTTGTGAACTAAAGGAGCTATGTCTGGCTGTACTAATTTCCCCAGCCTAGACTGGGGAAGGCTAGTACAGCCTTTTTTTTTTTTTTTTTTTAT
>VWZK01016803.1:9029-129831 GCA_013396935.1 Baryphthengus martii | reverse complement strand
GCTGGCCGCGGTAGCCCGCGTCCGATCGATCCGCGGCGCCGCTCGTTAAACAGCGCGCGGGTGGTGCCCCCGAGGAGCCGATGCTGCGAGCGGAACCCGAGCCGCTCCGCGCCTGCCGCCACCCGCCGGCGGGCGTTGCATAAATGTACTGCGGTTAAAAAAAGCAACAAACCAACGACGACAGAAAAAACCGAACACGAAGCAAAACCCCCCACTTATTAGCGTTTAACTGGTGAAGTTTTTACCGTCTTCCGTGCAGTTTGGTTAAGCAAGTGTCTCTTGACGGTTTTGTGCGCTTGGGGGAGGGGAGGAGGGCCGGGTTTTGATGTGGTAAAGCGGCAGAATTGCAACATTTGCGGAGTGCTGGATCACCCTGCGGATGGATGAGGGGCTCCTCGGTCTCCAAAAGAGCCCCTGTACCAGGCGCAGTTATGTTGAACCGCCGCTATTAAGCGTTAAAATTAGGAGCTTGGTAATGATGTCACATGGTTTGAGCATTATGAGGCTCAAGTCGCAGCTTTACATCTTTAAATAGCTACCGTGGCAGGTTAAAAGTGTAGAGCCCAAAGATGACCAAAAATCAGGTATCGAGGCAGTGAAGCCAAAAACTTCTTAGCTTCTTTTCGTGATGTGAATTCTGTACGTGTCCAGATGTTGGCTTTATACGGCTTACTTATTGTTACTGCAGAAGAGCTTGTACGGCTGGGAAATGCAAGATTAGACCTCAAATTTTGTAACAGCTTTGTGAAAGAGGCACAGCAGTCTGTAGTATTATCTCGGTATTCCTTTTGTCCAAGTCGTGCGAGAATTCTTCTTTTGTATCTTTTTTTGGTATTTTTTTCCCAAAGCTTGGAGGCTGAGCATCAGGGGTAATCACTATAGGATCTGTGTTAAGCAGCACAGTGCCTGAAGTGGTGATCTAGGGGGAAATGCTTTAACTGTGCATGTGATGTATAGTAGGGATGACAGAGTAGAACCTCTAGTGAGGTTAAATAGTCTGCTCAGGATAGCCCTCTGAGTTGGTAGGAAACGGTGACAGGCTTTCAAGTTTTCAGTTGCCAGCAGTGACGTCCTATGTTGTGAACTGATGAGAAACTAGATATTTATCTACAAAGCAAAAAGATCTCTAATTATGTAGGTGCACAATGTGCTGTTTTCCAGATTTGCACTTCAGTACTCAAGTTTCTCTTTATCTTTCTTTAGTGGCTAGCATTATTCATAGAAAAATTCCCAAAGAGGCCTCTTCTAATGAAAGAAAGCAAGCTGATATAGTTATAGGGTCTACTGAATGGCAGTGTGTGGGCTATTGGTGGTCTCCCTGGTGAGAGAGGGGGAGAGAGGATCTCTGACTGGAGCAGAGCTCTTCTTGTTGCAACACCTAGTTGCTATATGTGTTCATACTGGAAATACCACTACTTTCAGAAGGAAGGTATCTCCAGTAAAAATAATATCAAAGTAAATAAATAGTGACTCGTGATCATGTACTGTAACATACATTACTCTTCCCATTAGAAAATGTAATAAAGAAGCATACATTTTCGTGCCCATAAAATGGAAAGTTGCAAACTAAAATCCTTTCATTGGGGGGCTCAAAGAGCAAGCTCAGCAATACAGTACGCTCAGAGAAATGCAGCTTCGTGTTTATATTACGATGACGGTTGTAGGTGTCGGTATCTGCTACGTGTTCTGCAGATATTATTCCATTTCTTTACCCTGCTGCAAGGTAACGAATAATGCTTTGGGTCCCATGGAAGCAAAATTTCTCTGAATGAGAGAACGTGGCGGGGAAAAAAGTTAACTTGATGTGTTGCAATCTAAACACCTCCTCTTATCTGAGAGCGCAGCATGGAAGTGTTGCAGGTTCCTTTGTTAGATGCTCACCCTGTTGATTTGTGATGCTTGATGTGACCCTGTCCAGCAAATGAAAGTGAGTGTTCGGTGTGGTTGGTCTCTATCACCAATAGGAATTTCTCATGGGGGAAATATAAATTACCTGAGTGTGTTCATTAAGAACAGGAAATGAGGGTCTGTAGGTTTCATAGAATGAGCAGAAATCCATAAGCAAGTGTTAGACTAGGAAATGAGCATAGATCATAGTTCCTGATGATAGTAATTAAACAAATTTAGAACATAATAGTAATCTGAAAAATTATATTTAAGACTGCTTCCAGTGTGGTGCATATCAATTAATGAAAAAATAGCGGTCTCTGAGTCTTACTAACTGTCTTGGGAGATAAGTATTTATTGAAACAGTGAAGCTGAGATGCAGTTCCCACATTTCTGACAGGATGTGGCATATATTGGAAGGAAGCACTTGAAGATAAAAAAGGGAAAAGCAGATTCTTCTGCGGACTTTTAAACTTTTTGATCTTGGGGCCAAAATACCATTATACTTGATAGCTGTTTTGGAGGATTTTGGGATTTTAGATTGAATGTATGAAGAAGCTTCATCTGGGGAAAATGTTGTAAGAACTGTTCTCTTAACTCTCGTGTCCTAGAAGGAAACATAACTCTAAAGTGACATCTTGAGCATTGGTGTCACGAAGCAGAGGGCTTACAGCAAAAGTGTGAATTCTTAATGGAAAAACAATCTGTAGGGAGTTGTCTGTTACTCAAGGTCCTTATAAATTACCTCCCTCCCATCCAAGAAACTGTAAACAAATTGCTTTGGTGATCTTAGCTGTTTAGGTAGAAGTAGAGAGATACCTAATGCAAAATCCTGCTTGGGAATGCAGTCAAATTCAGTAGTAACTTGAAAGGACATGTGAGGAGAGAACATATAAACATTACCCAAATATCTTAAGCAAGAAAATATGTGCTCATGTTCAGAGCTGTAAATCGTTTCTTGATATGCTGAAAAATGTTGTTGAATGGAACTTTCTGCTAAGTGAAAGGGAAAGCAACTGTGTCCCATTTTGTAGATGAGATTATAATACTGATGACTTGTAGCAGCAAAGACTAATTGTCAGTGTGCTTGGATCTTGCAGGCATCTGCATCATTAAGAGTTGATCTTATCTCAGTCTTTTACCCTGTGTCAAAGATAATCTGGCTGTTCTACTGTAACAAATACTTAAAACTGAGTGGTTAGCATGACTTAAAGCTATATTTTTAGCTAGTGAACATAGTTGTAAGAATATTCCATTTACAACTGATGTGCTGAATAGTATCCTTATTCTTACCCCCATATTGTCACTGCTGCTGGATTTCAAGTAACTGTGGGAAGGAGGAGAGGGAGGGAAAGTAGCATGTAACTTTTTGCCTAATGCTTTTAGAAATAATTCTTCGCTCCTTGTTTTCGGTGCTAAAAATGAAAGCTGGCGACTCTGTGGTTTTTTTGCGGCCTATGATAATGATAGTCCCAAGCACAATGATGGTGAGTCTGCTCTTGTTCGTGTTGGTTCCCTGTTTCTGTTAGAAGCTTATTAGGAAAGCTGGGAATTTGTAGGGAGCTAGGCTTAGGTCCTTCAAAACATGTCTCCTCCAAAGATGGAAGAAAATTAATAGAAGTGGGATTTTTGGTTTTGTTTTTTTAACTAATCTTTTAGATAAAGAACAGATTGCTGAAGACATCACCTACTGCTTCAACCATTAAATTAAAAATATTTAGGAGGAAAGAATGAATGCCTAATGAAGTTATTAAGCATACTGTACAAATTAAAAACAAAACAAGAAAGCCACTAAAACAACCGAACAAAAAAACCCACAACAAACCGAAACACACCACACCCCCTCCCCAGCCCTGGAATCTGTAATCGCCATCTGTTTCTTGGATTACAAACTGATCTAAAAATTTAGCATTGCCTGACTTCTCAATAGCACTTGCTGCTTAATAAGCAAGTGGAACAATAAGAATACACGGATCAAATGACTTCCTCCCTCCCCCCACCCCACCCCAGGCATGTTGCAGAGTACATTAGAAAGAGCATGCTTTCTGTGGGTGAGGAATTCAACAAATAATAAATTCCACGGCCTCCATCAACTGCTCACACGAGGCACTGCGAGCCCGATGCTGCTGTCGCACTCTCGGCTGTAATCAGGCTTGATCTTTTTAACAGAAGTGGAACAACACCAGAACAGAATAATAAAAGGAGCAAGAGCTGCGGAACTCCTCTGTCTGTCAGTGTAACTCCTGGATTCATTCACCTTTACAGCAAGAGGTGGGGAGGAAAGAAACCAGTGTGAAAAGGAAATGCATCTTCCCCCCATATGTATTAGGATATATTTGATCACTTTAGGAAAGCTGCTGTATCTCTATAGAAAACTGTAAAATGTCTGTGTTCTCGTCAATTTTCAGTTTGTTTTTATTCTTAGCATTCTTATCTTTCCTGTTACAAACTTTTATCCAGACAAGCACACAAATAGCTCACTTATTCATGCTTGTCCTTTATGTTTTAACATGGCACTGGAGAGCTTGTTAGGTAAATGTATACCCTCTGTTTGTGGCATAAATCAAGTTTCTTCTGGAATAAAACCCACTGACTTATTTGTGATCAGCTTCCTTTATGGAGTGGGTGGGGAGTGGAAATCCACAAAAACTAACCCACTGCATTTGGTCCTCGCAGTGTATCTTCATACGTTACAGGAGTGGATAACTTGTGGGTTCATATTTTTAATATACTCTTAAATGATGGTGAGACTCGTGAAAGCCTGCGGATATGGAGCTATAGTGTTGACTCATGACACAGGCTCTGAGCACTACGGGTTGGTTTGAAACCATCTTCAGACAAGGAGGGCTACTCGTCAGTTGTGTTGTCAGCTGCAGTGCTAGTACTTGTATTTTTATTTAATGTAGAATGTTACTACTGAAGTTGTGCTCTAAATGGCTTTTCAAAAGGACTGAGATGAAGTAAAAGTGCAGTTACTGATCTTAAGGAAATTTGTAACAGTGAGCTTGGAAAAAACAAAAGTGGTGGTAGACTCCTTGGGAGAAGCGTCTTTCTAAGAAGCAGGAAGAAACAATGTATTAAAAAGCATTGATTGCAGCAGAGCAGATAATAAAGCAATTAAAACTATTTTAAAATAAAGTCTGCTGGGCACTCAGCCCAGATGTTTGTATATAGGAGGAAGTAGAACAGGAAGAGCTATTTATAAAAACTTGGTTCATTTTTGGGTGTGAAGCTCTGTGTACTGCAGAAATGAATTTGATACTACTTTTGCAGCTGAGTGGATGGACTATTAAGAATGCAAATTGTAAATATTTATTATGGTTAAGTTAAAGGTAGTAAACATTCTTGCATGAAATACAAATGGGAGTTATATTTCATGTCCTCTGAACTACTGAAAGAGACATGTACAATAGCTTCTGTTAGAGATGAGGTGGGAAGAGCTATGAAAAGAGCTCTCACAGCAGTCTCAAACCTACTACAAGATAAGGTGCTGCAAAGGCTATGGGGTTTTTTTTTTTGCCTGTAGGTTTTTGAAACTGAATTTCCTTGACCGCAGCAGGGAGGGCTGGACAATGTTCATTGAAGCAAACAGGCAGCACAAATTTGTTTTGCTGACTCAACTTAGTCATCTTTATTTGAGTATCCTGCACCAGATGCCTTAAAGAGTCTCTAGGGGATTATTTTCAAATTCCTTGCTCATTAAAGCAGACACTTGCATTATACCCATTGGCCAGAACCTGGTAGTGTTTTAATTTCCTCCTGTAGTTTCAGGGTGACAAACTTTTGTTTAATATAACTGACTCAACCCATTATACAGTTCCTGCTGTACAGTCCTGGTTTCTGTTTTTCCTTGAAAACATCTTGTGCCGTAGGGTTCCGTAGGCTGGCTCTATGTTATGCAACTTCATGTCACCTTTAGAGTAAGGTGAAACTACCTGTTATTTACAGATCTTCGGTGTAATCTTTGCACAGCTAAGTACTTGGAGTTGTAGTCGTGTTGGCTTGCAGATATTTTGACTTTTTGAATGGTTAGTCATCTTTGTTGCTGAATTATGAGATTTTTAAATGCTTGAAAGTAGTACATGTTCATCTTTGTTTTCTCCTGACTTTTAAGTGAGTGTGACTACTGTTGTGGGTAATGGACTCCAGTATGAATTAATTATTTTATGTTTACTCCCACGGCCTTTGTCCATGTTTTTCCCCTTTTTATGCTTGATGTTTACTACTTAGATGTCCAACAAAAGTCCTGATTTCTCTTCCTCATTTTCCCTATTGGTAAATCACATGTTTGCACTTAATACAATAGCTGAAGCAGGCTAAAAAATTGCTGCCTTGGCTGTGGGATAGGAATGAGAAACCTTTAGTTTTCATGGTCTACATCCCAGTGTGTGGTGAAATGGGTTAGCTCTGAATCGTTGAGATGGTGACTTCTTGCATGTGGTTTGCTGTGTGAACATCTGTCTTATGATCCTCCTATGGAGCCTGGGCTGTTCTGTAATAAGTTAATTAGTTTTGTGTTGAGAGACTGCTTAATAAGGGTGTTGTGAAAATCGTTTGAAATAGCTGAATGCTGTAGTGATGAATGTCACAAACTGGAAAAAAAAACATTAGTTTTATCTTCAAAGAGTGGGGTTGAATAGTTTGCTGTAGAAATACTTAATGGCCATATACCTTTTAGAGTACTTATTTGTCATCAGACTTGGTGAGCAGCTACCTTGTGTACCGAGGCAAGGTAATTAGTCTAATCCAGCTCTTTTTTTGTGTGCATTGTAAGTTCCCAAGGCAACCTTAATATTCTTAACACAGCTGTGAGTATATGACCAATCCTTTTAAATTGTAAGACAAAACTGAAAAAAAAAAAAAACAAACAAAAAAAAACCAAAAAACAAACCACTTTCCCTCGTCGGGCGTTATTAGAAATCCTGTGGAGCTCCTTGGTGAGGCTGCAATTTTCAGAACCACCTTGCAGCTGCTTGAGCTAACTGGTTTAATCTCGGTTCTCCCAGTCTCCCTCTTGATGCCTGTCATATGCTGTTTTACGTCTCACAACTTTGCTATTCCTATGTTATCAATCAAGTCTCTGCCATTCCAGTCTTCCTGGTTAACAAGTTCAGCGTATCTGTTTCCTTGTCAGTAATTGCCCAGCTCCAAAGTAACAACTCAGCTAAAATAATACCTTTTGAGGAATTTTTAGGTGGGCCATAATTCACTGCAGTGCGTTGTCCAGCCACACAAACAGCTGTGCCAGCACAAAGAATGTGGAGTTCACACAAAAACAAAAAAGATGAGACAAAATAGCTTCTGTAAGGAAGTGCCAGTGTAAGCTGGCATAAGGTTAGTCAAACCACAGCCTCCATAATATGGAAGCAAGCTAAAGCTGGGACTGGCGGACTTGTTTCTGCAGACTCTCTAGAACTGATCTGCTTCTGTAATAAGTTTGTCTGGGGAGATGTGCTAGAGGAAAAACTATTGCAAAACAGTGAATAGGGCAGAGATTTTTATACCACAGTGGGCTGTGTCCACAAGTGTCAGTCCTAACTTAAGAGGAGCTGCAAACACTGCAGGGAGAGTGGAGGAAAGAGACTGATGTATGTGTACTTTTAAGGTGAGTTTTTATAGTTGCTTAGGGCAGTTGGAGAGACTCACATAGCTCTGGTGTGTACTCTTCGACTGACCAGTGATCTCCTGTCTACAGCTCAATTTCGTATTTGGTAGCCTGGTGTTACACTGTTGCTCGTAGTGAAAAACACTGGAGTAGAGGACTCTCACTGCGGATTCTGCACTTTCAACCTGCAGATCTTTCTCAACTCTTTTAAACTTTTGAAAGAGCCATGTATTTTCTAAGAGATAGAACTGTCTGTATTGTGCCTGTTGGTTTCTGGTCACCTCTTCAGTCTTGGTCTTTGGGACATGCTGAGCGTCTAACCTCATAATTTGCCTATCCAGATAAAGAGTAAATGTCCTCAGAAAAGTTATAATAGCTTCTTAGGGGCTGAAACTTTTAAAGTTACTTTTTGAGGTAAACATCAACATTTGGAAGACCCTCTAAACAATAACAGTTCTTGAGAATCCTACCTTAAATATTCTCTTGTAGGATACCAAGCATGTGGCTGTAGCAGTCACTGACTTTTTTGGGTATTTTGCAGGAGGAAAATAATCAACTAGGTTAGCCTGAGACCAGTGAAAAGAAATCAGCTTAGTAACCATTTTATTACTGTGAACTGAAACTGAGCAATATCTGATTAACTTGTGGTGCCAAGCCTCAATAATTCCATTACTTAAATTAATAGTTCTGATATAAGGCTCTTCATCTGTGGCATGTTCTGTTACAAAGTAGAATTAAAATTATTTTGCAAAGTTTAATTCTGCTTTGATCGTATTGCACAGTGTTTTGTAGATGCTTGCTAGATCATTTAGGTACCAAAGCCATTTTTGCTAGAGAGTGTTCTGATGTTGCAGTGCTGCTGGTTTTGTTCCTATTAGTTCGGTGTACTTGTTTTCTCTCAACCGTGTAAGTTGTCTGCAGTTAGGGAGTATTCATTGGTGTTACGCTGTGGTGTCCTCATCGTGGGTCGTGTTCTGCATGATTATAATGGAAGACTTTCCAGAGGAGCTCAGAGAGAAATACTCCAAGTATGTAGTTGTCAGGGCCTTTATATTGTGCAAATCTGATTTATTATTGTTGCCTGGAGCTAAGCAAAAATCAGAAAAGTGACATAAGAAAAGTAAAGTTGCTAGTCTCTGAGCTTCCTGCTTCAGTCTTTGATTTCTTGTAGTTTGATCCGAATCTAAAACTAGTTTTGGGAGACCAAATTGCAAAATACCAAAAACTGAGAAAGTAGTTAGTTGAGGAATGGGATATCTATGGTTTTATTTTAGATTTTGAAGTTACAACCCTAATACTGCTTTTTATTTAACAAAGGCCTAATGGTAGACAAGGTTACTTCTTGGCTTCTATATAATTCTGAGAACAGTGGCATGAACGCTTGCATTCAGGGCAGTGGTTCTAAAGTTTGCGACTTTAATTCAGTGTGCCTCTTTCACGAAATATTACATGATTTTCCTTTGCAAATGGTGAAAGTAATCACTAAGATCTTGTTTGGGTAGATGTCTCTTCTCTAGAGTTTGCACTTAGATACTGTTTTGTTCTAGGGGTTTTCTGTACCTTTTCAAATCCTGAAAGAGAAATCGTGTGATCTCTTCCAGACTTACTTGGTCCATGTAAAGATATACAACTTCAGCTTAAAGATGGTATGCAAATCATTTCTTGACAAATCAAGAACATATCTGAGACTGCTTAGTCTAAGTAAGTTAAAGGCTTACACTTGGAATAAAACTAGTTTTACAATAAGTCCTCGAAGTAGTGCTTATGAATACATTCTGTTTCAGCTATTCAAATGAGCTGGTTGTCTTTCTGGGAAAGATAGCAGTCTTAAACAAGCTGACTTCACTGGAAAGCCCATACCCAGCCTCCTCCTCGGTCACCACAAACATGCAGTTGGAGAACTCAGAAATGACTCACTCAGACTGAAATGCAGAGCCAGATGCTCGGTGAGGTGCTGCAGCTCAGCACCACCCTCTTGTGCAGCAGCTTGCGGCTGAGGCAAACTAGGGTTTCCCCGTTGATCTCGACTCCTCCCTCCTCTCCCCCCTTCCCCGGTGATGATAAGGCTAGCAAAGGAGGGTTGAAGGGAAATTTTCTGGTATAATTATTCGTTTAGATCTTGCAGAATTGTCAGATTAGTGAGTTTTCAGGCTGGCTCATGATTCACTTGCAGTCTGTGATACGTGAAGCAGCCTTCTCCTCTGCTTTATTTTGGTCCTGGGCAGGACCGAGCAAACAAAAGCTTTCTAGATATTTCTCAGGCCTGTGGAAGACAAGTGGTAAAACAAATTTACAGAAACAAAATCTTAGTGCTTGCTAACAAACACATGTATCTGCTTGCAGGCGAAAAACACCACAACTACTGTTTTGAGAACTTCTTACCCATTTCTATGGATGCAGGGAGTTCCTGATATAGCATTTTCTCCAGCTGTTATTTTGGGCTTCAGCTGATTCAACAATGCTGCTTTCTCTTTCCTACCTACAGCTGCAGGCGGTTGTAGCTGGTTATTTCATCTGAGTGAGCAATGTCCTTCGGGCTATGTTGGCTCGGGGATGTTAATAGGGTTCAGATGTCCCTGGGCTCGCAGAATCCTGGGCTCCTCCTCCCTCGTCAGTCCATTCTGCTGCAGTACTTCAAAGCAAACCAGTACTGAAATCTTGATTCATCTTGAATTTTCCTGGGGCTCTGTGCCTTTTTCTTGGTGGGAGTGTGGTGGGTTTTTTTCTTTTCCACCACATCTCTCAGTACCACTTGTTAGTTTTGTGGGTTTTTTTCCCCACATGGAGTAGTGATCTGTGGTTGGTAGTGGTGTTTTCCATTTGCAAGCTAATTGCTCTTCAGACATAATTTTTGTACTTGCCAAATTTTTCAGAAACAGTATATTGCAAGTTACTCCTTGGAAGGTGTCATTTGGTAGGATATTTTTAATATTCCTATCTTGTTGAGGAAACCTCCCAGGCTTTTGTATTTAAGTCATCAATTTTTTCATTTTCCTGTGAATTATTCCCTAAGGTTTTCAGGTAGAACAGAACATGATGTGCATGGCAATTAAAGACTGAGCACCTAATATTTTACTGGAAGAGCCTGAAATTAGTGGTTCCTCCTGCATGATGTGTTGATCACCTGAAAGATGAAGACCTATTGGGATGTGAATGGTGGTGACTCACCTGGAGTGATGTGCCTGAAGTCCTGTTAATACTATTATAAATGCCCTTCAAAATTGAGCAGAGACTCTTCCTTCTAAAAAAAGCCATGTTTCTAATCATTTTACGGTAAAACATACGTAATGATGGGTAGTTTGGAAGGGTGTCTTTGTGTTGCTGAACTGGCTAAACCATTCTTTTGTTACTTGGCATGTGAAAATGCTCATTTATTGTCGTGGCTGAAGAGTTTCAAGGGGTAAGAAAATATTCCTCTTGTTTGGCTTTGTCACAGGATACCATACTGTTCTTGTGGCAGCACAATGCTGAGCAGAAGTTTGGAAATTAAGTTTAAGAACTGAGGGAGTGGAGAGGTATAGAAATATGGCTAGCTGGCAGTAGTACAGTCACTTCAGTAGCTGTTGCTATGTGCGTGTGTTTACCTCCATAGCAAGGCTAAAAGCAATTTTAAAACTGCATTCAGAGTTTTACGGGAGCCTGTGTTACATTGTTTACAAAATGAAGTTAAAATGTGATGGTTTAAATCAGTGTGTGTGACTTTCTGTAGGTGAGTTGGCCAAGGATGTAGACATCCTTGTAGTCAGCTGGTGGAAAGTAACACTGAAGCCAAAGTAACCTGCTTGCTGTTATATTTATGGCACCATGGGACCCCTTGCTGAGCCAAAGACACCCAGGAGATTTGTGTCGCATGTAAACACATGACTGGTATTTGAGTTTCTTGTTCTTCAAACTCATATTCTGAACAATACTAGCCTCTTGATAGGCAGAGATGAAAGGACTCTGGATCAGCCATGTGTTGCTGACAGACTCTTGACATATATGTGATCTTTCTCCCTTCCATCTCTGTACCGCCCCCCCAAAAAAAAGGGGAGGAAGTGGTGTTTGAAATGTTCTGTGAACATTGAACTTCCTAGACAAGCACTTTGAAAAGAGTTAACTTGAGAGACTAACTCATTTTCTGACATGGCAAGGACTTTTTTATTTAAAAAAAAATAAACTAGGCCCTTTGTTAAAGGAAGAACATATGCTTGGTTCTGTAGACTTCTCGAGATAGATGTTGTATAGCTACTCATCAAGAGAAGTGTTTTTACTGCAGAGGCTTCCTTGCTTTTCTTCTGTTGCTACTGAAAAAATGATTTATAGTGGTGCAAGCTGACATGGATTACTTGGATGATGGAATTTAATACTATATCTTCAAGTAGATGGAAGAATCCACAGAGGGCTGAGATGAAGAACATGCAGCTCATACTTTACTACTAAGCTCCTGCTTTACTACTACTTACCATTGCTTTCCTAGCTGGCAAGTTTGAGCTCAGAATTGGTTTATCATATTCTTGCTCGCTGTCTTGTGCCGTTTCCTTTTATTTGATGGACTAAGGAACTGAACCTTATAATAAGTTTTTCCTGAAGTTACTGTTGTGTGTCGCCTCCCCTGCCATACAGCTCTGCTGCGGGATGTGGATACTCAGCTTTCCAGATACTATGGAGTGTATCTGAAGCTTTGCTCTGATTCCAGTGCACCCCATTTTTTCCATACCAGATTGCAATATGGGGTAACAGTAGTTGTCTGGGTAATCATGTTTTTCCTTCTCGTGTACTTGACATGTCAAATATTTTAAATATGATTCCGCAGCATGTAACCATACAGGGGAGTTAGTTTAGGAAAGTGATCTCTTGATTGTTGAAGTGTATTTAGTCCAGGAATGCTAAACCTTGTTTTAGCATTGTTGTTGATGCAGGTGTGCCATACAGTAATCTCTCTACAGTTTGCACCAGATTTTTTAACTACTCTTGGAAAAACATGCACCTGCCTGATGAAATTAACTTCCAGTTGGCTAAAACTAAGTGGGCTTTTTTTTTGTTGTCGGTTTTTTTTTTTTCTAAGACTTAGAGCTTGATGTAGGACTGGACCCTTTTGTCCATCCTATCTTCTGCATTCGTTGTTTGGGATCTTTTTGCTATAAACAGCTCTTCTAAACTGAGGCTACAAGAACACTTTCTCAACAAGTGTAACAAACCAGGAATGAAAATGCTCAGCTTTTAGATTCCTTGAACATAAAACAGTGCAGTGAGTCACAGCACTACTACTGCTTAACTGAGGGGAGTTGGCAATTTTTTATTATTTATTTTTTAAAAAAAACAGACTAGTCCAGAAGATTGGTATGGTTGAATTTTCCTGTATCTTCCAGGACAGAACAGCTGATTTCCTGCCTAATTAACCTACTGTTTTGTGAAGTGCTTTCTAAAGCCTTGATCCTGTGCATTTACATATATTTGCATAAGTAATGCAAAAAGGAAGGTGCTCTGGAGAATCTGACTGGAGCTTCTGGTGAAGTTGGCAGGATTTGCTGTTGCACTAGTTCCCTGTCTGCTCAGGGGGAGCTGTGAAACAGCTTCGCAGCTACCTTGGAAAGGCATATTAAATAGTGGTAGAAAAGCAGTCAAATCCAGCCTAGAGCTCTGCTCCCTGGCTACTCATACTTGCCCGAGTGACGGGCGGTGAAATCTGCGCTTAAAAGCATAAAAGGTGACTGATGGGATAGAGGTGCTTATCGTGTGGATACAGAAAGTTGTGGAAAGATAATTAATTACCAACAAAAGTTGAATGAATCAAAAAGAATAGTGCAAGATTGTTTTAGAGCTGAGTTAAGTAAGCAATCAATGGCAACTCTCCATGATGCCATTAATCATCTTTTAACTATCCAGGCGGCTATAGTTTTGTTACTTTATTGGAAATATGTTTATATTCACGCAGGAAATATTTTATCTTTTACATAAGTGACATTTTCCTTGTCACGTAGCTCCAACACTATGAGACTGAAGGCATTTAATTAATCTTGTTCACTTTCCATGGTGATTTGCTAATGTACTATTTCCGTTATTTATTAGCTCTTTTTCCTTTTTTTTCCCCTCCAAGGGGTACTTGAGGTCAGAAAGTACAAAATATCTAACCTGAAGCCAGTAAAGCTGCAAAGTAATGACTTTGCTTTTAAAGATTTCTAAAGCACCTTCCCCCCCTCTCCATCTGGAAGGGAAAGGGTGTATCCTAGGGCAGAGGAGAACCTTGTTTGGGGACTTCAGCTTTTTTTGACAGAGCTGTGGTTTGCTGATTTGTTAAGTAAAGGCATGGCTTCATTGTGAGAGTGAGCAAATGTGATAGAACACCAGTGCAGAGAGGTGGTCCTGCCTAAAGCCTTGCCTTCCTGAAGGCTCAGGGGAGCCCTTCTGCCAGCAGTGCAAGTGTGTCCACATGGTCAGTCAGGTCAGCTGTGTGTCCTGCTGAAAACTAATCCTCTCTGGAGGCAAAGGGAAGAGCAGAGAGAGGACAGGGATGGGACATGAGTTTCATTTAAAATATGCAAAATGACTTGGTTCTCCTTGTGGCCTTTTTAAGCACTAGTAGGAGCAGTTAGTGGGCAAGTTGGGAGTTGAGCCGTAATTCCTTGCTGCAGAGGAAAGGTTATGTCTCGGTCTATGGCAGCTGTGATACAGATCTTCTGGGCTGTAATGGTTTCTCTCCGTGCAGGGAGGCTAGTGACTTTGAAATGTAGAAATTGGTCACCTCCAGAATTAACAAGGGGAGAAGTAATAGAAGAAAAAGTGGAGTATCTTGAAGTCTGTTGCTGCTTGAAGCTTCTGTTGATATGTGCTTTATCAATGGAATAAGGTTGTTAATTCTTGAGCTTGTTGTCATCGAGCAACAGAAACCAAATTTTGTCTGATAAGGTCTCTTCTAACTAGCTTCACCATTTTTAACACTCAAGCAATATTGCAATTTGTCATGAGAAGAAGCATTAAAATCAGATGACTCTGATACTGCCAGTTTAAATACCAGTCTTTTAGTGGAAATATTTTTCAGACTTTTTTTGCAGCAAATGCTGGCCAGCTTCAGTGTAAAGGAAATGAAGGTGTAATATCGGTATGGGACTTCCTGGAAAAAAACAAACAAACCAACAACAACAAAAAGAAAACAGGAAAAAACCCAAACACCCCAACGTTTTGAAATATCTGTAGTCTATATCTGTGGTAAATTTTTGGGCATCTTTGAAATGCTGCTGTTTGTCCCAATGCGAGACAAGTCTAAGTCTATTGCTGAACCTGAAAATGAGTGCATTAGGCTTAATCCATCTTAATATTCTGTCTTCAATGGTGTGGGTTTTGCACTAAGTGGTAAAGAAACCTCCATAAACTGCTCTCCTGCGTCTTTGTCAAGAAATTGAAAAGTTATTCTACTTTTTTTTCAGCTAGTCCTCTGGTAAGACTTCTTCCTGGAGTTATGGAAGGCTGTGGAGGATTGTCTTACAGAAAAGAAACTGTATCCTTCTTTTCCATGCTTAGAGTATCTTCCCTTCTATTTTGAATGTACATCACTTCCACCCCTGTGGTTGTGTCCTTTTCCAGTCTAGGTTGTGTCTTAGTAAATCTTTTGCTCAAGAGACAACTTGTGCTTACTCTGAACAGCAATTTGCCAGGTAGATAATGTTGTATTAGCTTGTTTGCATCTATCTACGTGTCTTTAGGGAATCTGACTATATGCTCCCACGAGGAGTCTTTGAAGGGATAACTTTAACTTGTGGTTCGGTTTTAGATGTTACTTCATTTTACCTCCTTTTGGCTGCAGGAGTTGCAGGTCTTGGTTCAGTTCTTTCCTTACTTTTTTCACCATATTGTACCCTTGGCCAGGCAGTTTAACTTACCAATTCAGCAGGGGAAAAAAAGTATTTTTAAGGAGGAAGGATGACATATTTTTAGGAAATTAAGTAATTTGTTTCTGGTAGGATCTGATAAGTATGAGAACCAGTGCAAAAGGAATAGGCAACCTGGCCAGTTGCAGGGAGTAGCTGGGCAATGAGTCTGCCCATCATGGGAGCGAGCTGTTGCTAAAGGGATGCAAGACACTAAAAGCCTCATTCTTTTCAGTTTTAACTTCACTTATGTTGAGTACGCTTGCAAACTCTCACAGCAGTACTACTCTATAGCTGTCTTGAGCTAGCAGGCATAATATTTACATGGGCAAAAAATGTGGAAGGACTTTACTTGAGATGACATTTTTCTGTGCAGCCACAGTGCACCGCCACTTATTTTTATAGGGTACATCTGTGGTACATTTGCTTACTAAAAAACTCTTCTCTTCTGCATGTACTGCTGTTCAACACACCGTTCTAATTTTTCTTTGTTCAGAGACTAACAAAAGTATCTCCTGTCTGCCAGTCTAATAAAAGACGTGCTTCAAATTCAAGTGGTTTCTCCCCTGTGTGACCTGTTTGTCTCTTGTGCACTCTTTCTACTAGACTGTGTCACATCAGTACAAATTGCAGCAGATCAGCAGCACTACCTGTGACATAAGGTAAAGGGACAACCCTGATCAAGCTCTTCTCAACTGTCTGGCCTTGATAAAAGCAGGCTGAGTTCCTGCTTCTTACTATATGCTGCATCTAGTATTTGATCATCCGGTAAGTGAATGTGGCTTGCTAAAAGACCAGTGCCTAATCTGGCATAAAGTCTGTTTAGGGCTTTTGTTTTGTTTTATTTTGGGGCTCGCTTTTGCCGAGCTCATAGTCTGAATCGATTCGCTTTCTGATCGAAGGGTTTGGTGGAGGACAGAAGAGGAAGCGAGACTGCTCTCACTTGTCACGTGTCAAACCATGTAATTCAGCTCAGCCATGAAGCAAAAGTCTGGAAACTCACAGCTTGAGCTGATTTTGGACCTGCTGCTGAACCAGAGTGCTGTGTTTTGTGGGTGGTTTGGTTTGGGTGTTTTGTGTGGTGGTTTTTTTTTCTGCTACCTTTTCTACCGTTGTTTCTGCAGCACTCATTTCAGTCATAGCTTGGTGTTTGCTTGTTTTTTTTTTCCATAACGTGAATTGTTTCTCATACCTTAGATCAATAAAATGCTATGATATGAAGAACTCCAGAGAGAATTGTGACTGCATGCGCAGGTGTTCTTGGGAGATGTTGCACTCGCCAGCTTTCTCGGTGACTGAACTACCTAATCTCATTTTGATGTTGTATCAAAGATTTTTAGTTATTGTGATTGATTTTAACACTTCCTCCTCCTTTCAGCATTTTCTGAACAATGCTGTTTTAAGAGCCACGTATTAATGCATGTCATGACTCCAGTGAGCAGTAGGCTTGAATGGGGTTTTGGACAAAAGTTGTGATGCTTGGCTCTAGCGTACTTGTAGACAGCACTGGTAAATTCTTAAGGACTTTCATTTTATTTCTGTAGATTAAATTTAATACTTGAATCCAAATCTTGGATGCTCACTATAGTTTCTTCATGTTATCACTAAGCCTTGCTTTCCTATGGTACAAGAAGCATGGAAATGCAAAGATGCGGAAGGTACTGAACATATCTGAAATTTAGATGACATCAAGTATGTCTGTCTGTGTACCACTTTATATATATGCAACAAAAGAAAATTGTAACTGGTGTACCAGAAGTGGAGAATGACATATTCAAATACATCCTTGTAATTTCAAGGGACTTAAAACACAATCAGCGGTCTTGGCAGATGGCCAAGGGCACAGGCAGCTTCTGGAACTCTTCCAGCTGCTAATGGAGTGTAGATTCTGATTAGATTTAACTGTGGCCACTGAGTCTTGGTGCGCATGTTGCTCTACATGTTAAAATGTATGTTTTTCTAACTACTAATATTTCATTTTAAAAGCTATTTTAATAGTCTAAGGCAGCTGTACAGTATCCTCATGACATGGATCTTTCCTATATGTTAAGCACAGTAAAGACTGAAACACCAGTGTTATGTGAGTGAGTGCGGTCTAGTACATCACGTTTTCTATCTACTATAAAACGCAGTGTTCTAAAAGCTTTAAAGTATTTTTGTGCTGGCGGCCTTAAATCCTCCTGAGAAACACTGCTGTGTTACTTCTGTGAAGTCTGTTCTGTTAATGTAATTAAATGGTTAAAATAAAATTGTGGCTGGGTGGTTGAAGCCTTTGACAAGACTTCAGACTTGTAGTTTGGACACAAGCCTGCTCAATCAGTTGCCTGCTTATCTGTTTTACTGCCGCTGAAATTGTTGCAAAGAAATGGAATGATAGGGCAATTCCTCGTACTTTGAGACATGTTGGTGTCAGGAAGAATATACTAAAGCAAGGCTGTACAATGAATTTATTGTTTTAATTTACTTTGGAAGAAATGTAGAACTTCTCAAACTTCAGACCCCAAAGAATAAACACATAATCGCTAGACTAATGTAAAGTCAAGTCTGGTTCTGCAAGTGCATTCCTGGTAAAATAGTTACAAATGCTTTTTGCTTTGATACCACAGCTAGTTTGAGAGAAGGGGAAGGTAGATTACTGTAGTGTTGGTATAATCCTATGGAGTAGGTGGTTATGTACTGGATTAGATCAGCTCTCTATGTAGAAGTACATCAGGATTTATTTTTTCTTTTTTGCATTATGAATTTGTCAGCTCAAGGAGTCAGTCTAATTGACTTCAGGAGCAATAAAGGTGAGGCAATACTTTCTGTGGAAGACATCTTGTAGAATTGATCCAAAAGCATAACGACGTAAGTGTCTGCAGAAATAAATGGCTATGCCTCAGTAAACTTCTTGTAAAGAATCATTGATGAGAAACCTTCAAATAAGCCTTTCTAAGAGAAACAAAAGTCACCCATCTGAATGATCTGAGAGAAACTCTTTAGATTCTTGGTTTTTTCTTAGGTGGTTTTTGTTCCTAGTTATTAATATATCATTTTATAATACAGTGATGTAACTGCAGTGATGTCATAAATAGATTTTAGAGTCAAAGTACCCTTGTCATTCCTTCATCATTGTTAAATTCTGCAATAAAATTTGCTATATTTTAGTGCACTGTTACATATGCTGTGTTAGAGGTCTGTGAATTTTAAATAATGGCTTTTTATTAACAAAAGGGTGATTAATTGCTGCATTTCTCTCTTCAGTCTTACTTTTGGTCTTTTGGTCCTTCCAGTTAGCTTGGAAATGAACAGGCAGAAGTCTGTCTGTGTGCAGTGAGGCTTCTAAGTTCCCACTAAACTTCATGATGTTTCTGGTGAGACTCCAGGAATACTTACCACACTATCTCTAAGACACCTGTGTCTTTTCTATGCATTTCTNACCCCTGTGTCTTTTTTATTCATTTTTTTTTTTTTTTTTTTTTTTTTGAGCTGAAGAAATGAACCAGGACTGTGTAGTGAGGGGAGGCTGTTGTGTACCTTGACTCTCTTCCTCTGGAGATACTCAAAACCTTCCTGGATATGATCCTGTGCAACCGGGTCTAGGCGAACCTGCTTTAGCATGGTGGCTGGAACTACATGGTCTCCTAAGGTCCCTTCCAACCCCTACCATTCTGTGACACACAGAAACAGGAATGTGTATTGTGCAAAGGAACTACAAAAGTTAAATCTTGAGACTAAGACAATTGAAACTCAGGCTAAAGCTAAGGGAGGTGAACTAGCGAGCTATGCTCTGTCCTTTACTGAAAAAAACCCCGTAAGATTAAGTGACTTGTCAGTTATTGTGATGTGGTGAGCATTATGGATCCATTTCTTTCAGTGTGTTTTGAAGCCCATGTTCTGCTGCTATTCTGAAGAAGTATTGAAGACTTGGAAGTCAAGTGTGAATGTCAGTTGGATGTTAAATATGTTACACTGAGGTTTTGGGGGAAGACTAAAGAATTAAAACTCAAATTTATTTATAATATTTCTGAACCTCCACTCTGCATTGTGGGTAAATCAAGGTCCTACCTTCACGCTTGAACTACAAGGTAAACTGCTCTGAAATGCATTAGCATCATCCTGAGCACCATTATTGTAGAAAATAAGAAAACTAATTCTATAGCTAATGCAAATTTAATGTCGTGGTGTAAATTAGTTATTCATCTCTCTTATATAAGTGATGCACAGTCTATGGATGGGAAAATGAATAAAATTAAGACTGCATGGTGCTGTTCATGACTCTTTACTTCTTGCAGACTATTCTCCAATGCCTGTATAGTCCAGTACCTTTTGGAAAACTGTTGGCTTGCGTGAAGCAGAGCATTTGGTTGGTTCTAGTCCTTCCTCTCTCAAAACATCCCAGAAAACAGAATTGTGCCCAGCTTCTGGTCTGGCTTCTCTTTTTCTTCACTATGTAAATCGCTGGGGCAGAGAGGGAGAAAAATCAAGCTTATTTACAGTGGTAGGAAGCAAGTTTGATAGAGAAATACCTCTGATGTGTTGGTATTTCTAGCTTTCTCTGTATAGTATGCTTCATAATTTCAAAAGGCTTGAGTTGACATGTGTCTGATCAGAGCATTCATGTTTTAAATGACCCCTGCTGATGCAAAACAAAAGCAAGGGGAGCTTGAGCATGGAAAGTACATGAAAGGAAGATGATGCCCTGCAGCAAGTGGCTCAATGTCTGTAGTGTACTCATAGGGATCTGGCTACTACAAATTGTATCAACTTCAGCATAAATGCAACAAATAAGTGTCTGTAAATAACAAACGTTTATGTTTCCCTACTCTTACAGAAGTAAGCTCTTAAGTCTTTTTTAGTAATTTCAGAAAGTCCGTTCTCTTCCCCCATTCCACCTTTTAGCAACTACTGGAAAAGGCATGTTTTATCAAAAATAAAGTCCTCTAGTTAAAAATTTAAGTTTAGAGTGTGTGGCTTTCCTCTGTTTTGCAGGGAGGGAAGATGGGAAGGGGCCACTTAAAAAAAAAGCAAACAAAAAAACCCGAACAACTTTAGTGGTAAACTGCAACTTTCTTTTAGCTGTTGTAGTTGGTTTTCTGATGCACTAAGTAATTCTTTCCGTTATGAATGTTCCATAAGGGCTGGAGTTTCTCCTCTGTTCTGAGATCTGTAGGTCTTTGCAGTCGTTTGACTTGAACACCGACATTTATAGTTGCATTGAAACAAACTCCGTAACCCTAAGGGTTTTACTGAAAATATTTCTCCTTGCTATGATGTCTCTGGCACAGGCAGTCAAAAGTAGTATTTGGTTTGAGGCATCTTAAGATTATTTATAAAAACTTTTGAGGACTACACTGGAAAGTGAAATCTGGAGCTATATTCTTCTCATTATAGCTATAAAGCTGTTTTGCGTTATATGAATTGTACCAACTAGTATATAACAATACCACCTATATCCAGGATGTTTACTGCCTGTTGCTCACATCCAGTTCCTCAGGGCGTGTATCTGACCAAATCAAAAACATTACCTTGCATATTATTTGGTTTAGTCATAAACCAGCTTCATACTGTTTACTTAAATTACTGATTTATGCAATACATCCACAGATAAATTTGAAATGGTTAAAGTAATCTGGCTTAAGTGTTGTTACCAAAAATTCTTGAGGTACATGGGGGGCTTCAAAATTGCATGTATGGGACAATACCTATGAAAGAACCAGGCATTATAGATAGACAGTTACTAACTCCTTTAGGAAACTCTTCAGTTCACAGTCTATACAAATCTGATCTACAGACTTAAATATGACAAATGTCTGTTGAAAATGGTCTTAAATCTGCTCCCTCATGGACTTTGTGGTTCACTTGAGCTTGAATTGTGCACTGACCACTTCTAATGAAAGCAGTTAGTTTAGCACTAGCTGTGTTATCTTCCTGCTGTTACAGCCTCTGGGTTTGTCTTTTTTTTTTTGGTTTTCTGTGCAATGTGTGGTTTGATGTGTGGTTGTGTTGGTTTGTTTGCTGTTTTGCTTTGTGGTTTGATTTTTCTTTTTTGCGTTAAAGCTCAGACACACTAGTTACCAGAAAGGATAGTGGAGGTATTTTTCATGCCTTCATTTCAGAAGGTTGAAAAGAACAATTATTTTAATCTGCTTTTGACTGGTATACTCAGTAACTTTTAACTCTATTTTAAAGCTTTTCTGACAGTAAAGGAATTTGTCCAAAAGGCAGAAAGCAAGAGTGTCTACTTCCCCCACCCACCCTGATTTCTGTACATGAAACTTTGTATACAAGGATAATTCCTCAATGTATTTGTCACTCTCCAGGCTCTGTTCTTGCTTAGGTTCTCCTGGGGTGCCTGACTTTTACTTCCTCTAAAGCTTCATCTTTAACAGAGAGAAAAATAGGCAGTTTGATTGCTTGCCTAGGGAGTAACCTATGTGACTAAAAGGGGAACAGGTCAGACTTTCAGTTTGTGCAACAGCATGTATGTTTATGAACTGCTGACTTAACTAGATTCTCTTTCAGAGGAATCCTTTTGATACCCCTATAACAGGATTTCATCTTCCCTTCCTTCCTAAACTCTTGTATCCTCTAGATTTTGGAGTCCTTGTATACTTAAAATGAAAATCCATGCTCGTGCTCCTGTATCTTATCCCACAACTCTAAATTCATCAGTATTTGAAAGCAGGTGTGTATTTAGCCTATCTGCAAAAACTTTAAGATAAATGTGATAGCACTGAGATAATGCTTGTAGCTAAACATGTCTTTGAGCAAAAATACACTCTCTTGTCCTATCATCTCTTCTTTGAAAATGTGTTTCCTGAATCAATCTTGTTTTTGTACAAACCCTTTTGAAACCTTTTAAACTTAACCTTTTAGTATGTGCTATATATGATCGATGTAAAGGCCCCAGCTCTGTTCAGAGTGGTTCACAGGTACCAAACTACTGCCGTGCACTTGTTTTCTGTAATAGTCAAGATTTGTAAACAAAATAAAGTGTTCTTGTTTGTTAACGATTTTGTGTAGTTTGTCAATAATCCACATGGACCCTGTCTACAAGGGTATGTCAAGTGCTTTGAATTTATTGACTTCCATTGAACTACTCCACAGTCTCTATGATAGCATTGTAGGATTTTGGGGGGTTTTGATCTGGGTGTTTTTTTAAATTCGTGTATAATTGCTTGTGAACTTTATTAAGTTCAGCTACCACTTTTTATGCACATATGAAAACAAAACAAAAAAAAAAAACAAACCACAAACCCAAAGACAAAAACAAAACACCCAAAACCTACAAACCCCCAAGCAGAAAACCAAACCAATCTGGCACAGATTCAGGAGAGACACAAATTATCAAATCCATGCTTCTGTGTCTGTTTTGTTTTGTTTTTTTACTGTTCCTCTCCGCTGCCACCCCCCCCGGCCAAGATGGGGAGGGAGACCTAATTTAAGAGTCAATGGAGGTGTCTGCTTGTGTAACACACATACCATGGTGTGAACCAGCTGTGCGTATTACACATTTCTTACCACACGGCATGACTCAAAGAAAGGGTAGGTGAGAGTAGACTAGTTTGTTCTTTAAAGGCAGATCTAAGCCTTTATAATCTTTTGTACATCATCAAATATATGTATCAGTCGATCTCATTCAAAGAGATGCTATAAAAAAAGACGGAAAAAAAAAAGCTTGTTAAAAAGAAGGTAACTAGACAGCTTTTAAGATGTAAATCTCAGTAACGTGGAGCATAGTGAAGGAGACAGGTATAGGACATGGAGATTGTATCTGAAGCAGAGCACCATTGTGTGCCAACTAGCAAGAGAACTATAACGGAAGAAAGATAGGTAGTATGGAGAAGACAACTGGGAGGAAGACAACTGTCTTCAAAACAACAAAAAAAAAAGCAGAAGGAATGTTCAAATGAGTTAAGTAAAAATTTAGTCTAGTAGTCCAAGTGTGGAAGCTCACTGAAAAGTTTGTGGTTAGCAAAAGGCATCAAAATGGATAATAATGCTCTTTCCTTCGATGAGGAGATTTCTAGACTGACTGTAGGAATTGCTGATGATCAGGATGAAAATGGAGCACATGTAGTAGATGCAGCTTTTGCAAAGAAGTTAATTATTTATGTCTCTTCAGTGGGGAGGAAACGGGAGATGTTCCAGTTTTTAACCCTTCTTGGCAACAGATTCCTCAGCTCTGGTGGGTTTAACACAATAGAGATAGGAGAAGAGTTTGTGGAAGTAGCTGAAAACACGGCCAGCAGCAAAGTACAAGGACAGAGTGGTATATTCACTCTGGTTCTGAAAACTCAAAGATCAGCAGAATTGCTGATGGTGGTATGTGAATTCTTGTCTGAATCTACCATTATACCAGGTGTATAAAGAAAGGCAGCGTGATGCCAAAATGTAGCACTTGTAAGGCTGTAGTCCCAGTTTCTGAAACAGTCAAATTAGTAGTGTTACTTATGCAGGTATCCACTGCTTCTGTCATTTGTTATAGTCTCTGCCTGGGAAAAGTCAATGTGACTTTTATAAGGAAACCTGGGTTTCTACTTCGTGGAGGCTGTTGGAGGGACAATAATCATGTGGAGAAGAGAAATATAGGTGTCTCTAGTTTGAGTGGATTTTGAGGGTCCCTCACTAGCTTTAAAGGGAGCTTAGTTAGCTGTAGCATAAGAAGGGAAGGCCTTTGTGTGGATAAATAATTCCCTAAAAGATAAAGAACATAAGGTGGAAGTAAATGCTTGGCTGTATCAATCAAAGTAACTTCTAGGCAGGACAAATTACTGTGGCAATCTAACATCTTCCTAAATTACCTGGAAGAGCCCTGGTGACTACTGGGGAAGAAAGCTTGCTGAAGATACTAAATTATTTGGGATAAGAAGGGCTGAGGAACAACTGCAGAGAGACACAGAACAGCTCAGGTGACTGAATTTCCAATATTGTCGTTTGCTAGAGTAGCTACCTGAAAGCGATGCCTTGAGGAGGACAGTCCCAGCTTTGCATGCAAAGTGATGGATGCTAAATTTGCTGTAACCGTTCAGGAGTGAGGTCCTAGTACTGGTCAGCATTCAGTAGGAATCAAACAAGCAATTGTTGAGAGTTACTAGAAAAGGAACAAAGAGGAAACCAGAAAAGGTTGCCATGCTACTGTGTAAATCCAGCTTGCATCCACGTTTTTAATGTTCTGTGCTGTCCTCTCCTCCTGTTAAGAGGTATGGCAGAGCTTGAAGCTCAGTTGAGGGCAATGAGGATGATCAAAGTTATGGAACATCTTTGATGTAAAGACTTCTCAGGCTGGAAAAAAAGATGACTGAAGGAGGTATGAAATCTCAAAAATCATGAGTTAAACTGAGGACTGGGTAGGAAGTGATTTTTCCATTGAAGATGTAGAAGTCAGGTTCAAAACAACCAAGTGGTTCTTCATGCATAAAGTTTAAATTTTTAGAGGGTTTAAGCTATCAATCTTTTATTTCATCTTTGATCACAAATCATTGTGACATACTATAGACTTGCTGTCTACATTACAAGAGCACTGAATTTTAAACTATCAAGGTGATAGACATCTGCTTTGTCAATGACAAGTTATTACTATGCCGGTTCAAAATTAATGTATATTTTATGTATTAAGTATCTTACAGCACAGTAGAAATCTAATTGAATTCTAATGATCTTGCTGCAGTGAATTTGAAACCAATCTAAATATGCTACCTTTGATTTTAATGCTTTTCTTTTGCTTGCCTTAGAGTCTTTTGTAGCTATTTTTTTTCAGTTTGATTATGTATTTTGTAGTTGTTGTTAAAATAGTCCATCTAAAAATACTATTCATCGGGAAATGTTGCTATATTTAGTTACTTAAGAGTTTGTGCAGGGGATGCTACTCTGATAGAGCTGAATGTTCTCTCCATCAGTTTAACCTGTGAGACTTCAATCAGTTTTATGTTAGACAGTGTAAAAAAGGTCTGTCACTGTGAGGGAGGCAACTGATAATCAAGACCTATGTTTAGTCTTTGCTTTACCATCTAATCTTGGTGCTTTCAGCTGTCCTGCTGGATAATAGAAAAGATGAACCTTACTTTCCCTTATAAAGGGACAGATGGAAGGAAAGCTCTGCTGGAGAGTTTATTGTAAGAAGTAAATCTTGCCCTTGTCCTCGACACACCACCTCAGCTAAAATTAAAGATTATTTCCTTGATTCAAGTAATGTAATCAGCAGCTGAGTTAATAGCTTTCCTTCAAGCACAGAATTTTTACAATTGATGAGTTTCAAACGGTTAAGTGCTGCGTCGTCCAGCAGTGGCAGTGCTTGCTGACATGGACCACCATCTTTCTTCTGCATGTATATGTGTTTCTGCTGCTGTGTTAGCTTCATCTAATTCTCCTTTTTGAAAAAGTAACTAAAACTTGGTCTTGTATGGAATGATATCATCATTTACTTTTTGTGTTAAGAGATGTGTAAGAATGAGTTGCAACTTTAATTTTTTTCCTACAGCTTTTAGCTGAGGAGATGAGTAAGTTATGAAGTTATGAGAAGTGACCTTTGATAAAAGTCCAAAGCTGCTGCTACTTCTGTTTGAGTCTTAATGAAAAAATGTAAGGCTGAAGTGAGATAAAGGAATTTCAGTGAGTGGTCAGAGGTGGACACTATGCAATCTCTTCACAGTATCTAACAAAAACAGTAAGACTGCTGTGATGGTTTTACTTAGGCTTTTACAGGATCTGAGCAGAGGTACTTGACTTTTATGACATAAAACATCAAGGTATTAAAGGAAATTAATGATTACTTGCCTACTTCTCTATAATGTGCAAGACTTGAGACTTTCAAAACTTGCCTGGATGTGTTCCTGTGTGATCTGCCCCTAAGTGATCCTGCTCTGACAGGGGTGTTGGACTAGATGATCTTCAGAATTCCCTTCCAACCCCTGCTATTCCATGAATCTGTGTAGTTATAGGCCTTTTGTTCAGTGTACTCATTATTTATGTGAAAGATTTTTTTATTACTTGTATGATTATTTTAATAAACAAGAGGTCTTCATATGACACCATAAAGTTTACATGCCTTATATTCATTATGTTCATGGTGGACTCAAAGTTTCTGGATACTTTGTGATAAAATTCTGTTGCCCTCATCATTATTCTTTAAGACTGTCATTAAATATGCTCAGATTGAGTTTATAGGAAAAGATGACTTGAAAAGCTAGTAGTTGATGTTGCTGGAAGTTAAAGACATGCTTCTCAACATAAAACCTCTTAAACCTCACTGATATTACCATATGCAGTCTCAGTTACAAATAAACTTCTATGTATTCTCTGAAGGCTGTCACTCTGGTTGCTGTGCTTGAGAGAGGATGAAAATACACTTCATTTTCCTTTGGGTAATAACTTCTTTTTCTGAGTTTCTTATTTTATTTGAAATTCAAACATGTTATCTACACACTGAGCCACTATAATCCTATCATATTCTGGCATCTTTGGTTTGCCCTGTAATTTTGTGTGAGCAAGCGTTCTGTGTCAAAAGTTGTGCTGATAGGTCTACAAATTGAAATTGAGACCCAGTGCTCTTACTTCTCTCTACTCAACTCTAATCATCTAAACCTACAACAGGGAAAATTGACTTTGTGTCTTCCTTGACTACCTACCTGTAAGCGAAGGGACTTGTTCCTGGCATATCGGGATGATGAAAGGCATCAGTTGCTTCTGTGAACTTCTCGGCATCAGGCTTCACTGATGGTGATCATTGGTTCTGTTCCTTGAGGAGGTGGTGACACAGCATATTATTGAAATGTGGAAAAAACTCTATTCCATTTAGTGATCCTGAAAAAAAAAAAGCCTATCTGCATTAGCAGACTTCTAATCTATAGTTTTATTTGAGGATATTTACAGTAGATTTTAGAGTTGTAAGAGGCTCACCCATTTCTCTTGCCACTTAACACATGCTTCCTACTCTAAAGCAGTTAATTTACGATTGTACACCATCATTGCCTCACAGAGGGCTGCTGTGTTATGTTGTCAGGTAGCTGATCATGTTCTGCTCTTAGTTCTAAATTGCTTTAAGGCTTCAAAATGTATAAAAGAGCCTGGGCTACAGTTCTAACGCCTGTAGTTTAGTCATTCATATGCAGATGTATCTTGTTAGATCCAGTACCAAAAGTGTTTATAATCATTTAGATACAGGTTTCCACACTAAATTTAAAAGAACCCAAAGGTTTTAGGGGAATCAATAAGAGCAATATTTGTTGACCCAGGATCATTGGAATAAGGTCAGAAGATGTTTGTACTGACTTGCAGTCAGGGAAATGAATGCCGTGACCATGTCCATTTTAAGAGGTTGTTAAAGATTTGTAACCTTTTTTAAGATACCCTTTGATAGCTTTTTTTGCACAAGTGAATTCCGTTATTCCTGAATTAAGGCTGTAACTGTTAGTTTAAAAAATAATTATTTATATGTCACTAAGTGTGTAGGAGGAAAATCTTTCCTGGGTGATGAGATTGTTAATCTTTTTAAGTATGCACAGTGAAACAAATCGCTGTCCCCAGGTATTTGTACAGTAGAAGCAGGAAAGGAAGATAGATTTTCTTTTTCTTCACCCCCAAATGTGGTGGGAGGGGAGACTGAAACTGCTACTCCTGATGTCTCAACCTTCCCTTCCTAGTCTTTTAGCCTAGTGTGTACTACCTCTTACCCTTTGCTTTAACTATTTGTGTCTGTGTGTTTCTTGTCCGTTTCTCTAGTGATCCCAGTAAATGTGAATGCATATAGCATTGATTTTCTGTCCTGAATTTTGTACTCAACATTATTTTGTAACTTTAAGATTTAACAAATTGTAAAATACTTCAGACATAAGGGGATTTTAATAAAATCCCTTAGGGTTTTTCTTAGGCTTCTCTTAAGATTCATCCTTCATGGAGCTGAGAGGAATCTGTTGGGACTTTCCACATAGAAAAATATCTTTCCAATTTCAATTTTATGTGTGCTTTATGGAAATAATCTGCAAACTAGTTGGACAGAATACATCTGTCCCGTTGGCTGCATGGGAACACAAGAGGGATGTCAGGCTGCATTGCTGACCAACCTGATGCTGCTTAAAAAGAGGTAGGCTTCCATGAGCTGCTTTAACTCCTTAGAATAGCGGAAGAATGTCCTATTCCTGCTCGGTATTTGCAAGTTTCAGCAGCTTGTGAGGAACAGGCAGAAGGCAGCGGTGCAGGAGCCTGCAACTGGAAGCAGGCGGGAGGAGGCAACAGGAACTTCCCTTTTTGGCACCGCTGGAGCTGTTATATAGGCTCCATAAAAAGCAATGAGCTGTAACTCTTAAAATCCTTATGGATTTTCAAGAATTTACACCTTATGAAGTCTGGACTTAAACAGTTGCTAAAATATAAAACCAGACACCTGTCTTTAAAGTGGTGACTACTTTCTTGTTCTTTTCCCATACGTAAGTGCAAGAGATTGGAAGAGGCAAATGGAGAATAAAATAAAGCGTTGTTGGGACACAGTGTGGTATAAGGAACACCAGCTCTGTCCCTCTGGTTAGAGAACCCTGTCTGGGCAAATATGATTCGGTCATTCAGTAACTGTCAGCCCTGAAAACTCTGCATTGAACTCCTGTGTTCAACTTGATGCTGCTCATCTGAAGGGAGAACATTCTATGCAGATTTATTTATCATAATTGAGAAAAGGTGAAAGGAAATAACTCATATGTACAGTCTTACCTGATAGCTTCTCTAGAAGGAGCACAAGCTTAATTTCATTTAACAGTACTGGATTGGGTAGAATACACTCACTGAGTGGTGGCTAAAGGGCAAGAAAGGAGATACTGCAAGACTGATTCCCCAGCAGAACTGACCTCAGTAAGGGCTAAGTGTTTTGGGGCTTCAGAAACATTTCAACAAGCTTAAAAGTAGTATAAATGTGTTTGAGTCTGAGAAAGGAGAAACCTATGCTTGCATTCTTCAAGATTTCCTGTGCGAGTGAATCAGAGTATGTCCTCATGTATTAGTTGCTGATTACTGGTGTGCTGGGGTGGGAGAGGGTGTGGAGAAATATGCCTCTGTTTCAAAATGTTGTGCTGAAAACATCTGTTGAAGTGAATGAAAAAGGTCAAGATAGTCCTAAGTTTAATGGTACCAACAAATCTTTAGAAAAAAACTTCAAAATTAATTGCCTCATAATAAAGCAGTTTAAGTTAGTCTTCTGTAACACGCAATTATAAAGTTTAATTCTGATGTTATGCCTGCAAATATTTTCACTTTGAGATTTTAAGAATTTTCTTCTTAGTGTTTTGCAGCCCAACTACAACAGTAACAGATGTAAGTGCCCCCCAAATGAAAAATACCTATGCCTTGTTTAGATGGAAAAACAAACAACAAAACCTTAAAAAAAAAAGTCAAAAAAAATAAAGAGCTTTGTAACAGCTTGGAACTTTAATTCTTAAAATGCTAATTCTGCAGCTGAGGCAGATGTAAGAACCAGGTGAGCATTGGTTCCCTGGGGAGCTGGTGTGAGAAAGGTGAGCCTCACCTCTGAGAACAGGCTCTGCCCTCCGTGCCTCCTACCTCAACAGAACATGCCTATCCAGTTTTCCAGGTGGATGAAGCATTCAGCTGGTTTCTTTCAGGCCTTGGAAGTTGTATGAAATATGTTTACAAAACATCTAGGGAACAATGCTGTTCATAGCATGCGAGCTTTAAGCATATGCAATAAGAAAATACATTAAAACGTCTCACCTATTCCATCCTACTTATGGCTTCATCAGCAGCTGCCCAGCAGAACTGTTTGGCCGCTGATTTAAAAACAGATAAAAACCATCCACTTCCACCTTTCTCCTGTGCTTCACTTGCTTCTTCCTCCTCTTAAAAAACAGCTCACACATCTGTATTCTTAAAGGGTGATTTGAAGAAATCTGTTCCACGTGAAGCCTGGGGAAAATGGGATGAGACATTTTTCATCTTCCAGATATCTTTTTCTCTAAAATTAAAAAACAGTGAGCACTAGTACCTACTTGTGTTGTTTTGAGGATCTGAATTAATCCTGCTGTATCCAGCTGATTATTGAATGCACAAGGCAAACATGGCTAGAAGCTCAGACCTTTTCCTAGTGGAGAGGCTGGGCTGCAGAAGATAAAAGAGACTGTTTGAAAAATAAAACAGACCAGTTTTTAAATAAGTATTGCTTTTAAACCTGGAAGAAATTAATCATCCTGTTTAAATTCACTTCAGGTCCCTACTACCTACAGAGCAGCAGCAGTTGGCTAGTTCCATCTGGAAAATGTGAAACCATCAATAAGAGGAACACTTTTCACAGGTACATGAAAATAAGACCTAGGGAAAAATTATAACTCACTCAGAGGTTTTTAGCTTCAAACCTCTAGGGGTTATATACTTGGGCTTCTTGCTGCAAATGTGTGGGTTAGACATTTTAACTTTGCTCTTATATAAAAACAGATGCCAACAGCGATCCTAGAAACTGGAACTTTCATATATGATAAGACTAATAGCAGGAGTTAGTAACTTCAAACCAATGTTGCTGCACTTGAAAATTCAATGGTAACAGATTTTTATGCATTGTTGGAGCAAGTAAGGATTGTATATAGTACATGTAGTTGTTGTGGGATCTTTCTTCATTTATTTGTGGAAACAATTCTGTTGTCTTGGAAAAAAAACACATTCTTTTTGAGTAAGCATCTGAAGGTAGTAACTCTTTTAAACCTCTTGCACCTATGCCATTTTAGATAGCTATCAAGAGATGACTGCACAAAACAGATGGTGTGGGTAAGTGCTCATGGTAAAACATCATAGAAATAAAATACAGCAAGCAGCGCTTGTCAGTTTGCTGTGGATTTGCCGTGGACTTGTTTTGGCAGAAGGTATGCATTTGCCTGATCGCCAGTGCTGTCTGGGTCTTTCTAGTAGTGGTTGCCATTGGCTTAAAAGTAGCAGCAGAGTCCAAGCTTTTAATATTAAGAAACATGCTTGAACAGGTAAATGGTCATGTAGCTTCAGTTTGGAGTAGGAGAATGAAGAGCGTGGTAGCAGCGTAAATATGCTTATTTTTTTCCTAATAAATTCATTTCTGTTTGACATGTGTTCACCATTATTGGGTATAAATAAGGTGAGAAGTGAAATGACAGCAAAACAGTGATTCCTGTGAGAAGGTGTGCTATGGCTTGCGTATAGAACAAACCATGGTTTGATCGAAGCCTAGTGGAAAACATTGTCGTAGAATCAGATGCCCAAGGTTTTATCTAGTTTCCAGTTAAATCAATAAGACTAACTGATCCTAATGGAGTTTTAATTCTCACTCGGCCCATTTGCTGAAGGATTTCAAGGGACTTCATTTTCCTTCTATCTCAATGTAAAATTATTTATGGCACTACCATCTTGTCCCAGATCTGACTCTGGTGCCAAACAGACAATTAGCACTTTTGTCTGGACCCAGAGTTTGGACTGCAAAACCAAAGTGTGGCTTGGATGTGCCTTTGTTTTATTTAAAGCAGAGATGTGAAGGTAAATCCCTACTGCACATCCCCCTTGGCTGGCACAAGCCTTGGGAAGGTGGGCTTCAGCCTCTTCAGACCTAGAAAAAAAGATTTTGTCTAGAGTTTTGAAAAATAAAATTTTTTTGGGAAGACAGACACCTCTTCAGGAGGCCCAATGAAGGCATCATCTAATGCCTGCACCCCAATCAAGCATCTCTTATACAATATGGTTAAACCCCCATTTTAAAATTGGGCTTATTTTGGTGATTAATTGTCTTAATAGGCAACACAACACAGTTATTTTTTTCTAAAATTGAAAGTATTAGTGTCAGTAGGTGCAGTGGTTGAAATTTGAAAATATTTTATGCTTATTTCTTCAGATTTTAATTACAATGTTGAAATGAGCTTTGCCTCATTGGAGTCAAGACTGTCTAAGCAGTTATCTTTAGCTGGTATCCCATTTTTAAACTGTTTTCTATTTCAGCATGTTACACATCCTGAATTGAAGACCTGTTTTGAGGGGTGGTGTTTTTTTTTCTGTAAGTGATTTAGACGTTATTTTCTACTCTAAAAAGCCAAGGAAGTCTTTAATTTCTCTGCTTATGTGCCTGTATGTACCTTATCACACCACAAAAAAAAAAAATAAATTAATGGAGAGTATATTTAGTCATTGGTAAACAAAAATAATAATTGAAGCTCAAGCATTAAGACTAATATGTATTATATAAATCGAGGGATTTTTTTGGTGTAGGCGATGCATCCTTTCATGTAATAGCTGTGGTCCTTTTTTTTTTTTTCAATTTTGTTTTTACTGGACAGAAGTCCTCTGTTCTGAATGAGGCTCCTCCTCTAATCTGCTACTGTTTTATTACTGAATTAAAAGCTTCAGAACTTAGATGTGACACCCCAAATATGCTTTTCATATTGAAATAGTGTATATATACTATCAGGAATTTAGATGCAGAGGAAAAAAAAGAGAAAATCCAAGGTGTGTAGTGCTTTGTCTCCTTCCTGTAGCAAAACTGGACTACAGAAAATCTTGAAGGTATCTTAAAGACTTAATCCTTTAAACTCATCTAGGCATGAACTCTGTGCTGAGCTGAAAAAGCTGTGGAATTGTAGAATTTTGTAACAAACATTAAGATTTGCTTAAAGCAAAGATGTAAGTCAAATCTACTAAAGCACTGCACAATATTTAATACTTCTGTAGAACCAAAAATACTCATATTACTGTAGCAGGATTATAAGTATGTAGAGATGGTTTATGAACTCTTAAGAACAATTTGCAGCAAAGCATTTGAGGGTTCTTGCAACTTCTCCAAGCATTATGCTTTTGCAGTTACTCAAAAATACCAATAAAATAGTTAATTCTTACCTTTTTTTGTCAGCACCATGACTGAGAAAGGAGAAGGAAGAAAAGAATCCAACGTTTTCTAACAAAACCATTGAACATTGTTCTGTACAACCCTGTGAAAGCTGTTTAGGAAAGTTTTACTTTCCCTATATTAATAAAGCATTTTTATTTAAAAATTTGAAAGACTATAGAGCTGGTTTATCAAACCACCTGCAACAGGCTCAAGACTTGCCACCTCTGTTGAGAGAGAATTCACGCTCCTACAATGGTTATTCAGTACAGCTTTTGGTCTACAGGTGAAGCTGCCAGCATCATATTCTGTACTGTTTTTTCAGCTGAGTTTTACTGCAAAATTCTTGTCCATTCAGGGTAGTTCTTATGACAGCATCTGACTCAAAGTTTGGGTTGTGATGAGGTTTTTTCCTGTAAATATAAAAGGCTGAGACTGTACCATGGTTCTCTTCAGGATTATAATCACTTTATACTGGAATTTGCCTTTTCGGGCTGGAGGATTATACTTCTGTATGGTTGCCTTTAAAGCATTTTAATCTAATTTTGTTGCTGGCTGTTCATAGTGCATGTTTTTGAGCCATTAAAAGGAAGTTGATCTTCGCATTTTTCTTACAGTGGATAATTTGGATTAAAATAATATTGCTGGAGTTTTAAATGGATCATAAATAACAGCTGTAACAACTTTATTGTGCCTACTTTTAAAAATGTTCTTTGGAAGTGATGAATGTTTAGAAAAACATCCTTCTGTGACAGGAGAATTGGAAGAAATGTATCTTAGAGAACAGCACTTAAAGTATTTTAACATGTAACTTAATCTAGATCCTACAGTTGCTTCTGCAGTGATGGAAAAGGAGCAGAAACTGGACAAGCCTGACTGTTTTTGCAGCCTCAGAGTGCTGTGTGTGACTATTAATGACACCATGTTCCTCCCGAGATGGGAATGGCTAGTACGGATCCAGCTACAGAGAAAAAATGTCCTTGTGTAAGGAGGCAATTGAAGATTTCATGAAAGAATTCAAACTGACAATGATTTCTATTGAAATCTCATTTTAAACCCCAAATATTGAGGCCACAGAGGAAACAATAGTGAGCCAGCTGTAGCATAAGCTTTACTCAGTAAATAATTGTTTTTTAGAATGCAGTGATTTGTTCACAAGTTCCCGTGGAAGCTTAAAAACATAGGGAATATGAAATTCAGAGTCAAGTAAGTTGTAAAGATTTGAAGTCTAATGGAAGTGGAATGGAACTTCAGTTATTGCTTGCTCAGAGAATGGATGCTGTTCCTCAAGAGACTCTGTTTCTGTAGGAAATAGCATGAGTTCCTGCTCCAGGAATTGATGCTGCTGTGACAGCCTGTGCAGGAGTACATGCAGTCAAGGGTTCACATTTGTACAACAGCGGATCACATCACTAACCCCCTCACACCCTTTCAGACACCTCCAGAAAGAAAAGAACAAGCTGTTGCCAGACAAGCAACTTGCTGCTGAGACTTTCCTTAATCAAATAGTCTTTACTCACCTGACCTACCCCAGTGCGTAGGTCAGTTTGCAATCCTGGTCGTGGGTTAAATTTATGCTCTTTATCCTAAATATCTGTTATAATCAGAAAAGGGTGTTAATTGTTCTGATATCTGATTGTGGCTCCTTCTGAATTATATGTATGATAATGTTTTCTCATCCTTTTTTAAGCATCTCAGAGATAGAGATTGCTTAGCAACGAACAGCTGAGAAACTTAACTGCATAGTGCTCTCTTTGTGCTTGGAACAGCATGCAATTCCCTTTTTTTTTTTTGCCATTTTCTTAGGGGTTAGAGTGGTATATCGCAGTAATGATGTTATCTGTGCTGCTTTCTCCTTCTTTATGAAGCTTTATCAGTGAAGAGTTTAAAAGTTTCTTTCTGTGTGAAGTCAGGAAAAAAAATTGTCTGTTAATCTGTTTGCCTGAAGTTTGCTGCTATATTAATATAATAGTTTGTACCAGAAAAGTGTGAGTGATGGGTCTTGTTTATCCCGTAAATACCTTCCCTTTCTTTCTTTTCCTACTTACTTACCATATGTCTCCTGCTAGATAATAAAATACGGGATGTGACAAGGGAGAGAGAAGTCTAGTGACTGTGCTTCCCATCATTTTTCTCCTTCCCTGCATTATTTATACACTTGTGTGGTATTGGTCCTCTCTTTCGTTTTCTTAACTCAATGGGCTTTTTGGGTTGTTTTTCTTCAATATGTACACAATAGATGTAACTTTCTATTGTCTTTAAATATCGAAAAGTTGCTTATTAACCTTAGAGTTCTGTGAGCACAAATGAGTTTGGATTTTATCAGCAATGCGGTAACTGCATTGAAGGAGTAAAGACAGTTAACTTCAACAGGAAAACTGCTGCCTCCCAAAGATCCATTTAGTCCATATTCCACTGGAAAATAGTGTTTATTGAGAAAGACAAATAAAAAGGGATGCTGTTCCCATTATTGGCAGTAGATGTTTTAGAAGTGAATTTGCTTTCCTGAGAAGGACCTCTCTCAATAGTGGTAGTTTGCATTGTAGCAAGAGGTATTCCATTGCTTGAGAGTTGAATGTTTGTACCTTCACCTCATTAATCATACATGAGGTCTTCCCATCTTTATATTCTATGAAACATTTGACATAACATGGAGTTACAATTCACTGCAGGTAGACCTCAGGAGTTTCAAGCCTCTCCGTTTCTTGTCGCTTACTGCTACTCTTCCATACACTTGTATCACAGTATCTAAAAGTTGATTTCTTTATGTGATACAAGTTAATTAATAAACAGGTAATTTTTTTAGTCATCTGTTTGTAGAGGATAAAGCAGAGTGTCTGAGGACCAAAGATGTAGTGCTGGAGCATATGAATACTGGTGTTAGCTGCTAGTGAGATGTAAATTTTAAAGAAAGAGGCAAGACTCCTTAAAATAATAGTGTTCTTCATTTTTTTCCGTGAAAGTATTTGGAAAATGTGATGGTTTGATCAAGCACTGGAGTGCACAAAATATACCTCTGTGTTTATGAGTTGAAGGATATAAAAAAAATTGCAAATTTAGCACCATCAGTGAAAAAAATCTTACACAAGCACCGGTCATCTTCCTAGGAAATATCAAGTCATTCCTGTTGCAGTATCTTTCTCTTAAATTATGTCCATCCTTGTCAGAGAAGCATCTACTGCTGATCCAACAACAAGTGGTTAGCAATTAAATAGATTCTTTGATTTCTACTGTGCTGTCAGCTGCTTATAGTTGGCATGAAACAAAACAGAGATCTCTGTAGCTCAGAATTGAGCAGAGGGGAAGACAAATGCTCCTTATTGCATTCTGGCATTGTGCAGTAGCTGATCAGAGCAGCACAGTCTGCTTCTCTTAGCCTCTGTTTATCTCCAAAGCTTTTGGTTTTTTTAAAAAAAAAAGTCACTGCATCGTCTAAGGTAATTTCTGAATATTGTCCTTGTCACGATTCTTTCTTGCTGTGCTGGGACTACCTGCAAGAGAATGAAAAGACAAAGAGCAGTGGTCCTGGCTGTTCAAAAAAAAAAATCCAGCAGCTTTCAGTGCTTGATGGTGTGGGAGTTACTCACACACACTGCAAAAGCTGCTGCATTTTCCTTGTCATCAATACTGTTGGAGGAATAGCAATCTCATCTTTAGTAATCTTAAGAGGTTTGGAAAATGGTGCTTTCTACCTTAAAAGAAAAAAAGATCTATCAGACTCTGAATAGCCCGTAACTACTTCTGGTGGTGAGACAGCTGATGGTGGCTCACTGCTGTCATGTTGTATTGTGCTTGCTGGTAACTCACCCAAAAGGTGGTGGGACTGGGGTGAGCTCTGAAAAGGCTGGGATTCCCATCTGCAGTGGCGATGGGGTTCAGGAAGGAATAAAGGAATTTCCTCCATATGGAAGAAATGATCCATATAATGAACAGTCAGCCTTTTACATCTGATGTGCCTAGTTTTCCTTATCAAACAGGAATTGTGTGAAGCTGTATTAATTTTACAGAACAGGTACTTGGTAAGACTGGACAAAAACCAGACCTGCAATATTTAGTTATATTGCCTGCTCTGTGTTTCATAAACTGTGCTTCAATAGGAATTGTAAAACACTGATTTTGTAGATCTTCTGTTTCCTGTTTATCAGGCACTGGTTTGAAAGAATATATTGAATAAAATATAGTCAACCTTCACAGGCCTACACACCATCTACTCTAGTCCCCATCTGCAGGGAAGGACACAGGAAGAGTATTTTCTGGTGTGATTTTTACTGTTTGTATTTTCATATATATCTTTATTACTTTGAAATCCTTGGGATAATTCATAGTTTGGCATTTGTTGCTTTTTAAGAAAAAGTCTTGAAACCTTGAAGTTAGTCATTGCAGAGGTTTTGCTGCAGTACCCTATAGTTCTTGAAACTCACAGTAGGGATGCGTATAAGTCAGGAGTTAGCAAAGTGTGTGCCAGTATGCTCTGATAGGCTTGCACAAATGAGCTTGTTGTCTTCTCTAGAAATTCTGAAAAAAACATTGGTCTTGAATTCATGCTATTTTTTTCACTGATTTCCAAAAAAAATTTAATACCATTTGTATACGAGAGAAACTCCTCTTGAAACGGCAAGACCGAATTAAGTAAGAATAAGATGATTTGTTCAAAAAGTCCACTGTGTGTCTTTTGTATCTGTTTGCAGTGATAAATATCCATTGTGAGAATAAGCCGTTGTGTAGTTTCAAGTTCTTGAGTTGGGAGGGAGGTGTCGTTTTTTCAATATGATAAAACAATGAAATATCAATAGTTTAAGGGAGACTCTACCATTCTATTTTTGTCCTAATTCTTTCTGCTTTGAGATTACCTCATCAGTGGAGGGATAGCATCCAGCCCAAAGACTTCTTTCTTGGTTATGGATGTTTAGTACAGTTATGGACATTGGTGCTTCTGTCTTGTGGTTGACAGTGACGTTAGTAACTTGGTCAGTTACTACTGCTAGTAGTGTAACTGCAGGAGCAGCACATACTTTTGTGCTTACTGTAATTGCAAGCTTTATAGCTCCTGTGGTGGGTTTTGTAGCCTGGGTGGGACTCTAAGTGGGCAGTTTCACTGCTATGCATGCGTGGGTTTATTAAATATATTCCTATGTGAGCTCCTCTTGGGTCTGCCTAGACCTAAGTAAATTTTCAGGTCTGATAATGTTGGAATTACTTGTAGCTTTGTGAATTCCTCCTCAAGTGTTGCTGGAATAAACCTGAAAAACTTGCCTTGTGTTCCCATATTGCAGAATTACAGAATTGTCACAGTTGGAAAAGACCTCCAAAATCCCCACTCTCAACTATCAACCTACAAAAAAAAAAAAAAAAAAAAAAAAAAAAAAAAAAAAAAAAAAAAAAAAAACAACAAAAAAAAACCTAAAATGCCCCACAAAACATAAAAACACCTCACCATCCCACTATACCATGTCCTGAAGTGCTTCGACTATTTATTTTTTTAATACCTCCAGGGATGATGACTCTACCACCTCCATGGGCAGCCCATTCCAACACCTGACTACTCTTTCAGTAAAGAAATTCTTCCTAATATCTAATATAAACCTCCCCTGGTGCAAATTCAGCCCATTTCCTCTAGTCCTGTCAATATTTGAGAGAAGAGGCCGGCACTCACCTGACTACAACCTCCTTTCAGGTAGTTGTGGAGAGCGATAAGGTCTCCCCTCAGCCTCCTCCAAACTAAACAATCCCAATTCCTTCAGCCGCTCCTCACAAGACTTGTTCTCCAGACCCTTCACTCGCTTTGCTGCCCTTCTCTGAACTTGCTCCAGCAGCTCAGTCTTTCCTGTGGTGAGGGGCCCAGAACTGAACACAGTACTCAGGGGGCAGGCTCACCAGTGCTGAGAACAGGGGCACAATCACTTCACTTCTCCTGGCCACACTATTTCTGATACAGGCCAGGATTACTATTGGCCTTCTTGGCCATCTGGGCACACTGTCGGCTGATGTTCCCCTGGGTGTTGACCAACACCTCCAGGTCCCTTTCTGCTGGGCAGCTTTCCAGCCACTCTTCCCCAAGCCTGTAGTGTCGCAGGGTGTTTTTGTGACCAAAATGCAGGACCTGGCACTTGACCTTGTTAAACCTCATACCGTTGGCCTCAGCCCATTGATCCAACCTATCCAAATTCCTCTGCAGAGCCTTCCTACCCTCAAGCAGATTGACACTCCCACTCAATTTGGTGTCATCTGCAAACTCACTGAGGAAGCACTCAATCCCCTCATCTAGATCGTTGATAAAGATATTAAAGAAGACCAGCCTCAAAACTGAGCCCTGAGGGACACCACTGGTGACTGGCCGCTAACTAGATTTATCTCCGTTTACTACAAGTCTGTGGACCAAGCCAGCCAGTTTTTAACCCAGCGAAGAGTACACCCATCCAAGCCATGAGCCACCAGCTTCTCTAGGAGAATGCTGTGGGTGATGGTGTCACAGGCTTTACTAACGTCCAGGTAGACAGTGTCCACAGCCTCTCCTTCATTCACTAGGCAGGTCATCTGGTCATAGAATAAGATCAGGTTGGTCAAGCAGGACCTACCTTTTCTGAACCCATGCTGGCTGGGCCTGATCCCTTGGCTGTCCTGCACTTGCCATGTGACCTCACTCAAGATTAAACTCTCCATAGTTTTTCTGGGTATTGAGGTCAGGCTGACAGGCCTGTAGTTCCCTGGCTCCTCCTTCTGGCCCTTCTTGTAGATGGGCATCACACTGGCGAGCCTCCAGTCATCTGGGACCTCCCCTGTTAGCCAAGACTGTTGAAAAATGATGGAGAGTTGCTTTGGCAAGTTCCTCTGCCAGCTCCCTCAATACTCTTGGGTGGATTCCATCCAGCCCAATGGACTTGTGTGTGTCCAGGTGCTGTAGCGGGTCATTAACTGCTTCCTCCTGGATTATGGGGTGGTTGTTCTGCTCTCCATCCTTATCTCCCAACTTGGGAGGCTGAATATCCTGGGGGTAGCTGGTGTGGCTAATAGAGGCAGAGGTGACATTTAAGTATCTTAGCCTTGTTGAAGACCTGCTTTGGATTAAATTATAGCTCATCTGAGTCAGCAGTAGGGAGCTTTCAGCGCATTTTATGTTTTCAAGTTGGGGAGTACTTTAAAACGCATTTTTAAACTTTCAGAAAGATTAATACTATTGTTGAATAGGAGATATTTCGTGAGACTCCATGATTTCATTGTAATTTTCAGGGAAATGGGGGTAGCTTATTACTCAAAAGTATGTAGTTCTATACTGTGTGGTGTTACACTGTTTTAAAACACCAAACTCCCTATCAGGCAGTGAGAGAGAGCTGTTTAATAAAACGTGATTTTTCTAGCACAAATCATGCATTATGGTGGTTATACTGTAGGTAGCATAATGGGTGTTACTGCATGAGTTAGTGCCAACCAGTAAATATGGTGGTTCATGAAGTTTTGTATTTTACATCTTTTCATATAGACAGTTTATTTAAAAAGGTAAAGCAAAAAAATGAGTATGCCCCGTGTAGAGTACTACATACCCCTGTTTAAGCAGGTTATAGGGTGATGTGATGCAAACATTTATTTTTGTTCAGGATTGTGGGTTGTTTTTTTTAATATAGAGGAAAAGCATCCCTGTGTTTCCTGGTTAACCAGAGATATTCCAGAACAATCCTATTGCTTGTGTTCTATTCTAAGAAAAATTATGAGGATAGTATGAGAACAGTTAGTTTTATGAGCTCAGTGTTTGAAACCTGCAAGTAGATCTCAGCAAGCTTCTGAAGCTTTTGAAAGTTATATGGCATCTACTGTGCCATCTGCGTATTTATAATGGTGGTCTGTCACAGTCTTGTCCCATCGGTCCCCTGAGAAAGTCCCCTTCAATCTGAGGCAAGACACTAGTTGTTTAACTCCTGTTGATGACTTGGTGCCAGAAATAAATGAATGAAAATCCTTGATGTGGACAGGATTACCTCAGGGTTATGCTATGAACTTCTCAAGATGACATAACTTACAACAGAATAATCTGCTTAATTCCTTGTGTGCTATCCTGCCGCGTATCACCCCAACCCACTCCCTTGTGCCAGTTTTGGCGCTGTAGCGGCACAGCGGTGAGCCACTTCAGCCTGTGAACCCACGGCGAGGAGAAACCACAGCACTCATTCCTGTGGCTCAGCAAGAGCAAAGCACCTGCTGGGGACTACCCAGGGGTAAGGCAGGGAGGAAGGAGAGAGGCACAGAGAGGAGATACACCAAGTCGTTTGGGGCTGTTTGTAGCTCCCTACCTTATCAAGATAAGAGCAAAAAAAATTGCCTTGATATTAGGACAACAAATGATGCGTATGGAAAGCGGTTTTCAGGAAAAAATGAAAGGCCATTTTGAGTGCCCTTTGCCATTTCTTCATGCTGAGGCTTTACGATTTTTGTTGTTCAGCTTATAGAAGAGCAGTTTAATTCAGAAAGCAGCTGACAGCTCTTCCTTGCAATAACAAGATTTGGGTCAGAAAAGATTGGAACAAGAATAATGCTCTTTTTTTCTGTTGAACTTTTGGTACTTTACTTACAATGCAGAATTGGCATTATATTCATTATTGGTTAGTCTCCTTTTGCTTCCTTTCCAAATCACTCTGTATGAAGAGCCAGGTAGCTTTCTTCTGTTGGTTTATTTATTTAGAAACGTGCACAACTACAAATATAGTTGGGCAGATGATATGCTCAAAACAACAAGCAACTCCGAAAATAGATGGTCTAGGTTGAAAGACATACTGACATCTTGGGTTTTGCCTGGATTTTTTTTTTTTGCATTCTTCCTGCCTTTGAGTTTTTTTCCACTTCATTTAGTTTCTTTCTACAGTTCTTGGCTTTTCTTTCGGTTTACCTGTCAATATCAGTGAGATTTCTATTAAGTTACTGTAGTTCAAATCCTGCAGCCTAGGCCTTATTCTCTTGGATATAGAGAAAACAAACTGCAGAGTCTGATTCACCCCTTTATTTCAGCAAGTTTATGAGGCAACTCCATAGACATCACTGCAGATATTTTTGATCCTCAGCCTTTGAGGTAAAAGGACAGTCAAGCCTGTGAACCTCAGCAGGAGTGTATAACATGATGACGGTATCCTGTATCTGCATGTCCTTATCAGGAGACACCAGAGTCTGCTACATTTTGGTTGAGGCACTTACCGGGTGTAGTTATGTCAGTCAGAAATTCAGTGCTTCTATGAGCCCCAGCACAAACCTTCAGACTCTAGTCAAAGGCACCTTTACTTTGAACGTCTTGTCTTTAAAATATCTGTCCTACATTGTACACTTCATATGGTATTAGTTTGTTTTGAAACTGACTATTGACATCAACATTAATTCTGTTGTGCAAAAAACCAGTGATGATTTTTTTTTTTTTCCCTTACTGGATAAAACCATTGTTTTGTTCTTTTCTTTGTTGTAAAGGCTCTGGCTTGTTTTTTCTTGAATCCAGCATCTTGGTGTGGCATTTCAGAGACGGGAGGGGAACTGCCCACAAAAAATCTGCAGTGACACTAGTTTAATGTGTTCTGCTTTCCTTGGTTACTGGTGGTTCAGCAGAAAATAAGAGATTCTTTTGGAAGAGACCCTGATGTGAATTAAAAAAAAAAAAAAGTAGACACCATTGACTTGAGTCCCTATTCTTGAATGCTGAAAAGTGTTTGTGATGAATCTTTCTTCTGACTGTAAACTTTTTGCACACTTTTTGTAATAATTTCTTGCTCATCTTGATTATGTCTGCAGCCATGTATTTATATGTCACATCCAGTCCCGGGCTTCCTGCAGAGTACGGTTTGGGAGGGAAGGGAAGAAAGAAATTAAAGGGTTTGTACTTAAATCCTGCTTTACCCAAAGACAGGTATCTTTACTGGAGCTGTAACACTGTGAGGTGACTGTGTGTTGTGAACAGAACTCCCTCCTGGGATTGCTCTGATCTTTTCAAAGAGCAAATCCAGCCTGTAATCGGTTACTTTACAGTGCACATCGAAACTATCTTTAGGACTTTATCATTGTTGCATACTTCCTTTTCTGTTAATATAGATTCCTGTTTCTGTAGAGTGAACATGTTTTGACTTTGCCAGAAAAAGAAAAGAGTGGTTATTTTTAGTACAAGCCTGCATAAAAATCTCACTAAATCAAAGTTGATGTGATTATAGGTTAAATAATGCATCTAGGATTTCATATTTAAGATATTTGGGAGCCTTTCTAAAATTACAGTGAAAGTAGGGGTGAATTAATAAATGAAATATAAAAGATTTCACATGGAAATTATGTGTGGCAATAATTACATACTAATCAAATAATTACACTCATTCCACATGATGTAGAAAGTCTTCTGGGATGGTTAAGGCTTCAGAAATTAATAAATATTTTTTGGTGGTTTAAATGATTTGCTAGTTGCTCTTTCCAGTCTAGGATTAAGTTGACTAATGACTTTTTTTTTTCCTCTTCCCTACCTGTCTGTTTATTTAAAACCAGATAACAATATGGGGCTGGTTGTAAAATACAGTTTTAAAACATCAGAGAAAAGTTCAGGAAACAATACATAATTTAAGAAGAGAACAGATCTCAATCTAGTTACAGTGGTAATGACTGATAATTCAGACTTATGGCCAGGAAAATTTCTTCTCTCAATAACACCGCATATTTCATGCTGAAGTGTGTTGACAAGATACGTGCTTATGTATAAAAGTTGCATCAAATTAAGTTTAAGAAACCAAAACTGAGGCTTTGTATTTTTTCTTTTTTTCCTTCCTTCTCTTCCCTCTCCTCAGCCTGCAGCAAGCAGTACTGCCAGTTCAAAACGCTTGCACAGGTTTAGTTCTTGCAAAAAGAGCAGCTGCTCACAGACCTTCTGCTTGTTGTGTGTCTTTCTAGCATAGATGGCTTGGGTGTTTTCTTCTAGCACCTTTACTATTTGCTCATGTGACTATCTAAATTTATATTCTCTGTGAGGTAGAATGCATAAGAGTCAACAATCTTTATCCTCAGTTTCCAAAAATTATTTATACAATGTGGTAGTTCCCAGTAAGTAGGTGGTTTGCAAATATTTGATTAGCGAAGTAGTGAAGGAATAAGTGAAATCCACCCTGCCTCTACAGTAGCTGATGTCTAGAGCCAAATTAGTTGCCCTCTGCTCCGCTGGGAATTAATGCAGAGAAAGAAATGTCTTAAAGGCATTATCTTATGGCCTGTTTTAAACACTTGACCATGACAAGATCAGTCTGGACTCAGTTTGTTGTTGACTAGATCTCCGTCATGGTAAGTGCAGTTGAGCCTTGTGCCTCAGTTCATGGTATTTACATAGTGAGTTGAATCCTGCTTTGTGTGAGTATTGCTGTTCTGGTGCTTCATTAGTAGTTGCAAGAACTACCTACAACTTGAACAATTGCCTTGAATCTAGAGGCACTCTACAATTAAATCCTTCCGTCAATGTAGTGGAGGAAGAAAAGTGAGTTAGAGGGAGGGAGAAATTACTTAGTTGTCTGCAGTATTTCCTGTAAATCAGGAGTTAACGAAAGGCTGATTTTGGTTACAGTGGATTAAGAAGAAAGGAGGTTAAGAGACTAGTGACAGCTTGGTATGAACACTTGAGGTGCTTTTTGGTCAAGGTATAATTGTGAGCTGGTAACAGCCTCTGGCAGTTTGGATCTGCGCGTGAGTGGGAACTGCTTGCTAGCGACTTGAACAGCAACCAGTCTGGAAGGTAAGTAGCCAATGAAGCATCCTCTGGTTGGTTGTGGGATGTTTCTTTTTTAGTAAAAATACACAAGTATTGCCCCCACCTCAGCTAGCGAATGCCAGATTTGCTCTTGGGTTTACTGCTTGCCAGGAGACATCAATGTAAGCAGGACTCTTGTGCATACTGTTAAAAAGCACTTTGTTCCCAAATTCGGTCTGCTTTTCAGATAGACTAGAGCTTAAAGAAAGAAGACAGTCCAAACTCATAGTAAGGTAAAAAGCAAATTACATAATTTTTTTTTGTTGAAACAATTTATGTAATGTTTCAGATATTATTTTTCCTCTTTATTGCACTAAATGCTTTCAATATGCTTTTAAAGTGTTAACAACGAAGTGAATGTTGTTAAGGATAAATTACACTGGTAATTTTCCCTAGCTTCTATAAAACAACAAATACAGTAATTTGTGAACTCAGGAACGTTTTTCCTTTAAGCATTCTGCTTTCAAACAACCTACTACCAAAAAAAGCCATTAAATGGCCAGCCATTTAAAGATGCTGTTAGAGCCACATAACCATTCCAATAATTCTACTGCAAATGCATTTCTTCTCTCTCTGGGAGGAGCATTAAGTCTTTCTCATCATCTGGGCTTTGCACTTCCTTTAGAGCACTCGTTAAACCAGCGTTCAAATGTTTGGTATGCTGAGATGGTCTCTGGAGCCAAAAGAGAGATTATTGCAGTGATGTTAATTTTAGCAACTTTTAAACTTTGTTCAAAAACAACAACAAAATTGCAACTGGTGACAGTTTGTGGGTTAGAGGTTCTGAAAGGGAAATTGGACAACAGTGATTTTAATGTAATTATAACTCTTTCCAGCATTTGCTCTGTCAGGAGATAGATTGCTTCAATATCAAAATTCAGACTTTCTAAGGTTAAAGTTGTTCTTATTTTCAATCACCAGCTTTTTAATGCTTTCCTTGGGTTGGAAGACTTGTATATTTTATAGAAAACTGAGATTATTGGCTTGCAGGGTACCACTAGTCAACAGTAAATTCATTAGTCAATGCAAACTTATTTACGCAAGTGTTCGCCTGATACCTGTTGTGTATTTTTGCTCTTAGTGCAACTGACAGACTTCTCATAGGCAAGAGATCTCAACAGCAATTAGAGCTACTTCAGCTTGAAAACTTTGACCTAAATAAATCTCCACTTCATACTTGTACCTCATTCAGAAATACTGTCTAGCTAGTTCTTAGGAGCATCGACTTCACTAAATTGAACAAAAGGTAGTGGGAGCTGTTTTTATTGGGCGCTCTCAAAAACCAGACCAGAAATTCTCTAAACTGGCCACTCAAAAAGCTGTGGAAGTTTGGGTGCTGAAGACATGGGAGCACCAGCTATACTTCTAATGGGAACTGGTTTCTGACAAGCATTGCTGAAGACAGGAGCTGCTGAGTGTTTCCAATTTGCTTGTGAGACCGTATTCCTTCCCAAACCACTTCTACCAGTAACTCCATCATGTGAGGTGAAGTAAAGCTACAACGGCAAAAGTGCAGGTTTTGCTGGCATGAATTAGACCTCCATAGTGGTTTACTGGTGATAGTTTTTCAAGTGCAGTGCTAACTCTAACTTCATTATGACCTGGATAAAACTAATAATTTCCAGATGATAAACCAAAGTGAAATAATCTGAGAATACAGCAATCTGTATAAGTAATTTTCATGTGTACTAAAACCTCAAAAGGAGTAATTCCTATGTCTTTCTGGGTAGTACTAGTCCTTAATTCCACCTTACCATTAAGGAAACTTGGCTGTTTTCCTTGTGGGATTCTTCTGAACTAGTCATATTAGGTTCTCCTTGACATATTTTACTTCATTAAGGCATCACTGAGGAACTAAATCTCTACTTTTGCAGGGGGGATATGTTATCTCAATTATTTGTGGCTACCTACGAATCAATCCCTCTAGAGCTTATGCCATGATGGTCTATTTGCACTGCAAGTGGTGCTCAGGGGCGCTTGTGTTGGAGGAAATATGGGATCTTTCCTCTCCTAAGTAGTGTACAAACATGGAACATGATACTAGTTCTTGCTTCTAGGTCTTTCAGTCCTGGATCTGATAGGCATGTTCACTACCATGGTTAGAGTGTTCACATTTTATCCATCATCTGGGATTTTAACAGATTAATATAAGGCTATTTTTAGCACTGGCAGATAGATAGTGTGTTATTTTAAAACATGTATTTACTTAGTGCTTTCTTTGATGGTATCTGTGTTAGTATTTGAGGTCACCTGAACCAGCCAGGGATGTATGAGTCATCTTCATCCCATTGAGTTTACACACTATGGTCTAAAAGATCTCTTTTTACTTTTTCTTTTTTTTTTTCTTTTTTTTCTTCTGTTTGTTTTTTTTTTTTGTTTTGTTTTATTTTCTGGAGTATGACCCTAGAAAACATATTTCTCATGTTGTGCCAAGTGCAACTTTACTGAAAATTTGCTTTAGTTGATCTGTCTTACCTTTTGGGCTTATCTACTACTAGGCAGTACAAGTGGGAGGGAGACTGCAGAAAGGCTGAAGACACTGCTGGCAACCTTCATGTGTTTTTGTAACTACGAAGAAGTCTTCAACCTGAGGAAGAAAAACAGAGATGAGCATTGGAAATATAATCTTTCTAACCAAAAGTTCTGCAGAGCTTTTAGTTTCACTGCTGTTTGAATTCAAATTTCAGAGTTTGTGATATAGTTTGCTGGCTGATAAAACACTAGTTGGTGATCTGAAGGTCATGTATTAAACACATCCATAAGCCTAGGCAGCGATAGAGTGCACTTCAGAGTTTATTAATTGCTTCAAACTTTGAAGTTCTACAAACCTAGTCTTAAGTTTTTCTTTTTATGCTTAGTCACTGGAGTAAATATATTTTTTTCTTATATCTGGGTGTCCAAGATAGAATGCCTCTGTTTTGAATTTTATAAATAGTGCAAAACTTGGTTTGACTTTTCTTTTATATTGAGACAGTAAATTCACCTGGGAAAAAAATGTGCATATATCTAAAACCTGTCATATAGACTTAGAAGTAGAAAATGACAGAATTTGAAGATATAAAAAGTAGTCTAATTACTTTTCTTCTCAAGGGTGTCTACTTTTTCAGTATTGTTGAGGCTTAGGCATGGCAGTTAGACAAGCATTCAGGGTTATTTAGTTTTCTACTACTTCTTAGCAGTTTTATGTGTTCTTGCTATGAATAGATAAAATTCTGTTTACTTGAGAATTAGAGAAATCTCATCCATTGAGATTCCAGAGGGTAGCATGAGACAAAAACATGTCAAACAAGGCTCTCTTTAAGTGAACTTGTAGAGTTGAGATGGAAGACTATAGTGAATTTTAAAGCAGGATTTTAGATTTAAATGAAGCTTAAATTGATAAGCAACTGATTTTTGTTAATATATAACCAATATTAATTCTATTTTGCATTTGTATTTAATTGGGTACTGTCTTTCTAAGTAGGCAGGTTTGCTGCATGCCCGTCTCTGAAGAGTCTTGACCGTGGCCTGGCAGGCAAGGGTTTGTTTTTTCAGCAGAGAGATCCTTTTTTAAATCCCCTTTGTCAAGCTCTATCTGATAAATTGTTAAGCAACGCACTAAACCGGCATTCTTTTTCCTAAGTTAAATAAAACAAGCTTAAATATGCTGGATACACAAAGTGGAAAATAAGTTAATCAAACCAAGTTTTATACTAGACATCATATTTTTTAAAAAAAAAAACAAAGGAAGTATTATCTGAAGGTTCAATCCACAAACATGCCTTAAGATTTCAAAACTAGATCTCATATTCCATAACATTTTTTAATTTGGGTACCAGAAAAGGAAAACAAGTTTTTTTGCTTTTTTTGACTCCCAGTTGGTTTTTCAACTCTGAACAACCTATCTGTTCAACTATGCTAGCAGAAATGGAGAAGATATTCTGCCTGCACCTGAAAAACAAGTTAGTTGCTCAAAGCTGGTTTTGCAGTTCAGCAAGCTTTCAGTGCTTGAATGTTGGCAGCAAAAACAAACATCAAAATTGTTTTGTTTGCAGGAAGTTCAGTTATTAGTGCAGGTCACTCTTCTCATTTTATTAATTTTACAAGGTATTGCCGTTAAAACATTTAAATTTCAAAAATACGGTTTTGGATTAATCTTTATTCACCTTGTAATAATCACATCAAAGACTGAAGGCAACGCTCCCAACTTGTAGGGTTTAGCTCATAGTCCAAACCTTTTAAGCTAAGGAGTTGCAGAAGGAAGCATTTCCCTGCTGCCTCCACTCTCCTGTGACCTCACAGTGAGCGAGATTGGTAAATGATCCCAATGAGCAATAATTCTTCTTGTGGACTTGGTTTGAGCTTTAGCTTTGGTTCATCACACAACTGACCACATACCCATGTAGATCAGAAGAGGAAAAATGGTGGTGCAAAAGCAGGGAAAAATGGGGAAGTTTAGAAGAGCTGCTGCTGGGGATTATGTTTTCAGCGCTGGCTTGTTTGAAGCATAGGCCTTTATGTTTTTCTGAAAACACCTGTGGCTCACTGAACCAGTTTTCCTCCCGAGTCCATTCTTGTAATTGGGCAGAGGTGTATCTTCTGGATTTCCTGAAACACACCCCAGTATTAACTGTGAATTTTCAGTCAAAAGTTGTGTAAAAACATAAACAACTTCCATAAGTAATTGGGGGCGGGGGGGAGGGGATCAAATGCAAGGAAAATGCCTGAGTTTACAAGCTTCAGTTATATACTTTGAATCCATTCTAGCTTTGGGGTCTTTCCTGATGGAAGGAAAATGACAAGGAAGTTCCTTAACTTGCTGCATGTGCCCTTCCAACTCTGACTCCTCATGCCTTGGGAAGGCCACCACCTGACCCTTCAGCCAGCCCACCTTTTTGCCACTCTAGAAGTTAACTAACAGTAGAAATTAATGACTGTCTTGTGTGTGGGAAGTCCGGTCATTAGTGCAGGTTGCTGTTATTTCTCATTCTATAATGCATTTTATAAGGTAAGGCAGCTTCAGGTCTCAGTCGCTTTGAGAAAAATGGCAGTAGATTTTATTGTTTCTCTTTCAAATAGAAGTATAGGTTTTTTCTATTCTTTAGGTTTATATTCAAATTCAAACTAAGAGCAGTGTTTCCTTTTTAGCATAGCTTTTCAGAAAATATTTCTTAATAAGACTGAGAATGGAAAAATGAGTATGTGTGTGCAGAGGAATGCGAAGGGCATAAGAGTGCACATTCCAGATCGCCTGTGCTGGGGCGGTGATGCAAAGCAGCTGGGAGTCAAGGTCCTTGTACTGCACAGGCAGTCTGCTCATGCCTCTGGTCCCAAAAATATTGCTTGGCTTCAGTTCTTCAAAAATGCAATGTTGTGCTCAATGTTGGTGCATTATTTAGAACTCAGTGGGGTTTTATTATATTTTTTATTTATTTATGTTGGAGAATTTCCTGTATTAAGATTAGTGTTAATCATTGAAAATGAGTGTTGGTAGCTATCTATGAGCCTTTTTTTAATTTATTTGTGTGTGTGTAAGATATGTATACATGTATATGAAATTCTTGCTTAAGGGATAGATTAAATCTGTTAAATGTTTTCAATTTGGATTTTCAAGGATGGAAATAATCAAAAACCTAGACTTTCTTTCTTATATTCAGCAGTACCTAACCTGAGTCAAATGTCAGTGATGAGAGTTTCTGTGGGCAGGTTCTGGTCTCTGTGGCATCTAAATGTGATTCTGGAGTCCAGGAGAGGAAATGAGTGGCAGCTGATCAAATACTGACATCAACCACCTAATCATGGGAAATGCTTTTTGACTGGGTTTGGAACAATATTAACCATGGATAGCATAGTAGAAATTACTACAGAAAATTTCTTACCTTTACAGTTGGTTTCTGTCTTTATCTTTACAGTAAAAGTGATATTTTGTTGTCGCTGTGCTTACAGAATGACAGCGTTTTGTAATTTGTTTGATCTCCCTTCAGAGGCGCAGTGACACTGGTGCATGTTCAGATTAACAGCACTAAAACCACTGGAGTTGTTTTTTATTTATGGGCTATGACAAATATAAATAGAAAGCGGATTTATGTCCTCTTGTCTATTGAACGTGTCCTATTGTCCCCCCTAAGCTCATGAAATCCTCCAGTAACAAAAGTCTGACCTGTAAACTGAGGAAAAAGGTCATGCAATTATATTACATTGCTTTTAACAAATTATATTTTATTTCACATCAGGAGATAAAATAGATGTTTACCTTGAGTTACATAATCATTTCAACTCCTGATTTAATCTGACTAGGAAGGTGATGGGACTTGAGAGTCAATGAGCCTCCGGCAGCTCTGCTGCATCCCCCCTCCTCACATCCCTCTTCTGTGAGGCCAAGAAGGCTTTCTGGGGTTGTGAAATACCAGGCAGTCATTTAAATACTTGGCTTATAGCAAAATGAACATTGCAGTTGTTATATCTGGGCAGTTAATATCCAGTAAGTAATGATAATAAATCCATGAAATTTTGTATGTAGCATTGCTGCCAAAATAAGTTGGGATTCCATTTGGAAAAAGGATATCCAGAACAGAATCAAAATCCCACTCATGGTAAACACACCAGGATATTGGTCTTTCTCAACAACTGGCAAATAAACTCATCACTTCAGTCACCAGAAGCTGGAGATATACGTAGGAATGAATGTGTATTTTAATGTCTGTGAGAACGTGAGAGTAATGCATGTTTAGAAACTACATATGGGAGAACAAGGATCCCTCCCTCGACCACAGAAGATGCGGACACGGAAGTGTTAAAACAATACTTAAAAATATCCCAGATGTCTGTTCTGAGGTTGCTACCCAACTTGGGCTCGTTTTGATTTCCTCGGGACAGAAGGCCTTCTGTATCTCCTCCCAGGAGCTGTCTTGTTGTCTTGACTAGCAACAGCTTCTGGTTTTGCTCTGACAGCATATTCATAATCCAAGCCCATGCAGCAAAAAAAAAATCTGGATGGCATCTGGAAGACTGGTAACCTTCCCAGGCCACTACAGACCTGTTAGCCTGACCTCAGGCTTTGTGCTACTTTCAAGTAAAAATGACATGGTAAATCCAAGAAGAATACAGTGCCTCAGGGGAAAAAAATGAAGGGATTTTTTTAAACTGACAAAATGCAATACTTACTCATTTGGACTTTTACTACAGTATTTTGTATGGTGCTGCACAGAAAATTATTACTCCTCCTGGAGGATATAGGTTGAAAATTAAAAAAAATAATTCTTTAGCCAAAGGCAAATGTGCACTGGCAGAGCAAGTTCTGTATGTTGTACTCTCCAATTACTCTGTAAGGTCCGTGTTACCTCAAACAGCTGCTGTCCAGCTTTACAGAATAGTTAAATACCTGTAGTATGATCTTAATGTACTTATTTCTAGTGTCACTTGTGTTTAGTTAATTAACTTCATAAATTAGTTTACATAATGCAAATGATATTGCTGCTGTTTGCAGAAAATTTGCCTTGCAGATTCAGCCTTCACCTAATCCGTAGTCAGAAATGGCCAGAAGGAACGATGTTTTAGTGTTATCTTTTCATAAGTCTACAATTTCCTAAATAACATCGTACTTGTGAGTTTGAAAAGTATGACTGCACATTAAAGTGTTACCAAAAAGCCTATTCACAAGTTGGTCTTTCTTCTCCTTAATAATTAATAACAATGGGAAATACATTACCTTCATTATGCCATTGTAAAAATAACCAAAACGTTTGGCTTCTCTACATTTATTACTTGTTCTGAACAATAATGAAGCTCATCTGATGCCTTAAATTGTTGCTTTATGGTATTTGTGCTGTGGCCAACCCAGCTTGTCACTCTTGGACAGGATGCTCTTAATGCCTGCCTCTTCAAGCAGCTGAATTGCGTGTGGTATTTGTGAAATGGTTCCTTAGGTTTCTTTTTGCATTACACTTGGCCTTCCTTTGTTGAAGAGATTTTTTTTTTTCTATTGAATTTCATTTTTCAGATACAGCATTCAGGTGGGACTGCTGCATCTCTATATTTGTTCAACTGCTTACTTGAATTTTATGTTTAACTCCATGGAGTAATTCTTCCTGTTCAGGAAAGTTATACTTGAAAAATACGCTTTCAAAAGCTGCTATGAGAAATAAGAATTATTTAATAGTCTGATTGCTGTTTGGTTATTTTCCAAATCTGAGTAACATGATTCATGGAATGAATATAAGTGTATTTTTATTTCATTTTATTTCTTCTTGCTGAACTCTTCTCTCAGAGTTCACAATGAATTGTTTAGAAAATCAGTAGAACGTATATCTGTGAGTTGTGTATTACTTTGTATACAGAATTGAACTTATTTTTGTTAAATCTTTCTGTATGTCATAAACAATTATTTAGTTCCTCCTAGCATCCTTCTCTTTTTAGGTATTCTGTTGTGACGCTTTCAGGACAAAGCCAAGAGAACTTCAAAGTTTATCTGTTGCCAGATAAGCATTTTATTCTTTAATTAGAAAAATAGAGACCTGATTACTATCAGACCTTTTGACATGTTTGTGTATTTTGAGTATTTGAATAACTGAAGATACCCAGTGCTATGAAAGATTGTATTCAATACATCAACTTCGTAGCACACAAACAGAAGTTTAATAAAGATAACTTGAGATATTATTGCTCAAAAAATAAAACAGTCTTTTATCTATTTTGTGGCAAGCCCACTAGCTAATGGCTTGCAAATTGTTGTCTGAGCTGTATACCTTGTCCTGTTTTCTTCTTAACCATCACAATACAGGTAAGCTGATTCTTATTTGCTGTTGTGTGCATCACAGCTCATCCAAATCTGAAGGACTTTCATTGCTTTACAGTTTCCTTTTGGACTGAAACTGCACTTTATTTTTGTATGCCATTTGCTACTCAAACTGTTATGCGCATCAAAAATCTCCACTGCAAATAAATCCCATTTCTATTACTCTGTTTTCCATTTTGTTAATGTGCACTAGTATCTTTGTACATACTTTTGCATTTGTCTTAGCCTTTTAGAAGAATGGGGACTTATCATGACAGGCATTATATCTGAACTCCTTAATTTATATTTAGTCTTTGATTATCTGGCACATTATGGAGTGTTAATTTTTGCACTCATTGAAAGGTGTAAGCAGATACAGAGGAAGTTTAACCAAATATGTAGAAACGTGGCTCTGTGCTTGTCAGACAGTATACAGCAGATGTTCTGGATTTTTCTGGACTGTGCAAATGTCCAAGAGACTTGAAAGACTTAAACATGCATCAAAACATTTGTAAAGGGAATGTGATTTTGGTACTTCCATTGTAGGTTCTTTAAACATTGTTACTTGAAACTCTCTGAACAAGAGTGTTAACTAAGCTATAAAATCCTTTCTTTGGATTTTTGGGCCCAGATACTCAAAATTTAAAGATAAACACCAAGAAATTAATGTTCTTCAAAACCATCTTTTTCCTCTGTTTTGAGGCTCAATGTGGTATGTCATAATATCCTGTACAGAGCTTTCTCGAGTATGTCACAATATCCTGTTTTCTACGTGGATGCATGTACTACAAACATGCCCTTCCCAAAGATATCCTTGTGCTACAGAAAACAATTAAAAAGCCTCATGAAAACATCTAGGGTTTGTTGTGAATTTTATCACATTATTATTTTACTTCTTTTAATTCAAAAGCAGACAATGAGACTTCAGAAAAGTTATGGTACTTTCTTGATAAAATGTAAATATGCAATAATTGATATGTTCATTTCTTAGAATGTCTAAATCCATTAAGTATATTTAATATTTTTGCAGATTATTTCAGATGAGTTTAGTACTTTGGGAAAAGTATGTCTTTCTGTATTGAGGCAACTTGAAAAACATTTGCTTCAATTGAGCCCGCTTTCCTAACGTTGTATTACTGAATTCCATTGAAAGCCAATAATTAAATGATGGGTATCTCCTGAAATGTAAAAACATGAAGTGTAGCTCTAATAATTACTGGTAGATGTTCTGAGACATGTAAAATTTCAATGCTAATTACTCTGGCAGCTAGGCAGGCTTTTATGTTGCTTTGGGATTTTTTTTTCCTCTCCATACATTTTCAAATAAAAATGATCGTAGAGACTCAAAGTAAGTTAAATACTTTACTGTGTGTTTTTCTTAGTCATGTGAATGCTTTAGTTTCAGGACTTTTTTCTGAATAAATAACCAGAAGTTACTTATATAGGAGAAGTCTCCTATGCTATTTAAAAGCCTAGCACATTGTGTAGTTAATAAAAAAAAAATAAAAATCTGGGTAGATTTTTTTTTTTTAACCTGGTCCTTTTAGGGGGAAAAAAAAGGCAAGAAAAAAAAAAACCACAACCTCGTTTAAAACAAATTAAGGAGTATTTTGCTGAACTGATTTATTTCTCTACAGCAGAACTTAGCTTAACCTTTTATTTCTCTTGCAAGAATGGCTTTGAGTGTAATTTAAACTGTCAAATGACATTTATCAAATGATGGTTTTGTCCTGTAACTGGCAAATGTCTTCCACAAAATTGATTAGCTGCTGACCTCATCCACCCTTTTCAGACCCTTCAAGGTAGATTTCAAAGAGTTGTAAAATAATCACTTTGCTTTCAGTTTATACTTCAACACAAGGCGTTTACTGTCCTGGTAGAGTTTCTGCAGCATGTTCTCCATCTGAGAGGATGGAAATACCTGCTTATAGCTCTGTCTGTCACCACTCAATCCTTATGCTTTAGCCTAAACTCCTACTCCTTGCAAAATAGGAACAACTTTGGAAATGGCTTTTTACAGGATAATATAATTAATAAGATAAACTTTATCTTCTACATGACTGTGCTCTAGTAATCAAGACCTCCGTGGGGTAGGATGTTCAGTTATCAAGAAAAGGTGGCTGAAGAATGAAGCGTAGTAGTCTTAGTGTGAAATTTTATACCCCAAAGTGTTTTCCTCTGTTACATTCTTGTTCTGCAGCCTTGTATTGCAAGAGCAATCCATTAGAAGCCAAAAGGCTTGCTTTTGTAAGCATTAACCTACCAGTAAATGAATTAACTGTGCCTTTGAAGAAGTCTGTGGCTCTGTCAAAATGGTGACTCGATGTCTGAACAAAAAGTACTGTCTGAATTTTTTTGTCTTCAAAGATCTGTGCAAGTTTCCTTGCCAAAGAAGAAACCGAGATGTAGAAAGTAAACTGTGAACATAAAAATCTCAGAACTGCTAGTGGTATTAAAAGTTCAAGTCTATTTTTGGACCTCAATAATTTCTTTCTTCTGAAGCCTTTTGCGCTCCCACTTCTTCCAGAAATCTGTTTTTAAAAATACAGAAGTTTATGAAAAATGCACTTGACTTTCTCTCAGAGTAACAAACCAGTTGTAGCTTGCTTGTCTCGGCAGATTGGACTGCTGTGAATTGACTTTCAGTTCAGAAGGAAAGTTGGGAGATAAACAGAACTGGAAAGAAAGCAGCAGTTCCACAACTTCAGCCATATCTACCATTCGCAGGAGAAGAGATTTTCTTGTGTGTGAAACTGCCTAGAGCCATAACTGCAATTGAGATGTTTTATCCAGCTGTTCAGTGTGAAAACACCTCATCCTTCCATAGGTTCAGCCAGCAAGCCTGGCTGGCCAATATGCTGAATGAAAAGGAAACAGTAGCTATGCTGTATATTAAAGCTAAAATATTAAATACAAGAAACCACAGCCAGATTGAAGGCTTTAAATAGGAAGAGAGTTTCAAAAGGAACTTTTAGGCATTGCAAAGTAGTTTGCATGTGGTTTGTGATGTGCTTGGGATGAAATTTTTGGACATCGATACATGGATTTTTTGATTTTATACAGGGTTTGGTTTTTTGTTTGGTTGGATTTTTTTTGAAATAACTAATACCAGCTGTGATGTGTTACACAGATTTCTTGCTGCAGCACCTTAGCGATAGGCATCAGCTTGTATCTCTTGGAGAACAGGATCATTGTTCTGATTCCTCTAGCTAAACATGCAATATATGCTGTGAATTGCCTTTATTATATGTTGCTTAAATATCTCATTGTCTGCTTTGCATACAAGCAATTTATTGCTGCTTATGTTCTGAGAGAATGAAAACTAATGTTTAATTATGCATTGCCCTGGTAATGTGGTGTTTAGGGTGAATGTTTCTGAATTAAATAAGGGCCATTAATAACGCCTAACAATTTATGATATATTCATTGCTTGATTTCAAATCATATAAATTAGAGAAGCTTATTTGAAATGTCACTACTATAAGATGGCTTTGTGGGAACACCTCTCTGTGTGCTAATTTCAGAATCATTACCAGCTGAGTCTTACTATTTATTGCATGTCCAGTAGGCTTTTATTATTCCCTTATTTGCAGTTTAATTACAACCTCTGTTTTCATGACAGTGTGAATTCAATCTTAAACCTGCAGGAGCAAAATGAGTTGCAATCAGTCGTTTTTTTGCCTGAAAGCCTCCTTTTGCTTCGGCTCTCCTCCCACCTGCCATGATCGAGCCACGGCTCTGAGCGTCTCGCTATAACCACAGTTTTTTGTACCATGCATTTAAAGGGGCAATGCCAGCCTAAGGCTTTTTAAATTGTTCTTCATTAAAGTTGTGGGGAATGTCTCCATCCCACATAACCTCCTGGTTTTATACCAATATCACAGAAGACATTTGAATAAATTATTTAAAGGAAGGTTCCTGGGTCACGTATCTTGTCTGCATGAGTTTACAAATGTTATTAATAGATATGAGGTATTTACAGAAAATATGCATGGTTACTGTGCAACTAAAATATTTTAGATTTAAAATAATCCATTCTCTAAGGCTATTATATGGTATTTAAATTCCTAAAAGATATAGTGATCATTGTCTGTTTCAAATAACTAGACAAACTGCAGCAAAATTTTGCACTGGCAACAACAAATCAGAGCAGTTAAACACTGTAGGCTGCAGGACTAAAAACTTTCTCAGTAAGATGCACAGCATTTACTGTAGAGATGCAATAAATGTGGGTTCTCTTAGAATTAATTGTAATTAAATAAATGTTTGATCCTGAGTACTCATCAATGAGTCAGTCCTCTGTCCAGTGAGCTCTTTCTGCTTCATTTATGCACTGTAATTATCTCTTGTGGGAAATGATTTCTTATGATTTTATTACATTCAGAAGTATTCGTTAAAGGAAAATGGGTATTTCTTATGTAATTATTACAGCTATTATAATACAGTTTCTGTTGCAATTGGGAATATTGAACTTTCATCCTCATAGTCACATTTCATCTGCTACTGCTAAGGGAGCTGATTGTATTTAATGGGTAACATGGAGATGCACATAATACTTGGCAAAGGTATCACATGCATCTTAAAATTTTCTGTCACACTTGACTTTCAAACAGAGAAAAGGAAGCAAAACTTTCATCTGAGATGAGTTGGAAGGCTCAAAATGTCATCTGTGTTTCATATTTAGTGTCTTTCAGATGTGACTGTTTCTTTACATGGTGATGACAAAGTGGAGAATTGATCCCTCTGACCTTTCCCTTTTCTTTTAGCTTTTCGAGAGCTGTTTGTGGGGGAGTTTTGGATATTGTTTCTTCTACCTCCCCCCCATAATGTGGTTCCAGTTTCCACCAAGATCTAATGACATGGGTATTCTTTTCTGTCTTGTGTGCACTTTCCAATCTGTCCTCATCAAATCCATCTGAAAAATGTACTATTGCACAAAGAACCAGACCTTATACTTGAAGGTTTAAATTAATTAATGGCCTGTGCCACTGGGACGTGTCATTACTTAGCTGGTGTGCTATATCAAAGGTCATTTCTACTGTGTGTTCATCATCTGCTTTTTTTATTTTCTTCTGCTAGAGAGGAATTCCCTAAAATATTAAAGAAATTAATTTTATATACCTCAGAGTTGAATGAATCTCAAGGAAAAAAAAACACCACCAAAAACCATAAACTAGCACCCCTCAAATGAAAAGCAACTCCACCTAAACCTTCTGCAAGTCTTCATTTTTTTTGCATGATTTGCGGGGGTGGTGCTGGTAGTATGTAGAAGGAGTGTAGCTTCACATCTTGTAGGGAACTTCCTGGGAGAAGTATTTTGGAATTTTTGTTTAGGATAAAAGAATCTCTCAAGTATGCAAATATAAGCACATTATTCTACTATGTAGATGGCATTTGTGTGGCCAACAGGTATAATTAAAGCTGTGCCATCATAGCACAAATTTAAATATTTGCAGCACGAAAGCAATCTGTAGATATATTGGCAAATTAAGAAAGAAAATGCATGTGAAAATTTGATCAATGCGATTTTGAGAAGCTAAAATCCAAATTTGCAAGCAAACTTGCTGTTACTGTAGGTAATTCAAGATATGTGAGTTCACCATTATTGACTGTATTCAACAGAAGATGTTCTTGGGATCACTTTTGGCTAGAATGTACTTGCATATAAGTCTTTGTTGTTCCTCTTTCAAGCGGGAAATTTGTTGTATGGTCTGGCAATCTGAAAGAGTAGGTAGTTCTGTATAAGCAAATCTAAAGTTTCATATCTCTGTGTTCTAACTTGTCCCTAGTTTTATTTATACAACAGCTAGACTAGTTTTGCAGACTCATGAACCTACTCTGCGGTTTCAGGGCGAGATTGATGTACGGTGATATCAACTGTAGTAAAGAGCATGTATGTTAGCTGTAGTGATTTTTGATCAATGTTTTGTTATTTTATGTCATATTTAATGAGGTGTCAGCATGATTTATTTGGTTTGTACAGCTGTGTTTTTGAAAATTTACTGGAGTTTCTTCTTTCTCTTCCTTTGCAAGGAAGAAAGAGCGTTCTCCCTACAATTCCAAGGAGCAAAGCACATTCAACCCCATCCCAAACATCTTTCTGTTTCCCTTCTCCACGCTGTCTGTCATGCCTCTATCTTGAGCTTTACAGGGCTTTCCAGAGAAACATTCTGTAAAGTACATTCAACAGATTTTATCAGTTTTTGTGGGGGCTGCAGGGATCTGTATAATAAAAATGAGACGTGGCAGGGAACATTACTGAGGCTTGAAAGTACTGGAAAGTGATGAGTGACTGACCTGTCTGCTTGCATTGGTTTCTTTCCACTAAGAGCTAAAAGGCTCCTCACTGTTTTCTTGTTTTGTTTAGCTTCAGTTCTGCAAAAGGTCATACTTACAGTGAGGGCATTTTTTTTCCTCCAGTATTTATAATCTATATCTGCTTCAGTGAAGATTTCTCCAAAAGCCTCTCTTAAGCAGAATAGCATTTACAGATAGCTAACAGCTTCCTAGTTGGAAAAAAGTGTTGGATAAGCAGTGTAAAGAGAAGAGGAGCACCCCTGTGTTACTATATCCACCCCTGGGGTGCATTTGTATTCATATAGAGTGGGTTTTCCCTCTAAACGCTATAGAAAACTGCCAAAGCAAAATGTGCTCTGCATGAGCAAAAAGATTTGACTGTGTAAATCAAGATGTGTGACCAGGGTGTAGAACACCATAAAAAAACATAGGTAAAATATATGTCATGGGTATTTGGTGCCTGTTGTTGCAATGGATTTATCTCATTCATGATTTGAAAGCACCATCGCAAGCTAATAATTATCTGGTTTATGTTTATCGTGTTTTAGTTGAAATTTACCTAAAGTAAGTGTAGATTAATGTACACAATAGTAAAAACATGCCTACAAATTAAGTAGTGGTAAAGTTGACTATATTTTATCACAAAGATCTGTTCAGAAGTGGATTTCAAATATATATACGAAAAAGCCTAATCTTGAGAAGACTGACTATATTTATTTCAAAGCTAGAAAGAATAGATGGTCTCCATAAATATAACAAATTAAGGAAAACCTTAGAACTTACTTTTCCACCTATTTCTAAGTGAAAAAAAAAAGGTATTTAAATAGTTTGTCCAACTTGAACAATCAAAAAAAATGCCTGAATGCTGTGACTTATGAAAACCTAGCTGAGTACTGCACTAATGTAAGAAACAAACCTCTGCTTTTTGAGCCCAACGTGTGTGCGTTCACATGTAAGCAAAATTTCACTTTATTTTCTATAAACATTTCAAGACACAGACATTTAGGACTAATTCCTAAGCTGCAACGGTAAATAGTCCTTTGAAATAATAGCATTTGAATTATCTTTGGAAAGCATAGCTCAATTGACAAAACAAGAACAATGTGTTGGCATTAAAGACCATTTTGCTGGCATCCTCATCCGCCTTCCATAAAAAGTACACTCCAAGTGTGCTTTGAAGCACTTTTTTTTTCCCCCCTGAAACTAGTATAAATATGGAATACTGTTTCTTCTTTTCTGAAGTATCAATCTTGTGATCACAGTTAATCTGGAAAGAATAGAACTGCTTTTGCATTATTCTTCTCGTTATGTTCGCTCCCAGGACATATACACAAGAAACAGTGGACTGAATAACATTTTTGTTTTTAAGACATGTGCAGCATCTTTGCAAAGACATCAGCAACTAAATATATTCTGTTTTCTCTAGATCAATGAACTGAGCCATGTTCAGATCCCTGTTATGTTGATGCCAGATGATTTCAAAGCGTACTCAAAGATAAAGGTAGACAATCACCTTTTCAACAAGTAAGTACAAGTAACAATTCTTTGTAGAAGTGGATAGTGGCAGTCGTTATTTTTATGAACTACTGTGAACCCTGTTATTTTTCAGTTCATGGGACTGAAGTTTTGATGATTAAGTTAATCCTGTGATAAATATAACCATCTGTGGTGTTCTGAAAAGCAACAGCAAGGGCTGCTGGGTAGTATTCTTTCTCCATATGTTTTATTATTGCCTTATGAGTATCTCGCATATTGAAGGTGATCCTTTCTTGGTGTGATTATTTATGACTGATGTAAGGATTTATGTGGGTATTTTAAAAAGCATAAATTCATATGCATATACTTTTTATTAAATGAAATATTTGAACAAGAATGAGAATTTAAACCATATATTAAAACTGAATAATGTTCCGGGGTTTATAATCCATATTGCAAAATATTACCAATCATATAGAAGTATCCAAGAGCGTTAAGATCATTTGATGTAATATCTGCATCTCTTAAAAATAGAATACTCCATGAACAGTATATACAGACATACAAAACTATTAATGCTATATTTTGTATAACCCAACTTTTATTCAACGATATGTTTGGGAAAAGTAAGAATTCTGCTTCTTTGGGTCTTCTGTTCTGTGGCAAAGGACAAAATAACTTTTCTCACTACAAGTCTGAAATTAAATGTTAAAATTAGCTCTGTACTGAATGAGTCAAGTTTTCTTGAAGCTTTGACGCTGTCAGTACTTTCTGATGATACAGATGGTGTAGTAATTCTTGTGTAATCCAATCTAAGATTTCACCTTTGAAGCCATTTTAGAGCAATGGGAAAGCGTTCTTTCCTGCTTTTGGGTCAAGGTTCCAAGGCTACCAAAATACGGTTTGTGTTTATTTCATCCAGTTATGTTGTAGCTTGTTAGAAACAAATACGTATAAACTTGATAAATTACATATATACACTGATAAATTACGTTATAACATGGTAAAGAAAAAGAAACTAACATAGTAAGACCAAATCTCATTTAAAAAAGAAAGCATTGGTAGTGAAAATGTAAATCTGTTATCCTCTGCTTTGTATGATCAGAACTGAGACAGAATACTTATTACATATGCAGGTGATTGAAATTGATTTGTTTTATATTCTTTCAGAGAAAACATGCCAAGTCATTTCAAATTTAAGGAATATTGTCCAATGGTTTTCCGTAACCTAAGAGAGAGGTTTGGAATTGATGATCAAGACTTTCAGGTAAGTTTGCTTTCAGAATGCCTAAACTGGTGATATGTACGGATGTAAAGGTTAGTAATGCTACAGTTGCGGCCCATGTGCTGAAATAAAGTTCTTTTTTTTCTTAATTTTTCTCCAAGTTATACAAAAATAAAAAGAAAAGATTCTTTCTACTCCTTCCCCCACCTACAGGCAGAACACTTGTTTTACTTGTTTGCCTGCCCTAGCTCTCTTCTGATTCTTATCCTTCTGCTACCTGTAGTCCTTCCTCCATGTTTCCCATTAGAGTACTTCCCAGTCATAAGCTGTGTTACTAAAACTGCGAGGTGATACCTCTTGCAATAGGAAGAAAAGATGATATCTGGACGCTACTGGCAAGAGATGTTATACTCACATGTGTCAAATAATGTAGTTGCTTCAGTGGTGTGTCTGTGAGATGTGGTTTCTGAAACAACCACAACTGTCGCCACCACCCCACCCCTTTTTGATGCTTTTTGTTTAGAAAACAGTGACCTGTGGTCTATGACTTCATTATGTCTCCTGTTGTTAAGAGGATCTGGGAACAGAACACTTGCATAGAGCAGACACAGCAAAATAAGAAATTACTCTAGATTTGACAGGATTGTTCCTTGCAGTCAAAGCTTCTTTCTGTCTTTGCAGAAGAAAGTTCTTGAACTCTGCTTCAGTCTGATTTGCCAGTACTCACTGACAATTCCCTTTTCTGTTAACAGTTCCTAATGCACACTGTTTCAGTCACAGGGATAATTCCTTCTGCAGTCACGCTGTAAGATGTCCTATCCTAAAGAGCACTTGCTGTGTGACCTAGCACTGCTTTCTCTCATGCTCTTTTAAACTATTTTGATGTGGCCTGCCATTGTATTTGTAGCCTGTGACTAAGATACATTAAGAAAAGATATTTAATAAATGGTTTCAAGTAGCTAAACAAATTGTACAAAATACATTTGAACAGTAACGCATTCTTGCTACATAAAGCGGACTGGTTACTGTTGCCAAAATCTACATCTAAGTCCTTCAACTACCCTCTTTACCAATTTTCTTCTTTTCAATATCAAGCTGCGTGTTAGAAATACATAGATAGGTTAAAATGTGCTCGCAGGAGTGTAGATGGAGATAAGGTCATGGGTCTGGGTATATGGCCACTGTCACTTTGGGAAGATGTTCTGCCAGTAGGTGGAGAAGAAGGTTGCTTTGGTTTCTTTTGGTAGAGCTGTTGTGATCCAATCACATGATTTTTTCATTATCCTGTTTACTGAAGAACTATTTAGAAGTAAATACACCAAGACTCTGGGCAACAGTTAAAACGGTCATATCAAATCACACTCCTGGTTTAATTTTCTTGATGAACCAAAGTGGATCCTATTGTTTGGGAAGTTATTTGATCCTTTTATATGAAGATTTCCTTTTTCTTGACAAAGGAAGAAAGGATCAGTGTGTCTAAGAGGAAGGATATGCAGATGCTCCTAAATTTAAAATTATGGTATTGGCTCATGCTTTCTGTCTTTTAGAAGATGGGGTGATTACTAGGCAATCAAAGCTACATTTCAGTAAGTATCTATTAGAAGACTTAAGATGCTGTCATTAGTTAAAACTGGAAAATTTTTCATATTTGAAAATGCTGCATTCCACAGCACTGCGCACTGCTGTTCTACAACAGAAATTCCTGTTGTAACTGCTTTATGCTGCATTTTGGACTTGTTAATGGTAACAACGATAAAACAAGGTTAAAGGACTGTAATTAAGTGTCCGTATTTTCAGATTACAACCAAAAATACTTGTTTGTAGTTATGCGTTTGGGGAATTTTTTGCAGCATAATGATACAACAATCCAAAAGAAGCAAACGTAACCACATCTTGGTTTTTGATTCAACAAAATCATGTATTAGTTACTTAATAATAATGAAGATATTTTCTATTTGAAGTATATTTAGCAAAAAAACAGAGGATTGTTAATATTAATTTTGATCCTAGGGAAGGCAATGTCTGCATTACCTTATCTTTTTTTTGTCAACCCAAGCAATTTATCACTCTGAATTCTTATTTTATTGGACTGTTCTGATAATTATTTTTTTAAATGCTCAAAGTAGTAATACATTTTGAACAGTTTCAAAATTAAATTATTTTTACAGAAATACACAAATTCAAGTCACACCATGTGTAAGATAGGAACTACCCCTATTAAAAGTAGCAGTTACTTTCATTTTAATGTTACATTCTCCATGATTTAAAAAAAAAAAGGGAATCTAATGTGGCAAAGGGAGACTTATTGTATATTCTTTTTTTTTCAGATAATATTTGTCTTCAAGGAAGTTACTCCATTAAATATTGGTTAAAATAATTGCCTTACGCTCAGAGCCAGACATAAATTGAAAAAGCCTGTGCACTGTTGAACTGAGAAAAAGCTTGTGCAAGAGGTAGCAAATAACTTTCTCTGGATAGTATTTCTTATATAATGATTTTCAGGAAGAGAGTCCTAATCAATTGTGAACAATGTCATTCCCATTATTGAGCAAGATAGGATTGGTTTAGATAATTAAACACAATTACCTTTTTTGTTAGTCAGACACATCAGTTTAAATCAGGAAGAACATTCCTTTTAAATGTTTTTGTTTTCAGAATGTTCTGCAGATATCCTTGATGAGTTGTTCCAGAGGGCAGATAGTGCTTACTCATAAGGAAGGACTAAGAAGAACCCTACCTCATGAAAATAATTTAATAGTCTACGTTCTAGTTGCTGGGCTATACTCGCTTTAATTCTTGTCATTGTGTTATTCACTTCATACAGTAATTCTGTGGACTGCTTAACAGATAGGCTTAATTCACATATAGAGTGGTTAATATAGGGATCTTCTCTTACAGAGATCTCTTATCCCTGGAGAGAGATTTAAATCTCATGAAGTACAGGTTTTTTCGTTCAAGTAGTCTTGGCTTCAGAGTCAGGAAAATTCCTTAAATGTTGTGTGGTTCATGCTTTACAGGAAGCCATTTCTAGTAATGGCAATTGCAATTCCTATAGTGGACTCCTTGCCTTCATGTGACAAAAACCAGATCCTTTTTTAGAGGTATCTTTGGTAATCTGTCCTACATCTATTTGTCTTTCATAGCTATTTGGGCATCTCTGAGAGACATTTTGATTAGTGGTGAACTGGGATTAAAGTGTCATGGAGATACATGTGTGGCTGCTAGTACTGGTTTTTTGGTGATTTGGTGATTCATTCTTTATGGGCAGCAATGTAGAAAACATAATATGAAGTCAGTTAAACCTTGAGTTTTATTCAGAAGTTGCCTATAGAAAATTGATAGGACAAATTAAATCTTCAATCTAGGTTAAGAAACTTTGTTCTTATGTAAAAAAAAATAAAAATAAAATCTTCTGTTAGACCCCAATCTTCCTTCTTGCTAATCACATAATGCTAAGATATTTATTGTATCAAATTAAAAAATGGCTGGTTTTCTTAGAAGGGGGAGCACAATGAGTGATTAGCAGCACGAATCAAAATTGAATAATGGAAAAACTTTTAAACCATTTTAGCCCCTTATATAGACTACAAATTATCTAAGGGAAAGAGATGATTGTTATGCTTTATGCTGCTGGGTGTTACAAGTAAGTACATACGGATCTCAGATTGAAATTAACTTTTTAAAGTGTCGAAGTAATTCCACAGGCCAGAGCATTAGATAGTGACATGTTTTGCCTTGATAGGGTAAATTACCTTGATCTTGTATTTTTGGTAGTGTCGGTTACTTCATTGAAAAAAAAAAAAAAAAATCCTTAACTCTTAAGCTCTTCCTGAGATTGACAGGAAAATGCTTGAGAGCATTAACTATTTGTAGTAGAGAAGAAAAAAATGGATTAGAAAGCAGATGTTATAAATCCCTCACTCAAGAGATTTTTAATTTCTGCATTCCTCCTCAATCTTAGACATAGGTTTTGCAAAGGGTAGTCAACAGAAAGGCCTCTGTTTTTCACAGAATATATGGGGTAGCTGTTGTAACTTAGGGAGTTTCTTCTCAGCTCAGTTGAACTAATTTGTTATCTTACAAAATCCAAGCACTGTTCTGTCAGAAGAATTACAGGACTAGCTTCTGTAAACTGCAAAATTATGAGAGATTAACAGGCAAGAAGCTACCTTAACACCCCCCAACAGTCTCTAGAAAAATGAGATGTACTACTGTTTTAAATGCTTCTGCTGCTGTTGCTCTGGAAAGGGAAGCTTATTTTACTATGCTCCAACACATCTGTTCTTGCTTAAAGTTATTGCTGAATCGTACATCTGGATTCTGCTAGGCCAAAGAGGGAGACTGGGTTCTTGCCCAGTAAAATACAATTGCTCATACCAGAGGGCACCAATGTCCCAGTGTACCTAATGATCCTTCTGCTGGGGGCGGGGGAGAGCATATCTGATTTCTCTTAAAGTTTTAGTACTTGGTGTAATAGGGGATATGCTCAGATCTGGCTTTGCCTCTCTGAAGGAGCAGTTGTTAGAGGTTCTATGTACAGGACAAAGAATTCTTTAAGAACTTTTAGCAGATGGTCCATAAGTTCTAATTTAGAGAAGCTTACTATTTCTTGATGTGTATTTTTCTATATAAAAGTTTGAAATCTAAAATGAAAATTGAGAATTTCTGCTTTTAAGCATTTTCTCTAATAACAAACCATATGAACGCAGTATCTTTCGCTTCTCCTGATATGGGTGTCTCCTCACAGTTTGATCTCTCTCACAGCTTTCTATACAGAAGGATTTATAGTCCAAACTCTAATATGGCATCAGGAGAGTAATGCAAATTCTAGGTTCATTTTTTCAGAAGTCAGCCTTTAATATAATTTTCTTTTTAAGTATCTGAACTTCAGATCACCAAAATTCTTGTCAACCTGTGAGTATTTCTCCTCTATTTGTGTGACTTTTCCAATCCTAAGACATCCTATTAAGAGCTTAAAAACTATTTTACAGTCTAAGATGATATGTTTCGCGAGACAAATATTAATCAGAGCTCTCTGCTCATGCTTCTGAAGTGAAATTCATGCCTCCCATTTTTTGGCCTTTGGTTTGGGGAGGAACAAGCCACCTCTAGCATCAAAGTACAAACAACAAGGTGAGCAACAAATATGTCAGCAAAAACTATATTAGGAGTAGGATCTTCTTCCTAAGACATTATATTTTCATTGAATGTTTAATGAAATGCATTAAGAAATTCTGGAAGCAAGAACCGTCTTGAAAAGAAAATTCCTGTACTGGTCTATCAGTGCATGAAAGTTCTTGAGGTCACCTGTAAGGTGAGGTTCCTGTAGCAAAGCATACAGCTTGTGGATCCCAAACGGACATTTACACTAAGATGTGCAATGTCTTGTTTGACATGGGCTTAAGCAGTAGTGGTAGCAAGCTGTTGAGTCAGCTGTACTAACAAGAACGGTGATGTTTGTGGTCTGTCCAGCAAGAGAAAACTGAAGTTTGCAATCTGAAGATTACATTCTAGGATTTAGTGCCTTAAGCATGAGCCCGAATAAGAGTTTAGTGACTCTGGGACTTAACCTTAGCATGTATAGCAACAGAAATTTTAACCTGTGCTTTCTCTTAGTTTTCCCTAAAGAAAACATGTAATTTGCCTTGCTTTCAGCAGTTCCTTGCCTAAACTGAGTATCATTCACAATTGGATATTCAAACTAGAAAAAAGTAATTTAGCATGTACTGGCAACATCAAAACAATGAGCTGATAGATACTCCCTGAGCTCTTATGTAGAGAGCTGGTGAAAGTGAGTCATCAAACCAAGTTTTTCAGAGCTGAAGGGGAGAGGCACCCAGAAAAAGAACCCTCACTCTTTCCAAAGCAAGTGCATGCCTTAAGCTGGCAGCTCCAAATGCAGACCTACAGTATCAACAGGATAATTTTATCTAGGAAAGGATCACATATTTTATTCATTAAACTCTCATTTGACCAAGTCAAGAAACACATAACCTTTCTCCTGGAAGGACAGCTCACTGCAAAACAGAAAAGTTGGTGTTTTGCTGTTCTCTGTCAAAGTGATTCGTGTCCTTCACCGGAGTAATCACTCCCTGAATACAAGTTCATAGGTGTCCAGAGTGTGTACACCCACATCCTAGCAAGATCGCAGAAGTGACTCAGTATCTCTGATGGGTGCACCGCAGGACCGATGGTGTCCCATTTTCGTGTTTTAGAGGTCTCATGATATTCAGCACAGTTTTTTTTGAGAGCCCTGCTTTTGAGCGCACAAGAAATCGTCGTGCGATATTGTCCATGCAGCTGCCAAAGGCAAGGGGAAGCCATACCACTGACTGTGCTTGTTGCGTATGTTACCGGTCAGGTACGCTTTACGACATGCCAGACTTCTTAAACGTGTGTCCGTGTCGGAGATTAGTGTTTCCCGATTATGTTTCATTATCAGTGTTTCCAGTTATGAACCTGCTCAATGGCAGTGGTAGAATGCACAGTGCCAGCATACAAAGTAAACCCAAAAGACTTCCCTACTGTATTGGTCAAACCCACCACACCTACCCATTCCCTTATGACAAAACCAGACATCTCTTCAGTTTGATGCTTCTGTTGTTACATTAAAACACTAGCACTTTGCCTTCTCTCTGGAAATCCCTGGCAAAACACTGTGCTGAACACTATCCCAGAACTGGGCTGCTTGTTTCAAATAAGAAGAAAACTTGGAGCATCTATGTCTATTTGTATGACACTGAGTCTCTCCAGTTTGTCTTAATCAGTAATCCAGGTCTAATTCATTCATATCCTTGATTCCTGAGGTCTTTTAAACAAAACAAAAAAAGGTTGGGGGGACATATTTGGTTTTTATGGCAAGGTTTCTGTAGCGGGAGGGCTACAGGATTGGCTTTTGTGAGAAGCTGCTAGGAGCTTCTTCTGTGTCCAATAGAGCCACTGCCAGGTCACTCCAGGATGGACCCACCACTGCCCAACACTAAGCCCATCCGCAATGGTGATAGATCCTCTGGAATAACATGTTTTAAAAATATGAGGAAAACCTGTGCAATTGCAGCTGGAAAGAAGAGTGAGAATGCAGACACCAAGGCCAGTGAGGAAAAAGGGAGAAGTGCTCCAGGTGTCAGAGCAGAGATTCCCCTGCAGCCCATGTTGAGGCAGGCTGTCCCCCTGCAGAGCCGTGGAGGTTAACAGTGGAACAAATATCCAACTGAAGTCCGTGGAGGACTTCATGCTGGAACAGGTAGATGCCTGAAGGAGGCTGTGACCTTGTAGGAAGCCTGTGCTGGAGCAGACTCCCGGCAGTAACAGTGAACCTGTGGAGAGAGAGAGAGGAGCCCACACTGGAGCAGGTTTGTTGGCAGGACTTGTGACCGATCCTGTGGGGGACCCATGCTGAGCAGTCTGTTTCTGAAGGAGTGCACCCTGTGGAAGGGACCCATGCTAAAGCAGGTTGTGAAGAACTACAGCCCATGGGAAGGACCCCCACTGGAGTTTATGGAGGACTGTCTCCCAGGGGAAGGACCCCATACTGGAGCAGGAGAAGAGTGTAAGGAGGAAGGAGCAGCAGAGACAATGTGTGAAGAACTGACCACAACCCATTTCTCATCCCCTTGTCCTGCTGGAGGGGAGGAGGTAGAGAAATAGAAAGTAGAGTTAAGCCTGGGAAGAAGGGAGGGGTAAGGGGGAGGTGGTTTAAGATTTAGTTCTCATTTTGTATTACCCTACTCTGATTTGATGGGTAATAAATTAATTTCCTGTTTTACCCATGATGGTAATTGATGAGTTATCTCTTCCTGTCTTTAATCTTGACCCATGAGCCTTTCATTATATTTTCTCTCCCCTGTCCAGCTGAGGAGGGGAGTGATGGAGCGGCTTTGGTGGGCACCTGGCATCCAGCCAGGGTCAAGCCTCCACAGGGGAGCTGTAAGCTTGTCTTCAAGAGAAGCCGTGCGTGGGCCGCTTTGCACCACTGTAACTGCTGTCACAGAAGAGCAGCCAGACCGTGTATACGTAATTTTCTAACAGTGATGAAGTGCTGCCAGGCTGACCTATGATTTCAGTCATCACAGAGCATCATCTGTGCACTTGTTTTTGCCTATTCATTCATGCAGAGCTTGCCCAGAGGCAGTCTTAAATAGCCTGGGATGTGATCTGATTTGTCTTTAGGGTATGTTGGGCTTGGGAAGCTCGTTTTAGCGTTCCACGGCTTTCAGATGAGATCACAGTACCACAAACCGTTGTTTGCCTTTGTCCAGACGTTGTGAAATGGGAAAGACGTAAATCGATGAGAAGCTGTTACACTAGTCAGCTTGAAAGACTACTGCTCTTCTAAAACACCATGCTTTATCACCAGAATTTTCCTATTGCCCTTTTCCTCTCTTTTAGCAAAAGAAAAAAAGCTCTGACTCAGTGACAGTTTAGACTCCCTTTTTAGATTAGTTGCATGAAGTATTTGTATTACATCCGACACAGTTCACATGTTCAAAGTTTCTAAAATATAATCTTGTCTCCTAAAGTAGCAGTTAGAAAACAATGACATTTACATTAGTCATGTAAGAGATTAGAATGAGCTAATTAAATTGACCTTTAAATCTCTCCACCCTCTTGGAGGCTGTGGCTAATCCTTGGCCTCCCACTGTGGAGATAAATATCCGTGCTGTGAACATTTTAAGCCAAGTGGGCAGTGGAGGAAGAGCCTCACCAGCAGTTCATCTTTGAAGAGGAAGCCAATACTTTGCCAGTTATAAATACAGCTTGTAATTATGTGGAGAAGCAAGGGACGAGCTTTTCTTCTACCTTAGTGGCTCTGCTCTGTGTGTTTTCCTCACAAAAAAAAAAGTGGTTTAAGTTGGAAAAAATAGCTCCAATAGCTTACCCTGTTGCTCTGGAAAGCAGTTTACATGGGGTTTTTTATCTGGTGTTGGTATAACTAGCATTATCAATAGTATAATTCCTGTTACTATCATTACAGCCTACTGTAATGATACTTTTTTTTTTGCTGTTTTTATTGACCAATGTGCAAGGTAAAAATAGATTTCCAAAGGATAAAGCATTAGGTGGTGTTTTAGCTGGCTTCTAAGGACTCTTGAGGATGCCTCTTACGAAGTATTTGGCTTGATGTTGTGTGACTTTGATTTTTAAAATGCCAAGTATTGTGGGGCTTTACAATAAAACGTAAAAATTATGTAAATAATAAATGTTTGAATGACTGTAATCAATTTAATTGTCAATTAGCAATTGGTATTTCATGTAGTGAAAACTTGCAGAAGATGCAGAATCTGTCGAAATAATGAAGTGAGATAAAGACAAGGATTTTGTACAAAACCCACTTTGATCACCTGGCTTTCTGAGCCTGTCCAAATGAGGTGCCTTTTAATATAGTCAGATGAATACTTATATGGATTCAAAGAAGTGCAGAACTACAGAGGTGAAGGCTGCCTTCAGGGAGATAATAGCTCTGAGAAGGAACAAGAGGTCAAAGAGGACAACAATTTAGCACTAGTGTGGGCTTCTGACTAGGACTGCACACTTGGTGGATAAATTGGGAGGTATAAAATAAGACCATAAAAAGCTCTTAACTTTTTTTAAACATCTATTTTATACCTGAAGCAAATATTGTCTATAGTTTTGGAGCTAGTCATCTTAAACAATGATGGTGAAAATCTGACTATAAAAAAATTACTAATAGATGGCATAAAAGGAGTTTAAGGATATACAGAATGCCTTGTCGTGGCAGTCACAGAATTTGACCTGCTGCTCTTGCAAGAGTTAGAATTGAGAAGTAAGTGGTATTTGAGCATCCTTCCAGAAAAGCAATACTAGATGCTTTAGGAAATAATAAATAAGAATGACTGGAAAAGGAAGTAATTCAAAATTGGACAGCTTCTTAGCAACAGAAGTTATTCAGTATGAGTAAAACTACAGGGGCACATCTTGGTCTTTCAAAACTGGAAAAATCAAGACTGTCTTTCTGGACATTGTTCCTTGACCAAAACCAGAGATTGGAATTCAGTTTAGGAACAGCTGGATGAAATGCGATGTCTTCTGATGATACAAAACTGGGAGGAGTAGCTGACATGCTGGAGGGCTGTGCTGCCATCCAGAGTGACCTAGACAGACTGGAGAGTTGGGCAGGGAGAAATATAATGAAATTCAATAAGGGCAAATATAAAGCTCTGCATCTGGGGAAGAACAACCCCATGGATCAGTACAGATTGGGGGNTGGAACAGGCTGCCCAGAGAGGTTGTGGAGTCTCCTTCTCTTGAGACATTCAAAGCACTCCTGGACGCGTTCCTGCGTGATCTACTCTAGGTTCGTGCTCTGGCAAGGGGGTTGGACTCAATGATCTTTCAAGGTCCCTTCCAGCCCCTAATATTCTGTGATTCTGATGGGTAGCAGTTGTGTTGGATTCTAGTTTATGAAATTCTATTGAAGACTCCAGAAAAAAACTTTTTCCTTACCTAATATATATTTACTGTAGGAAATAAAACTGCACGGGTTGCTGAGAGTTTAGGAAAGAGATGCTGAGGTAAGAGAGTTTTACTATAAACTAAATAAAGTTTCAGTTAATTTGTCTAAAGAATGTGCTGTTCTTGGGTGAAATTATGACATATAATTTAGGTGTGCTGATTAACTTGTATCAAGAACTCATTGGGAAATTTATAGAGTTATAGAATATTTTGTGTTGGAAGGGACCTTTAACAGTCATGTAGTCCAATCTCCGTGCACTGAGCAGGGACATCTTTAACTAGACCAGGTTGTTCAGAGCCTCATCCAACCTGACCACAAATGTGTTTAGGGATGGGGCATCTACCACCTCTCTGGGCAACGTAACGTGTTCCAGTGTTACACCGCCCTCATCATAAAAAAAAATTCTTCCTTATGTCTAGTCTAAATCTCATCTCTTTGAGCTTTGAACCTTCATCCGTTGTTCTGTCACAGCAGACCCTGATAAAAAGCCTGTCCCTATCTTTCTTATAGCCCTGCTTTCAGTATTGAAAGGCCACTATAAGATCTCCCCACAGCCTTCTCTTCTCCAGGCTGAACAACCCCAACTCTCTCAGCCTTTCTTCGTAGGGCAGGTGTTCCAGCCATCTGATCATTTTTCTGGCCCTCCTCAGGACCCACTCCAGCAGGTTCATGGCCTTGTGCTGAGGGCTGCAGGAGCTGGACGCAGTACTCCTGGTGGGGTCTCACCAGACCAGAGGGGCAGAATTGCCCTCCTTGACCTGCTGGCCACACTTCTTTTGATGCAGCCCAGGATGGAGTTGACCTTCTGGGCTGCGAGTAAACATTGCCATCTCGTGTCCAGCTTTTCATCCACCAATATTACCATGTCCTTCTCCACAGAGATGCCCTCAATCTCTTCATCTCCCAGCCTGTATTAGTGCTGGGAATTGCCTCAACCCAGGTGCAGGACCTTGCACTTGGCCTTGTTAAACCTCAGGATGTTGGCATGGGCCCACATCTCCAGCTTGTCAAGATCCCTGTGGATGGTATCCCATCCCTCAGACATGTCAATCCCACCACTCATCTTGGTGTCAACTGCAAACTTGCTGAGGGTGCACTCGATGCCATGTCTATGTCATTGATGTGGGTATTAAACAGCACTGGTCCCAGTACAGATACCTGAGGGACACCATGTGTCACCAGTCTCCATCTGAACTGTTAACCACTGTCCTCTGGATATGACCATCCAACCAGTTCCTTATCCACCGAACAGTCCACCCACAAAATCCCTCTCTGATTTAGAGAGAAGGATGTTGTGGAGGGTCAAGTCAAAGGCCTTACAAAAGTCCAGATAAGACAACATTCATAGCTCTTCCCTTGAATTACTAGTAAGTGGTGTAGCTTTTGCTCATTTATATTTAAATTTGTGATAAAATAATTTTGTGGTATGGGAGAAATTCTTCGTGATTTGTAGCCTCTCGACACTAAAGACCAGATGAGTATTTCTGTTTGCCTGTTAATCAGTGAAATATAGGTGATATTTTTTATATTGATTTATGTAAGGGCAGTGAGACTTCCAGCCACTGATTTCTTAGAGGGAAACTATTTGGGAGAGAGAGCTATGTGAAAGAGAAATTTATCTAGTAGAGGTATCTCTGAGCTTGGCATGTTAAATGTGTCTTCAGTTGTATAAGTAATTACACAAGTAATTTAGCGTAGTCTTTAAATGACCTCGTAAAAGTATTCACTCTTTAAAAGTACAAAACCTTTTCTTTCTCCTGAGACCAAAAAACCAGCAGGCACAAGATTAAAACTTCACAAATGAGAAGTGAATTGGGAATTGGCAGAACATACAGACGCGGAGCAGGAGACTTGCACTCGCTCGCTAACTGAAGCTGTTGAGTGGAACAGGGTATGTGTGGCTGACAGATGTTTTAATTGTGCCAGAGGACCGAGGCGCACTGTGGCAGAGCTGGAGAAGGCTGGGAAAGTCTGAAGGGGACAGGGCGCTGTGATCGCTTTTTGTCTTTGAGTTTTGTGCTCACTAATGGTATTGTATAAGCAGGTGACTTTTATTAACTTAGGAAGATTAATGCTCCAATGTTGTACAGCTGCATATGTGCTCCACTGGTTCCTGACACAACATGAAAGTGCTATGTAGTAGCAGTAAGTGATGGTAAAAGCACTGTTAGATCATCAAACCTGTATCTTTTGGAGGGTAACAGTCTGGCAGGTTTTTTTTGTCTGTATCTGAAGGTTATCCTCCCTGTTCTGGCTTTGTGGCTCATAGATCTGTGCGAAGTGAGGAGCGGCTCGTTTCCCATCTGCTCGTATTCCACTTAGTCTTCCCCTAATTAAGAAGCAGAGCCAGAGGGAATTCAATCCGGTATTTGCCATGATCTATCTCTCTCTGTCTCTCCTTTCCTCCTCCCTCAGTTCCACTTATATTTTCCTTTCAGAAAAAGGAGGTACTTGAGTTTCATTCTTTATTTCCTTCCCAGTCCACTCGAGACGCCTCACCTAAGAAGGAGATACTGTTGCTGGGGACGGTGATGGGTCTCCCTTAGCTGAGTTTAGTGCTGAGCAAGGAAGCAGAGGAAAAGCCCTATGCTGCTCTCTTTAGGCAGGTTCAATGAGCTTTTCATCCAAGACATTTGTGCACAGATGTCTCCAGTACAACTTATTTCACTCACTTCTTGTACTAATTGTCACTGAAATTTATCCATGTTATGGCAAAAGTCATCTGGATCATAGGAGTGTTTTACCATGTACTGTCTCACAGAAATGCATTTGACAGTAAGAGGCAAGTCTACACAGTGCATCCAGTAGCAGTCTGAGCTGCAGGGTGCTGCAATTCATATAAATGCATGTTTTCAGTCTGTCTGAGAACTACTACATAACTTTTGTATTGTGTGCATTAAGATACAGGATTGACTTAAAAACTTGGGTTAGATAACCCCGAATATGTTATACTTTTTTACTTATCTAGAAGGTCTAAAGTCTAATTTTAGAAGATATAACCCCACAAACTTGCTACAGTCTTTGTGGTGTAAAGTACATATTGGATGTCACATGTGGTGTTACTGATATTTTTGTGTGAGATTTCTTACCAGTTACAGGTTTACTAGTGATCATGCTTCCGAGTGGCTTAAGAGCAGGATCATCTTTTCCATTTTGTGTCTTAACTTACAAGAGAAACATTTTCCCAGAAAGAATCTCTTCACTTACAATATATGTACTAATAATTTGTTAGTATCTGGCAGAGTTGAATGAAGCACAAAATGCTTTGATTTCTTTTTAATGGTCTGGGTCAAACAGCTAAGTTAACTTCACCTACATCAAAAGGGAAGGATCTTGGTGGTTTTAAATAGCCATATTGTTTTGTCTTTGAAGCCTCTAAATTCTTCTAGCTTGATATTTGCAGTGAAGCTCTTCCCATGATCTTACTTGCTAATGATGACTTACCAGTGCACCCAGTTCTTGTCATCTCTTTACTTAAAGATATATTGTTGTCATGATCAGGCAACAGTATATGTATTTTATTGAAGACTGATTTCTAACTATAAACAAATATAACTAGTATGGTTGAGAGGTAAGGTATTTTGCATGGTACCTGGAAGCTTTACTTTAGAAAGAATTTTAACTTTTTCATGTTCACAGAAGTGAGAGTTAACCATTACAAATAAAACTGTCCACAGACAAAACTTGGCCATACATTTATCAGCACAAGAAAGTGGTAATGCAATTACTAGTAGTCAGCACAGTATGATGTAATTAGACTTTTTTTTTCAGCTTTTAAAACCATACTACTTAAACTTATGTGAGTATCAAAAGAAAACACAATAAGTAATATTAACAATGTCCACCACGTTCCACTTTCTTTCAGAGTTCAAAGAAACTACATTATGTATCTGAAGAGGGCATTATATTGAAAGAGTTATCACAGGAGTGGAGAGTTAATAAAATTAGTGTCAAAGAGGTTGTTTAACTAGAGGTTGTTTTTATCTTAAACATACTTAACATTTAAACATCTGATCTTAAACACTAATTTATTACTAGAATCAGTTATTGTAGAGAGGGTGTTTGGATTACTTGTGCATGTATGGAAAGGTGCCACTTAGCATAAAGTTGGTTGGTTTATTCTAACAAATTAATATGCATGTGGTAAAATGATAGCTGTGTGCGTTCTTAATTAAGCTTGACATAGATAACTAATAATAAAATAGCTGTCTACTGAAAAATAAATGCATCACCATTCCTAACCCATTAAAGCATTAAGAAACAGTAAAATGTGTGCTGAATAATTATCTACAGATATATTCTCTTGTTAGCAAAATTTTTGGTATCGTAGTTATATTTGGAAATTAACTTGTATTTCTAGTTAGCAATCACACAGAGTTCGTTTCCATTAGACAAAAAAAAGGTGTTGCTGCAAAAAAACAAGGATCAGTAAAAAGTTAGTGATTTTACAAGTTTTCTTCCAGTTAATTTAAAATATTACTAAAATTTATTAATTTCTATTTGAATCTGACTGGTTTTTATTTTCCATCTAGCCTGAATTGTTATTAAAGCATGATAGGAGGAGTATGAGTTGATTCATTTTCTTAGTACAACAGCTGTTATTTCTTTTTGAGTCTGAATTTCTTGTTGCTTATGCCGCCCATATTTTTAAATGCATCAAATATGGAATCATATAGGCTGGAAAGACCTTGAAGATCGAGTCCAACCATTAACCAAACACTGCCAAGCCCACCACTAAACCATGTCCCTAAGCATCCCATCTACATATCTTTAAAATACCTCCAAGGATGGTGACTCTGCCATTTCCCTGGCAGCCTGTTCCAGTGCTTGATAACTGTTGCAGGGAAGAATTTTTTCCTAATATCCAACCTAAACCTCCCCTGCTGCAACTCAAGGCCATTCACTCTCATCCTGTTGCTTGTTACTTGGGAGAAGAGACTGACCGCCCACCTTGCTACAGCCTCCTTTCAGGTAGTTGTAGAGAGCACTACAAGAAAAGGTCTCCCCTCCTTTTCTCCAGGCTGGACAACCTCAGTTCCCATAGATGCTGCTTGTAAGACTCGTTCTCTACACCCCTCACTAGCTTTGTTGCTGCTCTTTGGCCATGCTCCAGCATTACAATGTCCCTCTTGTAGTGAGGGGCCCAAGACTGAGCCCAGCATTTGAGGTGCATCCACACCAGTGCCCAGTGCAGGGGCACGATCGCATCCCTGGTCTTCCTGACCATGCTATTTCTGACACAAACAGGATGCTGTTGGCCTTCTTGGCCACCTGGGCACACTGCTGGCTCATGTTCAGGTGGCTGTTGACCAACACTCCCAGGTCCTTTTCCGTTGGGCAGCTTTCCAGCCACTCTTCCCCAAGCCTGTAGTGTTGCCAGGGGGTTGTGAACTAAGTGCAGGACCCAGCACTTGGCCTTGTTGAACCTCGTATCATTGGCCTCAGCCCATTGATCCAACCTGTCAAGATCCCTCTGTAGAGCTTTCCTACCCTCAAGCAGGTCAACATGTCTGCCTAACTTGATGTCATCTGCGAAGTTACTGAGGGTGCCCCCCTATCCCCTTGTCCAGATCATTGACAAAGATATCAAAGAGAAGTGGCCCCCAGTACTGAGCCCTGAGGAACACCACTTGTGACCAGACACCAACNCAGTACTGAGCCCTGAGGAACACCACTTGCGACCAAACACCAACTGAATGTAATTCCATTCACAATCACTATTTGGGCTTGGCCAGCCAGCCAGTTTTTACCTGGTGGAGTACATGCTCATCCAAGCCATGAGGAGACAGTTGATCAAGGAGAATGCTGTGGGAAGTGGTGTGAAAGTCTAAGTAGACAACATCCACAGCCTTTCCTCATCCTCTGATCAGGTCATCTTGTCATAAAAGGAGATCAGGTTAATCAAGCAGGACCTGCCTTTCATAAACCCATGCTGATTAGGCCTGATCACCTGCTTGTCCTGTATGTGATGCGAGATGACACTCAAGATGATCTGCTCCGTAACCTTCCCCAGTGCTGAGGTCAGACTGACAGGCCTGTAGTTTCTTGCATCCTCCTTCTGGCCCTTCTTGTAGATGGTTGTCACATTTGCTAACTTCCAGTCCACTGGAATCTCCCCATTTAGACAGAACTACTGATAAATAATGGACAGTGGCTTGGTGAGCACTTCCACCAGCTTCCGCAGTACCCTTGGGTGTATCCCATCCGTCCCGATAGACTTATGTGTCTAAGTGGTGTAGCAGGTCACTGACCGTTATCCCTTGGATTACGGGGGCTTCATTCTGGTCCCTGTCCCTGTTTTTCAGCTGATGGGGACTGGTACCTAGAGAACTACTGGTCTTGATATTAAAGATCGAGGCAAAGGTGGCATTCAGCACCTCAGCCTTTTCCTCATCCTTTGTCATGATACTCTCCCTGACGTCTTGCCCCATTGTGGGGCTTGGGGCGGGGCGGGAAATTTATGTGGTTTTTTGATTTATTGCTGCATAAATATACCTTCATACTAGATATTCCTGGTTATCTATGGGTTGACAGGAGGTTCTGAAAAGCAGTAAGAATTTTATTTTAAGGCCTAACAGGAGTGTTCTCCTGTGCAAATAGTGCTTATGAAGACAAAAAGAGACATTTAATTTTAAAAAGTGAATGGCATTTGGAAGGTTTGAACTCAGAAGTGGTTATTTTTTTCCCTTTCTGGCTACAGAATTAGTAACTGGGCTTCAGGAATGGGAAAGTACAGAGAAGAATCATCTTCTGTGTGTTGTATCTCAGTCAAGACATTGCTCACAAGATATTCCATTCATACTGAGTACTCCCAAGTCTGAAATTCACTCAAATTTGACAAGGCTTTTGATGAAGAATGTTAAAAGGTACCTTAAGAGTATTTGAAAGTTGAGAGAACAGTGCTAGGTCATGTCCTCCTTCCTATCTTCCTCCTTTCCTTTCTCCTTCAGAGGTTCAGTGGCAGACTAGCAACTACACTTTTCTGCAGCTTTTTATGGCAAAACAACTCTGATCTCCCCCCAGGTTAATTGCTTTCAAGGTTTATACTGCATGGCTGGCAGTGTGAAGACTGGAGTTCTCTGGGAAAAATGCATTCAGAAAAGTGTGATTACTTCTTTATTGCAATAGTTAAACTTAGAATAATGGACATTTTTCTGCTGGGAACAATAACAAATAATTACCCAGTGGCCTTTATTATTGCTAATTAAATTACAGCCTAATAACCTAGCAGTAGTTTAATTCACTACATACACTAATGATTATCCATGCTGTAGATTTTTTCAAATTTAAATGTAGTTATTATGTTATTTTTTAGTTTGAGATTAAGGTAACTGAATTTGCACAATTTTTTTTGAATTATATTATCAGTTCTTCATCTTAAACTATTACTGGAAACAAAGCCAGCTGCTGGCTCCAGAACAGAGAGGGGTTCTACAGAGGACAGTTTCTAACTCTTTATGATTCAATTTGAAAATCAATGGAGTATTGATACCAAATGTAGGGTTTGATTTGTTTATGATCCCTATTCTCTTGAATAGACTTCATCACTACATAAAAACATTTCAGTGGTGGAGTGGTGAGAAATGAATTTGAATAGGAAGTCTGAAAATATGTAAAGAAAACTGCAGTAGTACTTAAGTTCTCTTCTCTAGTACCTTCAGTGAAGTGATGGTGTATCAGGACTTGCATCTGTTAAAACTGGCTGCCAGTGCAGAGAAGGAACTGAGTCCCTAAAGCTTAGTTCATACCAGTACAGAAGAATTGTTTATAAATATTAGGGAAGCACTCTTTCTTTCTTTAGTGAATATAGAGGATATTGGAGGAAAACATCACTTTTTTATTGTAGATATTAGTATATGATTCTAGTTCATTACACAAGCCTAGAAATTGACAGGTAGAAGTGCAGAAAGATTTATTTTTCCTATATGCCTTAATTAAAGGTTTTTATTCTAGTAAGACCTTGTAGAGCTGTGTGCTTTTAGGTAATTTACTGTTATTCCTGCTACTCTTGAGTATTTCACTTGAACAAAGTGACCTTGTGGGAGAATGTTTTTGTTTCATATTAAGCTGAAAGCATCCCGCATTTGGGATAAGATTTAACTGTGCTGAAGGCCAATAGGTCTCCAAAATATGGAGATGTAATTGTACATGTTCAAGTGTCTTCTTAAATGGGGGATATAGTTGCTCTCATCGCTTGGTTGAGGTTATTACTTTCTTATAATTACTGACCTTCTGTCACTGGGGTTGAATATGCATGTCCAGCACCTGATGAAGTCCATAGAGCTTGTGAACAAATTTATCAGTGGTAAATCTTTCAAATAAGACATAGCTCCTATAAAAATAAATTTTGGGGGTTTTGGTACCTGGTCGCAGTAGACTGAAACTATTTGTAATAACTTTCTGAAAGCATCATCGTTATTCCAGTGTAAATGTGTTTTGTGACTTAGTTCAGTGTGCCTTATCAAACCACATAAATACAGCTTCTGGAGCTGAACTTTTGCTATCTAGGAATTTGCAACATTTACATACAAAATTTTATGAAAACTTTCTGTGAAAATGTTTTTTCTTCTAGCAGGGAGAATGTTACACGATGTGAGTATGTAAGAGGGGGAAGTATGTTTCAATTTAGCAGCAGCTGTTTGTTCAGTATGATACAATGAGGAACAACAGCTGAGGTTTCCTGCTACCAGTAGGGATATACCAAATGGCTACTGCAAGTTTATTTCATAAATGCAGTTTTCCAGCAGTCTGTAATTAACTTTTTTAATCTTTTCAGAGTATGGTACATTTTAATGGAAGTACACATGGAGAGTAAGAAAATCACTGTTTTTCTCATAGCTGTGCTGCTGTTACTACTTATTTTTAAAAAAAAATAAAAATGGTGTAATTCAAGTATGTAACAATTGTCATAAACTCTTACTGGTAAAGAAAGATGTTTCCAGCCAAAAGCAAGTTGTTATACTTTGCCTAATTTATTTTTACTATTTTTAAATATAAGGAAATCTAATACTTCTTTTCTGAGAAAAACAGGCAGCTTCTTTTGCTACGGTTGAAGCACAAGTGTTCTCAAGTTTCAATCCAAAAATAGTCACTAATCTCTAGCAGTTTTTCTTCAAATTACTCTAAAGTCTTTAACTAATCTTCCCTTCTTGAGTCTATAGGAAGGTAGGTCTATTTTACAAAAGGAGGTACTGTACACTGTTATTACTTGCTTAATGCTAGATATGAAATCTAGTACTAGAACTCAGAAATCTTGCTGTGATCTTATTTAGGTACCAGATCATGTTGGCTCAAGAACAAATCCTTGTCAGTTTTAAAGTGGTACTCTTACTATGGATGAGTCCTCTATTTATAGTTATTGTGGTGTAATACAGTGTTCCTTTTGGTTTTTTAGCTGCATGGTTCCTTCCCAGAAGCTGATAATATATGCGTAACAAACTACGATAAACTCTCATTCAGCACTGAGAATGACTTTTGAGCCACTGATGGGTGATACCTTCCCCCAAACATTCTTTTGTTCTCAGAATATTTTTTAAGTGATTGTCAAGATAATACTGTCCATGATTTCATGTTTTGCATAACTCAGCTCATTTTAAAATAAATAAATGTAAATGTTTTATATTTGTTCTAATTAAAAGTTGCATGTTTTTGTCTGACTTGATGCTTTTTTTTCTTTTAAATCAATTGACAGAATTCATTGACAAGAAGTGCACCACTTGCCAATGACTCGCAAGCGCGCAGTGGTGCCCGCTTTCATACGTCTTATGACAAAAGATATATCATCAAAACTATAACAAGTGAAGATGTAGCAGAAATGCACAACATTCTGAAGAAATACCATCAGGTAATATACTAATCATTTTCAGGGTGTGGGCTCTCTTCTTCAATATTATAATGCTATTATTTTTTAGAATATTAAAGTTTTAATAATTATGGCAAAAGAGTTGCTTCAGACTTTTTCCCTTTTGCATGAGCAATTTATTATTTGTCTGCAGTTCACAAGGCTGCACTTCTCTAAATATCTAAGGTAGCTTTAAAAAAAATTATATGCTAGCTTGGAAGCCATAAGCTCCTTCTCCTTACTAGGAAGATGCTATTTCTTTCAGCTACTCCCAGGCTTGAAGCTACTTTATTCTGGGCTAGCTTGGAGATGTCTGTGTTTGTGTACATGAATGGTGCAGGTGACCTTTCTTCCTGGTCTGATAACCAAATGTTCTTTGTTTTGCTAACAACACATTTCAAACAATTAAAGTTGTATTGTGTGAGAAACGGAAAAATTGATATCATTAATGTAAAATTCCTTCTAATAAAAAAAAAACCCAAACAAATAAAACAAGTTTTACCAATATACATTTCCATAAACAACAGTAAAGTCAAAAGTGAACAGTGGAGATCACCGGTGGAGATGCCAGTGTATAATTTGTGTGGATGGCATGGAGGGGAGCAGAACTTGGGAAATACAAGAAGTCTTAATAAAATCAGTGCTAATTTTCTTAGCCCCAAGATCTGTTTGAATAAGCTGGACAGCTGCAGAAATCAGAAAACCCTCTAAAAATAATCTAAAATATGATACAAGGGGTTTTTTATCCTCCTTTCCATCTTCCTGCTGGCTTCTGTGTGTTGGGTTTTCAGGTAACGACTTTGGGACATTTTGGGGTGTTTTAGGTGGTTTGTTTTTTGTTTTGCAATGCGGAATTTTTTTGTTCTTTTTTAGTATTGTTATTTCTGTAAAACCAGTTTTAAAGCCAACTTTTGAGGTGGACAGGAGGCAAAAGTATGCTTTTGGGGTGCTTGGGATTGAAGGTATTGCTATCTTTGTGGTGTTACTTGGCTGTCTCCCTCTCTGCTCTTCCTGTGTGAAGGGAGATCTCTGAATGCCTTCCAAATCCAGAGTAGCTTGGGAAGCCTTCAGTGAGTTAGATGTGAACGCTTTTCTCTCTCTGCATATTATTCTTCTGTTTACATAACATGTAGTACCACCATGTGTGGGGGTTTTTTTAACATAGACAAATGTTGTTACTATCACAAGTGTTCCTAATAGACTAGGTTACAAGGAATAACAATCTGAAAGTTATCTGTAACAGGAATCTTCATTTCATTTCTTCTAAAGTAGAAAAACATCCAGATAAGAAAACTCTCATTGGTGTCTCCAAAAGATTAATGGAGATACAACTTGTATTTCTTTTTGTTTCAGAACTTGACAGCACTTTGCAAAGCATTGTAAATGTAAAGGAAATAAAGTACAGAGAAAGTTTAATAATTGAATTTTTTAGTGAAATGATTTAATTTCAGTATCTTGAGCAAGGTACTGAACAAAATCATTTGTACTAATTAAGGAGAATCAAAATTAAATCCCACTAACTATAATCCCACTAACCCAGAATTTAGTAACTGGGATGTGAGTTACTGCATTCCAAGTAGAACTGATGACAGAGGACAGTCCAAGACCTGTCTAGTTCACTAATGTGGATATAATTTTATGGTTCTGTTGGATGGCATAGTGGAATACTTTTCAGATACTGCACTGGTACTCCTGTGGAAATCTTTGTCAATAGCTCCCTTTAAAGTTCCTTTGAGCTCAGTTTTATTTTGGCATAATCTCTTGGGCCAATAGAGGAAATTTCAGGTTCCCTGTACTGGTTTACATACTTACCTTACTGCTCAGTACCTTCCTTAATTGTAATTGCTGCTACAGTTAAAGAAGCTAGTTGTATTTACACACAAAAGTACTAAATACGGGATTTTTAAGGAAAAGTCTGCTTGTTAGATTTTCTTTAGTTCAGTTCACTGATTGTCAGCAGCACTCACCGCACGTGAGTATTTCTGGCCCAGCTAAGTGTGCTTCACAGCCCGGGGGTGATTGTTTTGGAGACTTCTGGTGGCATGGCCTTATATCATAACCTGTACCAGACTGCTCTTAGAGCAGAGCTGTATTTGAAAGGTTCAGCCCTCCACGGGAGGAATCATGCAGATATGTCTAGACCTATTTATATAGTTCAAGCATTGTGGGGAGGCCTAACCCTCCTCAGGTGCGTGAAGACTGGGGAGGTGATTCATGTGAATTTTAGAAGTCTGTTCCTCAGGTACCCCCAAAGGACCTGAAGTTAGATCATTTAGCCCCCTCAGTATCTTGCACCCTCTTTAACCTGCCCAAGAAAGTAGTAATTATCCTCCAGTTGCTTCTGACATAATTTTGAGTGTAATTCATGCCATTTATGACACATCATCTCTTTCTTCTCTCTTTCTCGGGCTTTTTTTTCCCTCTCTACAAATTCATTCCAGGTTTCTTCCCCAAGTTGAAACTCTAAATGAGTTTCATTTAAACCATAATATTTACTCATCTGTTTCCTTATTAAGGCTGACAGCTCCAAGCTGATAGAATCATTCTAGACCTTGGAAGTACCTCTGTCCTTGCTTAGGGACCAATCAAGCCTTACTAAACATTTTCCAAGACTGCTTGAACTGCTTAAGAATAAGTACAAGAGGACAGCTGTCTTTAAAAAAAGAATACTGGGAAGGGGACCATGGCAAGTCTGAAGCGTGAGAGACTGGATGTGTTCTTCATTCACCAAAATAGTCTTCATCCCTGTCACTTGTAAAATAGCTGTCATTCTTGTGCCTTTCTGAAGTACAAATCTACTGTTGAGACATCTAGGAGTTAGTGTGGTCAGTAGAGAAACAGCAGGGCAGTTTTCCCATGATCGCCTTCAACATCTGACTCCAAGTACCAATGATTTTTTGTGAAGTCACCAAAATGTTAGCAAGAAACATGTAGACTGCCACTAGGGAGTAGAAATAAAGGGGTTTTTTATCAATAGCTGATGATTATGGAGATGTATAGTCCAGAAACACACCCAGTTCTTTCTGTACTTCTCTCTGTCTGAAGGTGCAATAGCCTGACTGTTCTTTGGAGCTGTGAGGAACTGAGGTTATAGTTACACAGTCTGAATATGTAGGTATTTACAAAAGGAACAGGAATTATGCGTAGCCTGTAAAGATTTGTAAGTCTGAAAATGCCAAGTCTAGATTGCCTGTGTTTTAATTAAGCAAAGTTATAATGGATATGACTGTACACCCTATAGAAATCAGGTTATTTGCATGAAACAGAATGGCTAGTAACTTCTTAGGAGTGAAAATAAAGTTAATTTGGCTGAGTTATTAGCTTTCTCCTTTCTGTATAGAGTTCTATTGCAATATTACATGGCATTTTGCAAAAGTAAACAAGTTAGGTGCATCACAATTTACAGTATTATTATCACTATTTAAAATTTTTAAAAATTATTGGAACTAAAACAAAAAAAAAATCAAATGTCAAACCTAAGGCTATACTGGAAATGCATAAATAACTAAAAGTGAAGCAGACTTGAAGGAGTGTCAGGAGAAGTTACTATAGAAACAGTATATATAGCATTTCCAAATTAAAATTGTTGAATTGTAAATAGTAGTCGTGACAATTGTAAATTATAGTTGCTATCCAAAATTGAGTTCCATTCATTTGTTTACAGTGTCTGATGCAATGCCTTTTTATTTTTTTTATTTTAGTGGTAGTCAGGCCCACAACCTCAGACAGATGGTGAACACTTCAGTCTAAACACTGACACTTTCTGTCAACTCATCAGATGAGTCTGACGCTTTTACTACTGAGTAGGAACACTAGAGACTGTTATTTTCTCTTGCAAAGTTGAAAAAAAAAAAACAAAACCAATGTAACATTGAGCCTACCACTTTTAAGCAAGTGGGGAATAATCTTTATCCACACTTAGAACTCCAAAGCATTGTGTTATTTATGAGAAGTCCATCATACGTGGACCAGCCTTCCATCTACATTTAAAAGACAAAATGGCCTAGACCACGAACCAGCTAGGTTTCTAACTGTTACAGTAAATAGATATATATATATGACACGTTTGGTTTTTATGCTGTGAATTTCCATGATAGCCAGTTTCTAACTACTGTAGTATTTTCTGATACATAGTGTGAAGTACTGCTTTTAGTCACACTTTAATGATAATTTAGAGTTGATTTGGGCTGCATATATTATTGCTATACTATGAGTTGTTAGAACTTTTCTCACTACTCTTCAGATGTTACTTCAGCTGGACATCATTTGCTTAACAAATGCACTAGTACCATTGTTATGCTCAAATGAGTTAGACTTTCAAATATTAGAAAAGGTTTTGCTGTATGGGCTCACAGAGGTAGTTCGACCATTTAAAATTGCGTAATTTAATCAAGCATGTTCGTGTTTAATACTTAAATAGCACGTGAGAGCAAAATTCATTTGAAATACCTTCAAATCTAGTGCAGTTTTGTTTTAAAACTATGCTCCTGACCCCAAGAGCATGGACCAGAAAAAATGGAGTTAAACATACTGCTCCCAGTGGCATTGGTAAAAGGAGAGCTCAGCAAGTGATAGGTGTATTGCTAAGATTTCACCCTTTGTTTAAGGATCCCTGCTTCATTCTAAAACAAAACTTCATTTCAGAATATATTCAGGCTATGTTTATATGCTTCTTTTGGACGTATTGTCCTGTGCAAAAAGTTTATTAATTTACATAAAATACAGAAATGTACTGTTGTAGATATTAGTATATATGTAGCTATTTTCTAAACTACAGATACAATTTTCAAGGGTAGAAATTGGTGACTGTTGTGTAAAATTCTGTAGGCAGATGTTGTAGCTGCTGAAATGTCTCAATCAGGTTACCCTGTCCTTCCTGGTGACATCAACTTGCTTTATATCTGAAATTGATAAAAATTGGCGTAAAAGTGGAGTCCTGTGCTCTTTGAGAATAGATGACAGGTGGGATAGAAATTTTTTTAAATGAATGACAGAACTTGAGTGTCTCAGAAAAAAACACCACCTTTTGAACACTTTTTTTCTTTTTCGTTAAAATGGACTTCAAAAGGGATTTATTATTTCTCAGTGCTAACACCCAGGTGACTTCAGTAAAGAAAAGAAAATGAGAAGCAGTCTCAAAGCAGGCGAACAAGAGGCAATTGATAATGTACAAGTCTTCCAGTATAAAACTACTCAGCAGTGCAGGTACCCTTTAGTTTTTCTATGGGTGACTGTCCCTGTTGAATGCACATTCTCTTCCCTACACAGATAATTGTATGCAGAACTGACACCTATTGCACTGCCTGTTTGTATCCCTGGCAACCAGCAGAAATAGCCAATAGTGGTAAAGGAGGGGGACTGCCCATTTACCAGAGGCAGCAAACAGTGGAGTGATGGAGAAGTGAATGGGAAGAAAAGGAAAAAATAGAATGAGGTAAAAATGGGAGATAACTGCATGAAGGAGAAAACAAAAACAGAAAAAAAAATATGACCTTAGCTTCTGGAGAGCAAAAATATGTAAAAGAAATGGGAAGAGGAAAAATGTAGCCAATAGGTGAAAAAGGGGGGAAATCGCACCAAGAACGGTGTTCAGGGCAGCGCAGAATGAAGGGGTAGCAAATAGTTATTAAGTGGAAGTAGGAGAAAACATTGCAATCATAAGTAGTAAAACATTACTGTAGGAAAAAAAGCAATTTTGTCACAGAATTCATGACAACGTCGGCTGGAGAATACTCCAGAAGAGAAAGCAGAGACTAGGTGTCTAGTAATTTGCACTGAGATGGGCTCACATCAAGCCAATGGATTGCTAAAGCAGAGCTACATTTAAGTTTGTGTCATCCACCCCCCCATGTCATTACTTGCACGTAGTATCAATGGCTTCCTTCCTCCCAGCTCTCCCATTTCTTCATGAGTTGCATCTGTATGTATCACAAAAAGAAGGGAAAGGGTAGCTAAAAAGGCAAAGCAAGGCAACATAATGTACTATTTTTTGAACACAAATGTGTATGAAGAAGGATGCATACCATGTAACAGCGAGCCTGACTCTGTATGTCCTTGCGTAGTAAGAGGAGAAGATTTATGGGAGGTTTGCAAAGAAAGAGTTAAGAAAAGCCCTTCAGCCAATTCCTTGTGCAAATCAAGAGTCTGCACAGAACGTGGCCTCTGCCCTGTGCTAAGATAACTGACCTACAGTGGAACTTTGATGTGAAAAACCAGGAGAAGCAGAAAAAGTAGAGCTGAGAATGTCTGTGTTCTCATCCGAACGCTCTACATTTCACCTGCTTGCTGTAGGAGAGGTGACCCTGAAAACTGGAAACTCACTGACACGGGCATTAGATGAAATTGCAAAAGGACCATATAACCACAGGCTGGAACTGTTACTGAAAAACACACTGAAAATCTTCACTGAAAGATGAGAAATTTCATAGGTAAATATCTAACTATACAAAATGACAAAACAGACTTGGGTGCGCTGGCTCTATTGAGGCCTAGGTTTCACCAGCAGATGTTTTCTATGTATTTATTTTGTATATATAAGCTACAGATGCTGTGCACAGCACTTTCAGAAAAAATAAGCACACCTAAGTGACTCATTTGATCGTAGCAGTGTTAAGTATAAAGTTCCTGGTAGCAGATCTGCAGCCTATATAATCATGTGGTAGTGTTTAGATTACATTGCACTTTGAAATAAAATTAACAGTCTGAAAAAGCATGAAATGCAAAGCTGTGAATCACAGGGCTTGTATCTGAAAACCTGTATCCTTATTGAATACTTCTTTAGATTACTTTCTTAAATGACTTAGCAGAAGTAAACAGCTTTATATGCCTTGAAAATCTATAACGTTGTTGTGTGCTGTATTTTGGCTAATTAATCCTTTCAGTGTGTCACGTAAGTACTTAACAGATAGTTTTCTGTGAAATTATTAGGGTTCAAGAAATTTATAATAATTGTAATATTCTGAAACACGATTTAACTCAACCTCCTTTTGGGGGGATGATTCCACATATCAACACATGTGCACACAACACATTGGTGGAGAATATTTCTGATGCAGGCAAGAGGATTTGAAAGAGAAAGTTGCGCCCAAAAAAGGACTATCGATGTCTTGTCCTTCAGAGTGTTCAAAATGTTTTTAAATAATTATATTGCTTGCCATTCAACTTCTTTAATGAAAGTATAGTAATGAATGTATAGACTTATCACATAAGTGTTGGATAATTCAAGCATGATTGCTTTAATCATCATGCAGAAAATCTTGAAAATAATATATAAAGGAGTAACGGGGAATTAGCATGTTTTTATTTCTGAATTCATGTTTGCTAAATAGGACTACTTGTGAGAAAGAGGAATGTTAAGTTTTCACATGGAACTGAGATAGCTGTGATTCAGGATTTAATCTTCACTTATGTCAAATCATTCCACAGTTTATCTCCAAGAGGAAGAGGAGAAATAGCAGAAATTAGAATTTTGCCGTGTTGCTTTTCCAAAAAGGAGACAAAAATTGCCCAACTTCTTTGCCAATAAAGTATTTATGCTATATTATCTTCTAGTCATCCTGATAGCTTACTGGCATTACAATGGGGAAGCGAGAAGCTAAGAATCTTATTTTTCATGTAAAATGAGATAGGAAAAGTTCTGTTCTTATTAAGGCATCTTGAAACTGTATTTACAAAAAAACTGATGAGAATATAGGGCCATAAAGAATTTCTTGCTGATTTTCAGTTTTAAGTATGGGGTTCAAGAGAGCTCAGAAAATTATGTATTTGAAACCTATGCTGCACAGCTAATAAAATGAGTTAACATGCTGATGATACTTTATTTTCTTATTGGTAATATGTCCTCATGCTGTGCAGAAAATAGAAAATTGTCTAAATCAACAAAAAACGATGAGGTGTTTATTATAACACTCTTTTTAAAAAAGATAGTATTACAGTTTTATTTAGCAAGACTGGATGATAGAATGGTTTTAATGTTCTTTTTGGAAAGTTAACATAAAGGAGTGAAGGTCTTTTCTTTGACTGAAATTCAGCAGTCCTGTTAAGCGTGTACTGGCTTATTTTCTAGGCTCACTTTTATTCCAGCTGTGAGTGGGAAACTTCACAGGAAATCATTCCTAAAAAGCACCTTGAGGTGACTAAATTGCTACTTCATTTATGTCAAGATGGACAAATTGAAAATCTGCCAACCACAGTCACCAGTGCAAGTCCTGCTGGTCTCCCACCCAAACAGATGACATGTTTTGCCACCTCTGTGATGCAGATATGGGGGATTGATAGTTTCAAAGGTAGGAAGTTCTAGGCCAACCTTGTAGATGCTGAAAGCAAGTGGCATTCCTCCCTCTTTCCTTTGTCTCCTCATCAGGATTAAGAAGTGCCATCATGGGAAACACTGAAATCATCTTAGGGGCTTTTCTTTAAATTGTAGTGGCTCAGGTGTCTGCCATCAACAGCAAGTAGGAAACAACTGTTGTGGTACATGGCTTTGAGAAGGTCTCCTATCAGTCTACAAAAACACAGCCAAGTTCCTTTTTTATCAAGTGAAGAGCAATACTAGCAGAGCATTTCACATCCTGTGTTGCAAGCTTGTAACACTGTCCTTTCAGGGGGCTTCTTTGCAAAATATTAAAATGAAATAACAGTGTTAGCAAATGGCTAACCCTAATTTACAAATAGGAGTTAAGCAACTCTAATTAATTGTCTTTTTTTCCTTGTTATGTAATACAAAGCAGTTTGGGAGGAGATCATACACTACTAACCAAAGGATTTATTTTATGTTATTACAGTGGATTTGTTGCATGTGTTCTGTATTATTGATGTTGCTGTTTTACAAACAAGGACACTCAGGATCAGAAAGGTTAATCAGAGAGTTAGCAATAGCTAGGGTTGAAGGGATGGTTGAAGTATCAAGACCGTGATGCTAGCAACTGAGATGAAGGGCAGGGGATTACTGATCTGGTACTCAAGGTGCCTAGCTGCTGTTCCTATATGTGGCACAAACTCTTTGTATGATAAAGTTTCTGTGTCTCAGATTCTCATATGGAAAAATGGAATAATAGTATTTATTTTCAGTCAGATTCTGTAGTTAAGAGCTGTAAGATTAGAAATTACTGGATCCATTAAAGTCCTGAAATGCTGTGCCACTAAACTCTTCTTGGAAGCTAGATTTATTTTTTATCATCCTTGCACAATTTAATAATTTTAGTAAATGTCTTAAGAACAACCATTCCTACCTTCTATAAAGCATTAGAAAAGTATCTACTTTTAGGAAATATGCCAAGTACTTGATGTTTATAACAAAATAATCAATGCAGTTTGACTAAATAGGGGGTAGTAGTTTAGGCAAGTTTTCTATAACCTCAGCATTAATAGTTCTAATTTCAGTCAATGATTGGCTCTCTAAGAGAAACTACTGTTGGTCTAAATAAGCTATGTATCCTCTAACACATTATAACTGGTTTGTGAGGTTGATAACAGTCCTTTGATAGAAAAAATTCTCGAATTCAAGAGCTGAAATCTAAATCCTCTGCATTTGTCAAACACAGAAGTCTTCTCAGGTGCAAACTGATCAATCTTTGTGCACTGCCCAGGACTGACATTGCTTTTGTGGCCTTTTACTGTCAAACTTCTTTGTATTTTAGGGCATACAATCATAATATCCTTCCTAATGTTGTGATTTGCGTTCATTGAGCCTCTACAGTAGCTTAACGTATTTTGCCCATTTGGTGGTTTGAGCTTAAAAATGTTTTGATGTGAAGAGACACAAGTGCATCATGACTATGTGTTCTCTGCTTCAGTGCTTGTAACCTCCATTTCAGCTACAGGGCAGACAAATAGAAGTGTTACAACCCAAACTGTGCCAGCAAGATTCAACAGAGCTCATGTGTCAGACTTGATAGTCAAAATTTTGTTCAATTCACAGTTTCTATCTTTGTTGTTCATTCCTATTGTTTCATGCTCTAGGATTGTTTTCACAACTCTTAAATCCTTATATTTTGTCATTTAAAAAGGGAAGTTTATATGTGCAGAGTCTGGCATTAGTAGAGAGAAATATAGCAAGGGAGCCCAAAATTGCAAAATCTCCAGAGTTCCAAGAGCTTTGTTATATTGTTTGTTACTAAATACTAACTGCCCATTAGTTAAATAGTTCAGCTAACTTCTTCTAAAGTCTTCTGTGTTTTAGAAGTATTTGTTTCTAATAATCAGGTTGCTTTGGCGCAGAAGAAACAGCAGCTTCAGTATTCAACAGTTATTTAAAAACTAATCTGCTTTTAAAACTGAGTGTTAATTTGTTTTCATGTTTTCTGTTTGAGACTTGAATTTTTATATTTTCTCCAAGTTTCTCTGTTTGCGACTTGGTAAAGACAGCAAGAGGAAAGCTGGTCAGTCTTTTTCTGGTTTGCGTCATTGTGTCTTAACTTTTCCTTGGTTCCACAAAATATGAGTACAAGTGTTTGAGTTGGTTTTAGGATTAATGCAATATGAGTATTTTTATTCCAGCAATAAGCATTCATTCTTCATCATCATGTGTTTTTTCAGCTTCCTCGAGTAGCCTTTCCAGTAGAAATTTGAACTATTAGCTGTAAGACAAGTGACTGGACAGAAAAAAAAGAGACAGATTTCAGGTGCAGGTGGCAAATCTTTTCAAGGTTAATAGACCATTTGTAATGGAATATGGTGACCTTAAGGAAATCTAATGATTTGTAAATAAAATAAAAAAATACAAGAATCTTACACTTCACTGCTCAACTCTATTGACCCTGAAATGCAGCCATCACGTGGGACCTAGCAGAAAGTGGTGATAATAAATAATACCCCTTGCTGATGACAGCACCATAAATGTTTATCATAATAAACAAATACTGAGAATGGAGAAACATACAAATGAAATATATCTGGGACAACAGAGTACAAAATACAGCAATGTGAGGTTTGAAAAAAGTATTTCCAGTCTGTTTTTTTTCTTCATCGGTACTGAATGTGTTACCTGCATGGGGTGTGCCTTTTTGGACCATAAAAGTGGAAAGGTCTGTCAAAGGGAGCCTGCTCCTTCCATGGGATTTTTACAGAAGTGTTTGTTATAAGTAAAATGGTTTGAGATTTTAGTTTTTAAACACTGACCTAAAAGCAGGACAACCTCCTGATGAATGGGTTTGTTTTGGCATGATGTTTTTGAAGGTTTGCCTCCACACAAATATATATTCAGCAAATAAATGTGCTGATTCTGGATGGTTTATCTTTAAAAATGTATATGTTTATATAATATGTATCGATCCTCATTTCTGTGTTTTCTTTTGCCCTTGCAGTTTATTGTGGAGTGTCATGGGAATACACTTCTTCCCCAGTTTTTGGGCATGTACCGGCTTACTGTTGATGGAGTTGAAGTATATATGATTGTTACAAGAAATGTGTTCAGCCATCGTTTATCTGTTTATAGAAAATATGATTTAAAGGTGAGAAATAACCACTGATGAAATAAATTACGAAGTAGCTGAAAATCTTTACTATAAGTGTTAGATAATGCTGATGTTTGAATATTGCTCAGAATTTTAATGAATTTCCATTTGTGTTATGTAAGAGCCAGCATTAACTGGTTTACTTTTGCTTCTATGTTTAGCAAAATTGAAGGATGGTTTTATAAAAATTGTATTGATTTATTTATATAAATGAAATATTTTTATACGTTTTTTTTTTTTTAAATTCTTTTTATGAAGTACATCACTACTGCAAATGTTTAGTATTTCACTCTATATTTTAAAAATAATTCGAGTAAAAAGAGAAGGTTCTCAGAAAATAAAATTTCTGATGCTTTTTTTGGTTTAGTTTTGTTTTAGAAGACTTATCTGCTCATGGTAATTTCACCAATAGTTAATATGTGGTGCTTACAACAAACATGCAAAATACAGTCTTAGTCTTTCTACCTAAGAGATTGTATTTTAATTTTCTTCATAAAGTCTCCCCTTAAAAACCCCTTTCTAATACATTTAATTTCTCTGTGTTGAACCACTAAGTGCATCTGCAAGCTCATTTAAGATGTTTATTTAACCTTTAATTTTAAGAGATTTGCAATGCTACGTACCGCACCATCCTTTCCTACTGTCAAGTATCTACCTAGCAATTGATTAGATAATTGACTGAACATGATTTGTAAGAAATAATTTCCAGTTTTTCAACAACTGACTTTTTGGTATTTAGTAGTATTGGCAGCAGAGCTTAGCTAAGAAAGACATTTTTTTAGTTTGAGAGAACTGTACATGTTTTAGAGCATCATAATGTTCAGATGCATTAAAAAATGAATGAATGCACAACAGAAAGAAGTATAAATTATATACAGTACATTGTTAGCATTGGTGTCCACAGTTCTTCTATTATTTACCTTTGTGAATGCTTCTGTACTCTGTCCAGCTGGACAGAATTGCTTTAAAGATAAACCTCTCTTGCAATTTAAATTGGACGTCGATATCATATTATTCTTCAAAACAAACTCCTTCACTGAGCAGATTTATAGTGACACTGCATATACTATAAATCACTTTTTCTTGATTTTCATTGCTTCAACATATGCAGTTTTAGGTTCAGAGACCTTTTTCACGTGTGAGTATTTTTGACACCAGTTTAGAGCTCGCTTGTAGCACAAGTCTCTACCTGTGTAGATACTAAGAAAAAGAAACTACAGATCAGCATAGGATTTCAGAGGCGCTTTGTTGAGGTTGCTTTGATGTCAAAATTGGCAATCTCCATAATTTTTACTATTGTAAATCTACTTTATTTTCTCCAGTTTGGTTTTCAGCTGATCTTTTGTCAGGCCCATAGTCTGTTGGAGCAGTCTGCTGGAGCACAGAATACAACATGAAAGCTGTATCATCAGTAAACTAAAATATCAGCCTTCTACCAGGTTTTTTTTAGCAATTGACAATATAATGCAATGAAATCCGTTCTTGCTGGGCCATACATAATAACTAAGATGTGCTGTCCCATTTATCTTTTCTCTCCATCCTTCCTAAGTTTCTCTTTACAAACAGGATAAAACACGGTATAAAAAGACGTGTTTGGGAATCCTCATGTTGTTTAAACCAGTGTGACTCCACTCCAGCATTTTGCACCGTGCACACCTTCCAACAAACCACAGAGCTAATTTAACCACGTTTCAATCTCCAGTTATCATGTTTGTAGTTATTTCTTGCAGCGTGATTATGTGATAAACCAATACTGGGTACTTAAAGGTGTGGTCCTGCTCCAAGAAATTCGCAGGGAAATATATAGAGCTTTTTTTCTTTTTGTCACCTCCAGCTTATTCAGAAAGCACCATATTGCCTATTAGTTTTAAGCTAAAAAATAGTTTTTAAAAGCCCATAAATCTAAAATGTCTTTGGTGAGCACTGTAAATCTTGTGAATCCGCAATTGGTCTCATCTCTTCTTTTGACTTCATGTTACTGTGAAGTGCTTTGTTCTTGTTTGTACTTTGTGATCTTTTAAATATTTTTACATGTTTATATTGTGTGACGTATTTTTCAAATGTGTGTTTCATATGTCCAAATAGTTGTATAGAATAGGCTATTCCATAATCATACAGCTAAATGGACACAAAAAGATGAGAAATCTGCCAAGCAAACTGAACTTCCAGGATGATAGTCTCAAAATGAGGAAGAAGCTCCAGCAGTCAGGATTACAATAGAGGTAGAGCATTTGAGGATTTAATTCATCTTTCTTCTCTCATACATCATCTTCAAGTGATTGCAGCAATTCAGCAGCTCTGGACATTCTGCCTGTTGTATCACCTTCCTTTAAAACAGCTCTCAAGTTCAGAAGGATGCAGTTCATCCGCTTTTTGACCTGTTATCGTAACATTATCAAATTAGTTTCTGACATATGCACATTTTTAGATCCATTTTTTCTGTTTCAGGGCTCTACTGTGGCTCGAGAAGCCAGTGACAAAGAAAAGGTACGGTGCATTTCTGTTTCTTTTTCAGTTATCTAACCTGCTAGCTAGTCTCAGGACAAATATAACCAGTGCTGTTCTGCCCCTTTTCTTTGTTTTCTGTCATATTCTTCCCTCTTGAGTTCTACCTTATTCCCTCCTTTATCTTTCCTCTATTTTCTGCAGACCTTTGAGTATTGGTTTGCAGTGGTGTTGAGATTTCAGAGGTAAGTGAGCCAATCTTCTACCTCCTTTTCCTTTTTTCTCTTCTCCTCTTAGTTTCTTCAGGGCCTGCCCTATGGTAGGAAAACATCAGGACTTTCTTCTCTTCCCTCCTGCTTCTTCATCTTCTTTCTCTTACTCTTTAATATTGAGATTTATGGATACTTCATGTCAGTTAATGGAATGATGTGATGTGGCAACACTTCTAAAGTGAATGCAAAGATGAACCAAACCTTGAATTGTGAGAACCTTTGGGTATGTAAAGCTCACGCAAGCAAGCAACTGATAGATTTAGATATACATGTAGCTATAATGAGAGACAGTCTCCTTCAAATTCTGGACTGAAACTGCTCTAAAAGGAAATTGATCGCTTTGGTTTTTCCATTTAATGTTCTCAAAACCAACATTTCTCTGAGGTTTCAGTGAAATATCCTGATGGCACTTTAGGAGAGGTTTGTCTAGAGATTCTACAGTTAATCGAAGATAGAACATAGTTTCCATCACCTAAGACTTCTTAAATTTCCAAATTTGGATGAAGTCTTAAGTATCCATGACCCTTGTTTTCTTATTTTTGACAAGCACATTCCTTCTGAATTAGCCCAACATCATTCAGTTCACTTGAAAGACTTCGTTTTATATTGTCCCCAAATTCCATTCAGATCATTTGTTTGTCACCTAAGCATCAATTGTACCATACCTGCCTCTCTGAGTCTTCTATAGATCAAACAGCACTGAGGGACATGCAGGAGCTGTCACTCCTACAGTTCTCACTGCATGAAAAACTCTGTGCGAAGTTTTTCCTCTTCATCCTAAGGTATGAACAACACTGAAAGTTCTTCCAGCATCAGGCAGCTACGACATCCCAAATGCCAACTGCGGTTACAATAATCAACATTATCTCTCTTTTGCTCTACCAGGCCCTCAAGATCATGCCTTGAGTAGTCTCTGTTCTTCTCTTGTCCATTTTTGTTCTTGTTTGGTAGTACAACTCTAGAGGTTTTTAAAGCAGAGGGATTAACCCTTCAGTGTCTTACAAACCATACCTAGTATTATTGAAAAACCTCTGCTGGTAATACTACAATAATCTGATAGAATTGAGAATGGCAAATTATTTGGGTGGGAATACTTTAAGTTGCAACATTAATGCTCTGAATAGTAATAGGAATTTTAACAATAACATGTATATTCAGCTATACAGGAGCTGATACTACACAGATATTTAGTGCTGTGGTTTTGAGCAATTTTAGGACTATGTCTCATACTAATAAGTATATTAGTAATAGTACGCACATTCTGTAGTTGATACATTGAGTGAGAACCTCAAAGAAACACTGCTTTAATTTTGTTCCCGTGTAAGTTCATAGCAAAATTACTGTTGAACTTGCTTATAGTTAAGTTGAAACAAAGTTGTGTAGTTTTGTATAAATGTATCCAACAGTTATTCTCTAAATTTAATGTGAAATCAGAACTTCAGTAAGACCAATAACAAAAATTCCTATCAACTTCAACACATCTATAACCTGCCCTTTTATTTTGAGTACTTCTGTGAAAGAAATATAAAAAGCCTGGTTACCCAGATTCTTCTGTTGCTAGTTTAAATCTCACACATTGTTTTCTTTACAAAGGAATTTGATTTCTTGGAGACAGAACTACACTAAGCTTATTGATGTTGCAAGCAGACGGTCTGAGGCTGTTAAAACAGCCTTCTGTTACTCATCATTCCTCTCAAATGCCAATGCAGTGGGCAGGGGAGCCACAAGCTAGCACTCAGAGCAAACATTTCTAAGAAAGGAAATTGAGTAGACTTCTAAGTTCATAGAGGATGCAACATTTTATTAACATTTTAAGAATGGTTCTTAGGGATTTAAGCAAAGGAAAAATATTTTGCTTATAACATGGTTTTTGTCTAAGTTTTGGAGTCTGCTGTTTTGATTTGAAAGTGTCAGAAGACTACAATACCACATGTCTGTATTGTAAATATTCAGAACATTCATCATTAGTGAGATCTGAATCTCCTGCAAAAGGCACCAGAGCGGCAGTGGTTTACTCATCTAAGCTGCTCAAGTGTTTCTAATGCACAGTCTTTAAGCTTAAATTAAAAGGAGGCTGTGCATTTATACGAATAGATAGAGAAAGCTTGTTCTTGAAACTCTGAGCAGTGCCCCATGTCTCATGATAGCAGCTCTATCTTTGTATGTGTGGCACTGATTTCAGGACCTTGAGGACTGTGAGGACATAAGTATCTAAATGGTTCATTATTCGTAACTGTCAAGTGAGAGCCCTGTAGCATGTTTTTAGCATTTCAGCAAATGCTCTAAGACATTTTGGCATCTTCTAATTTCTCTGAATGATTAAACAAAACCAGACAATCTCAAATACTTAGCTAGTGTAGTAACTTATTAGCTAATTTTTAGCCAGAGGCAAGTTAAATCATCAATTTATTAATATCACCCTGAAATGACATTAATAATAATAGAATTTCAATTAATGGCAGCATTATTTAATTACCTATTATAAAGATATCCTCTGCTATTCACATCTGAAAAACAGGGAAGTAATAAAAGACAGGAAGCTTTTGGTGCTGAAATGTGCAGCTAAAATGTCTGGCAATGCTGTAGATTTTAAATGGGCTTTTAAGGAACTCCTATTTAATTTCAGATGCCAATACTCAAGTCACCAAATGGTTTTCAGAATATTGAGCAGAGTATGTTAGCTTCTTTTAAAGCTGCAGGAGCCAGAAAACAGAAGTGCAAGTTTTTCAGTCACATTCTAATGCAGACTGCAAATTTTAGATAAATTACTTTGAAATGGCAAACTTGGCTAAAATTATGATGTTCCTGAATCTTCTTCCTATCACACTACTTTTTTTTGTTATTTACTCAGTTAATAAAGAAGAGGCAATTATGCAGAAAGATTTTCTGGATTATAAAACAAGAAATCAGGGGGAAAAGTATTTTTCTACTTCAGTTTTGTAGTGTTAAATAGGTATTAGTATTCAAACATTTTTTAAAAGTCAGTTTTTAGGAAGAAAAACTGTCTGGAATGACTTTGAGCATGTTACTTTTTTGTCCTGTTTTCAGTTTATCTCCCGTTTGACTGTCTTCAATTGTTTAATATACTAACACACTGATGAGAAGCTCTGAAACTGTCATTTCAATATTTTGATAATCAGTGCAGAGACAAGCTCCGTCCCTTAGATTTCGCCTTAACAGACAGTTCCTCTCATTTGCATTGTAAGTGATATTTTTAATAATAAAGTCATCCCTTTCTTGGCAACAAATATCATAACATGCACTTGCAGTTGTCTTGAATTTTGAAAGAACGGTGTTTTTCAACAGTTGCAAAACTGTGACAGCTGTTCCTTTATTTTTTTTTTTTTAGGCTTTATTTCTTTTTAATTTGTTTTTTACTGTTATTCTTTTAATAGTGGACATTTTCTATTCATTTCTTGAACAATTTTGCCCTCTTAAGTGAAACCGGGATAGTGCAGAACTCTGCTGGTGGTGTGCCTGCTCACAATTAATGCTTTACTTGCAGTGTGATGTCAAATTAGCAACTACAACTGAGCCTGCTTGTACTTATAAAAAACTTAAGCATGTTGCTTGTGAGTGAAGGAAATTTGAGTAAGAAAAATAAAACCTGACTGAACTGAAGCCTACTGTATTTTTTCTTTCTTGAACAATCTCAGAGATTATTTTATGTTTTTAAATTATTCTAAAAACTGGTTGCATTGCCACATCTGTGGTATGTGTTGTTTCATAAATAAGCATAAATGCAGAAAAATTACAGAAAACACTTTTGAACAAAGGATTTTCTATTCAAGTTCCTTTTTTGGGGGAAAAAATGCCTTGGTTACATCTTACTTAAATTGTATGCAAAATACATCGCTCTGAAAATTAGGTTGGAAGATGCTGCTAGATGTAACAAATGGATTCTTAGCTTTATTTGTTACAGTATATACTGCATCATACAGTAAACTAAATGATTTGCGAGAGGACAATTACAACCAAAGGAAGAAGGATTTTAATATAGGAGCATAACAGCAAGAATACTTAGTCTTAAATTAGTTTTTTCTTTTGATGCCAATAGGTAAAACTTCATTCAAGGTAGATCACCATAAAATCTGAGCAATTTTGTCATGCTATTTTAAAATTGCTAATTTTGAAACAGCATTTTTTACTTATTTAGTGATTTCAGTCTGCTTCATATGCCAATCTCACACAACAGACATGTGAAGTATGTCTTAGATTTCTCTGTGAAATGAATCTCAAGGGTGCATATACAGAGACTATAACTTTCAAAACATCACACTGCAATACATTGCAAAGATAGGAATAGACAGTCAGTGTTCAGATTCCCATTTCAGCATTTAGCCTTTACATGACACCAAACTCATAATTTATTTTCAAGACAAATCACTAGTTTGCCTTGTTTTATTTGTTGTTGTTTGTTTTTGTTTAAAAGTCTGTTTTCCTTATGCTAAAACAATTTTTAAAAGCGGAGAGGGGGAGAGAGTTTGTGTTGTATTTTATATGTTGTATGTTCATTTTGCAGCAGGAAGACATTAACTCTAGGGATAATTCTGGATGCATTTCCCTGAGCATCAAAAAGATATATAGTTACTATTTTATAGTTCCTAATCCATCTACAATGTCCTGTACATTTATTTGCCTTACAGAAATGCCTGTTATATGGACTAAAACCATTCTATTGTTCCCTCTTAAACCCCATTTTGGGGTTACAGCTCTATTTCCATTGCCGTTGATAGTCCCATGATGCCAAGCGAAGCTGCGGGCCCTTGTTTGGTTAGAAGCCCCTGTCTGGAACAAGACAAATTGTACAGCAAAGGTTTGGACTCAGCTCCCATAGCTACTGGAGGAAACAAGCTGCAATCCTCAGCATTCCAAACAAAGCTCTAATTATTCTTCCACCTTGTAGATCTAGTGACTCCAGACTTTTGATTCAGTTCAAAACCACCTGTGCCAAATCATTGCAAACTCTATTTAGCATTGTGTCCTCTTTTTTTTTTTTCTAAAACAATACTGACTTCCACATATGCTTATAAGCCCAGTCTAGTTAACCTAAATTACTTATTTTTTTTTAAAGGTGTTTGTGAGCCATCTGCTGTGAAAAGAAGCCCAGGGTGTGGAACTTCACTCTTGACAGATGTTTCGTAACATTTTGAAAAGTTTTAAACTGTAAGCCAAATTTTGCCATGATTAGTTGTGTCACTAATGTGACTCATTGCTAGTTCAAATCAAACAATAAGACTTTTATGCAACATTTCTCCTACAACCTAACCTTTGCCTTTGTTAGGTGAGAAATTGCTGCCAAGTTGTGAAGGCAATTAGTCTTTTTCATTTTTTCGATCCAAGACTTATTATGAAACTTAACTGTCCTACAGCTATTTTGGCAAGCTTCTTTCAAAATGTTGGCATTAATGTTAGCCATGATCATTATTTTTGGTCATCATGCACAAAAAGCCCTTGGGGGGTGGGGGGAATTGCTAATACTCATTTCAACACATTAGCATAGGATGCTGAGTTGAGATATGTTAAGAAATCTGAAAAATACTATTTCAGTGTTCATATGCAAGTAAAACATCAGCTGGTTCTTACCTCTCAAGATTTATTTTTTTTTTTTACAGTGGGCTGTTTAACCATAATTTTAGGTTTTAAATCAGGCTATACACATGCTGTCATCTTAATCAAAGAAATCTTTATTGTATTTCAGCCTTTTCAAAGACAGTGAAATCTTCCTGCCATTAAGATTCTCTGTGACCATGGCAAACTCTGGAATGCAAAACTGAAGTGTGCATATAATAACCTTTTTTAAATAAATACTTCATATTTGTAAAATCTGTTGTGCTTTTCTCGCACCTTTAAGGAGCAGATTAAAAATGATGGAGATGGTTCAGAAAGAAAATCTATTATTAATTCAGTGGAAGCAGTTAGATGTTCATCTCCTGTGTAGCTCTTAAAATATTTAGCTCTTTAATGATAGTAATATGTTCATTATAATGAATTACATTCCAGGAGAATCTTTTTCCAACAAGGATTTTGCTTCATTGGAAATATTTGAGACTTCATTAAAAATTAACCATATCAATTATTTCATTAAAGCAAAGGCTCTGTTTTTTCATTCAGATTGTGTTTTAAACTGACACAACATGATTTTCTTTGTATTTTTTTATTTCAGTGCGTAAGAAGAAAATGTACATATTAGGATTTTTGAATATGAACACATATATTATTCATTTAAAGTAACTGTGAAGGGCCTCTCCTAGTTGGATAATTGATAGGTTTTTATTCCTTAATTCACAAATTAATTTAAGACATGAATTTCAGTTCAAGTACTACTAGAGTTGCTCCTAGTGCTGGCTGTCATTAGTAACATTTGGGACTGCAACAATATCCTAGGGCTATTCAGCTTTAAGTAGATAGGGAGAATTATATTGCCTAGCACACATACAAAAAATCTTTGTCTAATAACACCTAGGAAGGGGGAAGTGGATAGGCTGGGAGACATCGTACAGATAACGTGGTGATGGCAACCGCTGGCATGTAGCTTTTTAGCTTCAGTTTCTTATAATGGGACCCACTGCTTTTACTACTTCCTTTCTCTTCATGTGCCTCGATACTGGCTTTTAATTTATACAGTTCTGCACTTGCCAGATCTCCACAGCTGTGGGCATTTGAGTGAAGAAAAATGTCCTCAGATAAAAATCCTCAGAGGGATTACTGAGAACTGGGGAAGCCTGCACATGAGGCAGTGAAGAGTCTGGCTTTTTGGGAGAGCTGATTCACTGTCCTGAATATCCTTGGGAACACCCTTTGTGACAGGTCTTGTGATGGCAGGCAAGAAACATGGCTGTGTCAGCTTTGCTAGCTCACTTTAACCTTGCCTCTAATCTATTTTTAATAAAAGTAGAGTATGGCACCTGCATAACTGGCTTACTAGCTCTAGCATCTTCCAGAAAAGACATTGCTTGTAATGGAAGTTTATTTTTACAGAAGACAGGGTTGTCTTCAGTAGAGAAGCATGTTTCTGCCTCCCACCACCCTCCAGGTCTGACTGGCTGATGCTGTGCTGTGGAGGAAATCTAGGGCAGAGCCTAGAGATGAACCTGCATCTCAGTGTCTTAACCAGAGCCACATCCTTCCTCTTTACTCAACCTCCCGCTTTAAACAACTTTAAGGGGGTGGGGGTGGGGGGGGTGTCAATCTTAATAGGTTTGTTTCATTGTAACCTCTGCCTAGTTTAATAAATAACTTGAATATACTAGGTAGAAAGATAATCTGAGGGTTTGGGGGTTTTTAGTGAACTTGGGCTAGAAATGAAGGGAGCTTGTTTTCATGCATTCTTTTCCTTGTTGTTTCATCTTAAATTAATTCAACCAAATCTCCTCCCTATTCTTAAAGCATCCCAAGCACTGGATTCTGTCTTCTGGTGTTGGCAACATCCCTGGATCAACAGTCCCACCTTTGCATAGTTAGCCTTTGTCATTGGACAGTTTACTTAATGTCGTATGAGAATCCCTACAGCTGTTACTCTGTAATACTTATTTGATCTTTCCCCTACTCATTTTCATCCTGAAGTACTTACTGAGTAGGCCAGAAAGAAAATCAATGCGTGCTGTGCTGTCATATTGTAGTAAACAATTCATTGAGAACTTCAAGAAGTGCTTAACATCATCTTTAAGTAAAGCAGCAGAGCACTGCAGGACGGCTTCTCCATGGAAGGAGTCTGGGGCAGATGAATGGTTATAGCTCCATCTCAGCTAAGCTTATGGAGGACGTTCCAGTATGCTGATGTTGGCTGCCTTTTATTCCTAGTGAAAGGACATTTGGATTAAGGGGAAGTAATTTTATTCAAAGTGCCCGTTAGTTTATGGTCATGAATGGTTGCAGTACTTGGTTGTTCTGCAACGTTTTCTTTGTAAAGAAATACTGTTCTTCCTTACTGTTGATTAAAGGTGCAGGCCAGGGAGAAAGGAGGCCCATTGCTCTTAATGGGCCAGTTTTTTAAAGGCTCTGATTGCAGAAGCTACTATTACTTCTAGTTTGCTTGGCCAAATACCCTGAACTGCTCTTTTGTTTGTTGTCTTGTTTGTTTTTTTACGTAAACTTCCAGTCACTACCCTTTGAAAATAGAGCCTGTTTGAGAGCTCTTAGTACTGAATCCAATGTTTACTTTTATCTGGATTTTCTTAATGTTGTTGCAAATCACTTCGTGGGGTAGTTCAAGATGAAAATGATCAACTAGTGCATCAACATCAAGAATATTTAATTAGTTATTTAAAAGGCAGTGGTCTTCTCTGGCATTTGTCACTTCTAAGCAGCATGTCATGATTCATGTTCACTTGATCCTTTCAAGTAATTATTTGCACTGTACCTTATAAACACTCCCAGTAGCACTTATAGGCATTCACAGTAGCTATGTAAAATGCAGTCCAGTTTGACTTCATCTGTAAGTTCTGATAAGTTTATTATGATGTATAGATTGTGGTTTGACTTTACTTATTGCCAGTCACATTCACAAATGACATCTTGGAAAAAGATTGATGCAAATCAAGGTTTAATGCCAGTTAAGTATTGAGTTGGAGATTTTCTTTTAGCTCCATTTAATGCTTGCCTAGTAAATGTATACCTTCTAGACCATTTACAGGAGGAATAAACTAAGGAAGTGACTCTATGGGTGCAGTTATGGAGAGCTATGTGTAACGGAGGTGCCTCTGCTTCCCCCGGAGAGGATCTCGGCGGTGCCTTTTCAGGCACAGGAGAGCTCCGGAGGGGCCGCTGCCAGCAAGGGGGCCGCACAGAGCCAGCAGCTTCACCACACTCCTCTTTGCAATCCCGCTCTTACAGGAGTTTTGGTTTATTTTAGGCCAAAGAGCTGCCGACGTTCAAAGACAATGATTTTATTAACGATGGCCAAAAGATTCATATTGATGAGAATAACAAAAAGATGTTCCTTGAGAAACTCAAAAAGGATGTTGAGGTAAGACTATGCCTGTTAAATACGTAATTAAAATGTGTGGCAAATTACAGATAACTCAGGAAATTGTACCTGTAATTCATTAATGAAAGCTGCTGTTCATAAGACTGTAAACACTGACTGTTTTAAATGAAACACAATTTAAACTTTCAGGAGTTGATCACTGCTTTTGCTGATGTGATAAATGGCTTGCTGCCATATCTGGTTGCCATACATTATCCCTGCCTTGGTGATGTGATGTTAAATGATGGTACTACTAGCGCTTTACAAGCCTAGTACTTCTAAATGCCCCCAAGAAAGGTGAGTATTGTTAGTTGTATTTTACAGATGGAGGTGCTCCAGAGCTGAGGCCATACGTGGACTGTAGTCCATGACAGAGGATGTAGCATCCGCATTCACAACATGCCTGTTCAATTTGTTTCATGTTAGTCACTATCCGTAGTGTTTGAGAAGTGGTGGCAGTCCAGTGAAGTTCCTACTTACTGGAAAAGGGGAAACATCACCCTTGTTTTTAAAAGGGAAAGAGAAAGACCCAGGGAACTACTGGCTAGTCAGTCTCACCTCTGTACCTGGCACACTTGTGGAGCGGATCCTCCTGGAAACTTTATTATGGTACATGAAAGATATGGAGATGATTGGTGACAGCCAGCATGGCTTCACTAAGGGCAAATCGTGCCTGACAAATTTGGTGGCCTGTGGTAGAGTTACAGCATCAGTGGATAAGAGAAGAGCAACTGCCATCATCTACCTGGGCACTCACGATCCCAAAAGCCTGTCACATCCTGGGCTACATGAAAATAAGCATGGTCAGCAGGTCAAGGGAGGTGATTCTTCCCTCTACTCCACTCTCATGAGACTCCATGTGGAGTACTGTGTTCAGCTCTGGGGTCCCCAGCATAAGAAAGCCATGGACCTACTTGAGCAGGTCCACAGGAGGAGGGCCACAAAGATGATCAGAGGGCTGGAACACCTCTGCTATGAAAAAAGACTGAGAGAGTTTGGGTTGTTTAGCTTGGAGAAGAGAAGGCTCCATAGAGACCTTATAGCAGCCTTTCAGTACTTAAGGAAAGCCTACATGAAAGATGGGAAGGGACTCTTTAACAGGGAGTCTAGTGATGAGGGGTAACAGTTTCAAACTGGAAGAGAGTAGATTTATATTAGATAGTAGGAAGAAGTTATTTACTGTGATGGTGGTGAGACACTGGAACAGGTTGCCCGGAGAAGTTGTGGATGTGCTATCCCTCAAAATGCTCAAGGCCAGGTTGGATGGGGCTTTGTGCAACCTCTTCTAGTGGAAGGTGTCCCTGTACATGGCAGGGCAGGGGGGGCTGGAACTAGATGATCTTTAAAGTCCCTTCCACACCAAACTATGATATGATATACGATAATGAAGTTTTAAGTCATCCTTAGTGTCACAACAGTAGAGAGCTTCAGTGATTTGTATACAGAAGTTGGACTCATTATCTTAATGTAGTCTTTCACGTAAATTTCTTATTGCCTGAATATAGTCCATACTTAATAGAAACCTGTTAATACATAAATCTAATGTAATATTTTATTCCAGCTGTTCTAGTTCAGCAAATAAGATAAATACTGGGCTAACTAGTTCACACAGCTTCACTTTAGTCTCCATAATTGAAAATATTGTCACTAAACAAAATATTTTGCAGCCCTTATATCAAAGCCTAAAATCCGTTTTTCTTGTTGGAAGAGACCTGATAGCAAAGTATGTGACTTAATAAGATTTTCAGCTATTTATATCAAAATGGCTCTGAGAATTGACTTGTCTGGTTCTTCAGATCTATATCTCACTAGTTGCACAAAACAAAATACTTTGCTTTTGAGGGTATCTGATTTCCCATTATAATAACATTGAGAAAGTTATGCTGATGATATTTACAAAAATAGAAATATTTTGTGAAATACCAGTGTGTGTTTATTTTATATTTAAAATTTTGTGCTGGAAAATGCTCTACTGATTTTACAGCTCTATTTGGGTTTAAGTTTTGTGCTCTTTTAACATATACTACTGTTGCTGACCAGTGTTTTTACAGTAAGTAGGTTGCAGACAGTATCTTAAGTACTGGCAAAGAATGTGGAAGATACTTTATTTATTACCCCAGAAAGTGGATTGTGTGTGATCTTCTGTATCATTTACTGGATTGTGCGTGTAATGGTAGACTCCAGATTATGTCCTGAGGGCTGTTTTTTGTGGTTTTGAAATGCATCTGATTTTAGCAATGGCAAGCTGGCTTTTAACCTTCTTTGGTTTTTTTTTGTTCTTGGTGGTTCTGCCCTATAAATGATAGTATACGCTTTGTATCCAATGTGTAAACACTCACATTTCACTATGGTGAAAAGAAATTTACAACACTTAGCATATGATTATTTTATCACATGTTATTTATAATTAAGCATATTATGGAGTAGTATTCTAAACTATATGACTTTCTATCCATTCTTATTTGTCATAAAGTAAGTTTTATTTCTGTATTTCTCTAATAATTGAGTCTTATGTCTGCTTCCTGTGTTCAAAATAGACAAATATCTATTACTGATGTTTTGATACGTCCTCTTGTCTATTTTGCTGTCTCCTCATTCCATGGAAGATGTCCTAACAAAAAGCACATAAGGATATTTTTTTATATTGTAAAACAGATGATCTTTTCCTTGTGCTGATCTCCCTAAGTGTTGTTCTGTCAGCAGCACTTCTTTCCCAAGAGCCATTCTCTTCCAAATTGCAGTTCATACTTTTCCAAAGAGTCTATTCTCTTTTGTGCTTTTTTTTGTATGATTATTGGTAGTTTTTTCTCCTATGTGTCTCAGTGTTTATCAGGTACCTAATGATATGCCTGGAGTCCTTCCACTCCATTGCCTTTGGCCAGTCTCATATGTTCTTCTTGTGTATTGTTGTACATAATCTTTTCAAACTTAGATCTCTTCTATTCTTGCAGAGTCTTTTGCTTTTTTATATTGAAATTAGTAGAAACCAATTTCTTTTTCATCTTAAAACCTTTTCTCAATCTCACAATATTTCTACTAGTGCTTAAATTTACAATCACTTTGTTACCTCTGATTTGTCTCTCTTCTCAGAGTTGGGATTTTGACAAATTGTAGTTTCTTATTTCCTAGTATTTTATTCTCATCTCTTTCATCACTATCACTTAAGTCTGGCTTAAATCCCTTCTCCTCTGTTCGAACTTCCTTCTTAAAACCACTTAGAGTTTCTAAAATCTGAAACTATTTGTATTTTCAGTCTCTTTCTCTGCATACCATAAGGAAGGGCTCCACAAGTTCTAAACTGCAATATTGTTTTTATGCTGCAGCACAGCTCTGCGCTGCCTACCCCCTCAACCCCTTGAGCTGTTTAACCCATCTTCCTACTTCTATACCTTCATTATTTCTTTCTTTCTCTCTTAGCTTTCTGCCTTATCCCATTCCCGTGAATTAAAATAATACTTTTTCTATATGTAAAGTGTATTCATCTTTCAGTTTTCTAACAACTCCCATCCTCGGTCTTTATTCAAAACCAGCCTTCCATTCACGTTCCTGTTTTGCTTATGTGATTTGAATTGTGAGCCTGTCACTGTGAAGAGAATACAGTATAGTTTCATGTCTTCATGATGTAAAATTTCACTACTTTCCAGTGCAAGAATATTTAAACATTTTTTCACGATTTAATAATAAAGGGAGCAAGGGGATGGATTCATCACCTGCTCGTAGCACACCCTGGTCAGGCAGGACATTGAGTGGTGACAGGATAGCCCTTAATGAAACATGAAGCAAGTGACAGGCACTGATCTTCACTGCAGAAAAAATTATTTTCCTCTGAGGATTTTGGGAGAGTGGGCTACAGCTTTCTTATAATAAAAATTTCAAGTGACCCATGTGCTGTTATCACATCTCAATAAGTTCAAGTACCTCTCTGTTAGCTTTATCACTTAAAACTCCCCTTTACTCTGTTAGATGTGCCTGTTTTTAACAGCCGATGATATCTCTGTATAACTTCTCTTGTTTGTAAGTGGAGTCTGCATTTTTCAGTGATATTGATAAACTGCTTATTATCACTTTCTAGTTCCTTGCTCAGTTAAAACTCATGGACTATAGCTTGCTGGTTGGAATTCATGATGTTGAAAGAGCTGAACAGGAAGAAGTAGAGTGTGAGGAGAATGATGGAGAAGAGGAAGGTGAAAGTGATGGGACCCACCCCATTGGAACCCCTCCAGACAGTCCAGGAAACACGCTAAATAGCTCATTGCCTTTGGCTCCAGGGGAATTTGATCCAGCTATTGATGTTTATGGAATAAAATCCCATGAAAGTAAGTAATAATATTTTTATGTTAAGAAGTTTTGATTTTCACACGAAATTCCTAAAGTCTTTGCAACCACGTAAAGGCAAAGTTAAACTGCAAAGAGAAAATCAGTTTTAGTTTGGTGCAGCAGAAAACAGAAGACACCCATAATGCTCAGCATTGTTACGAACATGTTTCTTAAATATTGTGATGTGTAGAGATGCAGTCAAATAATTCACCTGCTACACAATCGAATTGCATATTGGCTTAGCTACACAGATACAGAAGTTCTCAGTTAATTCATGATTTTTGTCATCCCTTTTAGGAAATCTAGTATCTGTAATTGTTCTTTTCCTGGAAGATAACACTGTTAAAAAGTGTAGAAAGAATGAGAAAAGCCACATTCCAAGTTATATTTCACTTTTTAGGTTGCTTTTTGAAAATTTGTGCACTCATACCCAATTTCTGTGTTCCAACTAAGAAAGTCATCATAGTGAATGTGTAAGAAGCCTGAAACTGGGTTTGGTGTTAGTGTGTAAAACTAAGTATAACCAGTTACTTGTGGCTGTGCAAGACCGGAAAATTATATCTTTTTTGTTAAATGCATTTTCTGATTCATAAAGAAAACATGATCTGGTTTGTTGACACAGGAGCATTACCTTTCATATAAAACTTCATAGTTTTTCTGCAAGGAAAAGTGAAATCCGCATTACTTTAAGTGAGCAATAATTTGTATTTCTGTTTGCTGATGTTTTATTTTACACTCATTTAGTGGTTTTCCATTATATAAGAGTGCAGGTAAACTCTCGGTTAAGGGCAGCTGGAACCTGTGATTCTGACTGTCATTAACCTGTCTTAGCTACTGATTGACCCTTATAAGGTCTCCTTTGTTAGAAGGAGAACAGATGAATAATATGTACCAAAAGTGATTCTTACTGCCCTGTTTGCCATTTGCAGATGCACCTAGGAAGGAAGTATACTTTATGGCCATTATTGACATTCTTACTCATTATGATGCAAAAAAGAAAGCTGCCCATGCTGCAAAAACAGTAAAGCATGGGGTAAGTACCCTCTTATTTCATTTATACTTTTGCATTTTTGTCATTTAGAGCACAGTTCAGGAAATACAGGGAAAGGTGAAATAGATTAGAATTTTTTTTTATTTTTTTTTTCTAGTTTAATATGTAATAAAAAAGTACAGAGTAACTGCAACACATATTGAGAGTGGACCTTCCTTTTCAGCTGTACACATAGCATTCTTACCCGTAAAGAACCCTAGTGAGATGCCTTTTTAGGATTTTTTTCTGTATTTGTGAGATGAAGCATATTTTTGCACACAAAACTGTTCATTTGTATTAGTATACAGCACTGTGAAAGCTGTTGTGAATATTCAGATGCAGGGCCCTAGTGATGGTTTCATTATTTGGTATAGCCTGTTGAAAGTTAGTTTTTCAGCATATAGTGTGACTCACTTTACAAGACTTATTTAAAAAAACCAGAAGTACGATTTGCAAGATTAAGCATAAAATAAACATATTAAATACTCAGAGACCATTCAGCAAAGGCTTCTGTCTGATTGCTGTGAATTTCTTTACTTTGACTGAAATTGCTGCTTAGCAGCAGACACTAGAGAGAACCATGGTGAAGCAGCCCAGTCTTCCAGAATTATGATTCCTATGTACCGTTATCACTCCTATGGTTATTCAGGTTTCAAATTTCATAGACTTTTTAAAAAGAAAATAATTATTCATGAGGCTAAAACCCCTCCTCTGTCTTAAGTATCTAAACGATCAGGGTGTTGGGGGGGTGGGGCGTGTGTTGAAGCAAAGGGCTCAGGGCTTTTTAGTTTACAGCAGACAGTGATGTGGAATTCTCAGCAATAAGCCCTGCACAGGCCTGGAAGGTATTTTTTGTCTCCTTAAAACAATGCTCTCATTACTCTCTCCGCTCTCAGAGCAGCTGAAAGTTGATGCAGACCATATGCAGCCACTATCTGGCAGTTATTAATGAACTCTGAATGTAGTGAACTTTAAAAACTCACACTTCTGGCTTAAATAAGGGATAGAAATATGTTGTGAATAACAACTATGATTATTAAAGCTGGCCATGATTAGAACTTATTACAGAGCATTACTTTTGCAAAATCATTTTATTTATTTCCCTGTCTCTATTCTGAGTCACCAGATGCTGAAGTGTGTTTATTAATTGCATGTATGCAATTTTCCCCTTTTGTAAAACAGGAAAAATATAAATAAAAATGTGGCTAAGGCTCAGAAACCTTCAAATAAAAATATGAATGAGATTGCGACTTCATTGAAATAGCAATTGTACAGTTTATTCAGTAAGTCCAGATTTAAATGCATATATGTTGACAAAAATGTTACTAATTGTTACCCTATATTTCAAGCCAGGTTATTTAGCATTCAGATAGCAATACACATTACACAAGTGTTGACATGCCGGATTTGAGTATCATCAGTCTTCTCTCTATGAAGGCACTGGTGCTCAGCAGACTAGAATCTGTTGAGGAATCAATGGGTAGCACAGTTAAGTAGACAGTAGAAATTTTGTAGGAGACTGTAGTATGATAGTACGAGAGTAAAGAGGAATATGGAAAGTAAAAAGAATACATCTCAGAAATGGAAGATGGGTGTCCTGCAGTTACAGTGCTGAGGACCCAGTATGACTGTACTCACGTGGAACCTAAAAGGGTATCAGTATGATTCTGCTTGAGGGCCAGTATTTCTAGTGTCTGATTCTGAGACTGCGCGTGAAATGCATTAAGTAATATTGTTGGTGACAAAGCATCAAATAAAACACTCGTTCTTCCTTCTTTCCTCTCCCCTTCCAATTCTCTGTGTAGGCTGGTGCAGAAATTTCAACTGTTAATCCTGAACAGTATTCAAAGCGCTTCTTGGACTTTATTGCCAACATCTTGACGTAACCTATCATGTTATATAGGACAGACACGAGACCTGGGGACAGCAGCAGTGGCTACAAGTATAGGGAAAAAAAGGAACTCAGAGAAGCGCTCGTCTTGCAGAAAGCAACCCCTTTGTTTACATCTGCTGGCAAAGATGACTGAAGTGGGGTGGAGTACTCGCTTTAACAGCTGCCTGATATTCCCAGCATAGTTCTAGCTATTTCTGACTCTTTTGTGTGTGGAAAACAAAATTAAAATAAATTAAATAGGACAGCTTACTCAGAGTGCACTGTGACAGTAATACTCTGATGCTACCAGCTGAAATGGAATAAATGAGCAAGGAGGTGTGGGGTGGGGGCGGGGAAGAGTAAATGCATGTTAAATCTACAATATTGATATCGAACTGTAAACTGTGGATCAGTTTATTTTTTGAGCTAAAAAGATACATGACAGTATTCTTCATGATGATGATGATAATAATAAAAACCTTACTGCGAATGTTACACTTAGACTCTGCACACTGGCACTCCTTAAAAAAGCAGCTGCAGCAACCCTTGGTGCCGGATGCTTTCCCCATTGGTTCCAAGCAGTTGGGTTTTTTCTCTTTTTTTCCTCTCTCTGATTTTTGTCATCTTTTCAGCACATTGCATCAGGAAGTTCCACCTCTCAGACACCTGAGAGATGGCGTCTCTTATCTTACAAAGAGCTAACGTAATTCATGCTATGTGTACATTTTTGCTACAGTAAACTTATGTTAAGAGAAAATTGCTTATTTCACTTTGTTACCTGAAGTTTTGATTTGTTTTATATTCTTGCAATATAGGAACTAATAATGTTACAAGAGGAAAAAAGCTTATCTGAAGAAGCGCATAGTTTTGGGCAATAGTAGCCACATCTTTCACCCATCATGAAAGATGTGCACGCTGATAGAAATACCATTTCCTTGTAATTTACTGGGAATTTGAAGTTTAAACGCTTATGTTGTACTGTTGAAACAGCGCTATTTTATTATAGATTATCCCTCAAAAAATTAACCCTGAATTTTACTGTTTACATTATTAGGAAAGCAGGGATATTTCTGAATTTCAGAGCCGTGTACAATATATGACTTTTGAGTTTACATGTAAAGTTATTTTGCAGTACAAATGAAGTAATGTTTGTCATCTTCCAAGGTGTAATGTGCAGTAGTGTACTAAAGTGAATGTCTCACCTCCGTGACAGACTCTTTTACAATAAAATGAGAGAAGATACTTCAGAGGGATTTTTCCCAAGGTTGTCTTTTAGCATCAAAATGACCCGTCCTACCATTTACTGGTTTGATTGCATAGTACATTGCCTAAAACTGTGCTGATCACATTTAACATGTTTAAAAATTTTAAACAACATTGTATTTCTTCTCTTCTTGTATTTTTCCCTGAAAGACTCCGTGCTTGAAAGAGACCAATTTACATATGCTTAAAAGTTTATCTACTTATACACTGTGCTAAAGCTGTGCCTTTAAAATTTCTTTATTGAAATTGTTAGATTTTGTAGGCAACATAAGAGAAGTCAAACCCTCTCCATCATCGTTTCTAACTCAAGTCAGGAGTGCCAGCATGCCTTCTCTCTAACTAATATCAGTGCTGTTCAGACTGCAAGCGCGAATAACGTATGCCGTGGTTTACTTCAGAGGAGCCTATACAATAGCAACCCATTACACTCTCTTCAGCGGCCAAAGGCAATACTATCCCTGTTGCTGTGTACTATTTTTTTTGTTTGTTTTGCTCCTTTCCCTGACCTTTCCTACAGGATTTTTTGTTACATTTGACTTAGTGATGTCCGCAGCACTGTAATGTATGTGTATACTTTTGTATTGTATGTATTTAAATAAGTTGGTACTGTGGCTTGGTATTTTTTTTTTTGTCCTCTCCCTATATACTCCAGTTGTCTACATTCTTACCTAAGTTTCATTTTCTGAAGCATACTGTGGCTGCTTAAACTGTAACGCCACAGGGAGACCCTGAAGTAAAACTGAGGTACACATCCTTGGAGTCCATATTTAATTGCGGCCGAGTGTACATTGTTAGACAATTTTAGACATTTACAGCAAAGCGTTCTTTTTGTCCGTGTAGCAGTTTTGTCACTCATTCTTGTTGATAAACTGTTTATTTGGACAGGGCAAGGAAGACTCATTATTGTATATGTTAGTGCTTAGATTACACTCCAAACATGAGCAAGGCTTTATAAAATAAAGCACTTTGAAGACTCACTAGGTAAATCCTTTGTTCTTGTGTTTCAACTATGGTTTTGATAGCTTACAGATGAATTTTGAAAGTTAAAATGAATGTGAGGCCTACAACACAAAGGGAAAGGGGGAAAAAAAAAAAGAAACTTAAAACTCTTTCATTAGATTTTACCCTGCTTTGCTTTGTCCATGCTTACTTTAAGCAGCTTGAAACATCTAGCCTGTCGGGTCTGGGGCTCAGGCTGTTCTCTGAGAGAAAATACTGAGGTTTGTAATTGACGATTATATGGACTAAATCCTAATATTACTACAAAACCAGGAAAATTGTTCACAATAGTTAATTGATAAAAGCATTGTCAGAACTTTACTAATGCGTGTAAGATCTTACAGTAAACCAGTAATTTAAAAAGCACTTAGGGGAGGAGGGAGGACTTTCTGTTCTAGAATCTCAAGATACTGTCAGGGCTCTCAGCACATGATACATCCAGCGCTGCACATCGTGGGCAAATGGCAGAAGAGTATCTTTTTGTCTTTATTCTGACTAACTTTCAATTCTTTTAATACATTTGTCACTTTTCAGTTTCTTTCAGTTTAGTGCGCAGATGTAGCAAGACAGTATTTTCAGCAATATTTTAACCTGTAAAATACACAAGACAAAGTTAATGATGGACATTCCCCATAGGGAAGATGGTTGTGGAGTTATTCTATTAAAAGTAGGCGAAGTGCTAGAGGAGAGATTCAGCTTCTTAATTACTCACCTAATGATGTTTCTAGTATTAATCTAAGCCTGCACTTTGCACAGCTGCTCCAGCTGCTTCGGGTTTAGTGTGAACGTGGTGCTCAAGGACCGTTGCTTAGGTTATGTGGATGTGTTAGCCACAGTGGACAGCAAGCTTCTTGGCTGGTTCCTCCGTGCATGCCACTTGAACCATCTACCATGCCAGGTAAACAAGGTGACAAATTCTTGCGCTGCTTTCATGATAAGGATGCGGATGGGTTGTTGGTAGGTAATTTCTCAGTACCACCGCCCTCACAACATAAAACGAAAGCTTCTGGTATTCAAAACCAGCACAATGTGCCAGGTCTAAAATCCTGCTCCAGATCTTGGCTCCCGAGTTCAAGACAGACAGAGAACTACTGGAGAGAGTCCAGCACAGGGCTACAAAGACAGTGAGGGAACTGGAGCATCTCTCTTATGAGAAAAGGCTGAGACCTAGGTCTGTTTAGCCTGGAGAAGAGAAGGCTGAGAGGGGATCTTATCAATGCTTACAAATACCTAAAGGCCAGGTGTCAAGAGGATGGGGCCAGTCTCTTTTCAGGGGTGCCCAGTAATAGAATAAGGGGCAACAGACACAAACCAGAACGCAGGAAGTTCCACCTAAACATAAGGAAAAACTTTACTTTCAGGGTGACAGAGCACTGGAACAGGCTTCCCAGAGGGGTTGTGGAGTCTCCTCCTCAGGAGACTTTCAAAACCCACCTGGATGTGGTCCTGTGCAACCTGAGCTAGACAGACCTGCTTTAGCAGGGGAGGTTGGACCAAACGAACTTCAGAGGTCCCTTTCAGCCCCAACCATTCTATGATTCTGTGATCTCCTGCTCCAACGAACAGCTAAAGTGTTAGGCTTTCCTCTCTTTTTTTCGTAAGACTTTTGGACATGCTCAGATTTAACTTTCTAGTAAGTATACTACAGTTAAGTCTTCAGTAAGCCCTGTCTTTTGAAGCAGTGATTTAGTGGAATTCCTCCTGCAGTCCCCTGCAGCAGTATTCTCTAGCTGACTCTGAGTCATCTTCATACAGCTAAGATTTACCAGGTCCTGCTGCTACCTGTGGACATCCTGCTCATCCTAATCTCTCAATGCAGGGGCATCTCCAAGCCATCCAGCTGGTGACATTTCCCTCCTGCCTCTTCTGTGTCGGTATGGGGGATAGGCATTCCTCTGTGGAATTTACTACAGGGCATGCTGTGTTTGACAGACAATCACCAAGCAGATGAAGGACCCTGCTTTTAGTAGAGGTGTGTACGTGCAATGCATAGGAAAATAATATCTTCTCTGATAAAATGCTTTCACTCCCTCTTACCTGAAGAAAACTTGAACGCAGTGATGATACTCAAGGTAGAAAGTACAACTGGCTTGTTAATGCAAGAACTGTGGCAAAAGAAATGGTAAATTAAACATTATTGGCAGCAATGTTTTTTTCTATGTCAACTACCAAATCTAAAGGTATAATCTGAATTTCTAGCTCTCTCCTTCATGTTTTTCTCTTCTTTTCCAATATAATACTAGTTAGCAAGTCCCTGTATTGAGTGGGATCATTGCATTCTGATGGTCTCAGCCCAACGTAGTGTCCACTCTATATGTGCTGTCCACTTAGTTTCTTTCAAGCTCTCATATATTTAATGGAAAAAAAAATAAAAATAGAGAGCAGTTAGCTTAATGGAGCTGCACATCTCTTCCTTTCTGTCCTTATTTCTCTATGGCAGATGTTGTTTCTGGAAATCAGCATGTCCTTTACAATGCAATGCAGTAACAAAGAGCAGAGGCTGCATAGACAGAGCAGTGAGCTGTCTTTAATCTAAATCTGGACACCAATGCTGGTTTACTCCTGCATGAGACTTACCAGAGATCTTCTTTCATACTACAGCAAGAGAATGTGCATGAACAAGTGATTGAGGAAGAGCTTAAGAACAGCATCTTCAAGTGGCAAAGGCAATTTGTGTGAGATTAAAATCACTAATAGCTTTATTAAAACTGTTAGAAAACAGGGCTGGAAAGGACTTGAAGAGATCTGTCCCAGAACAGTTTAACTATAGATAAACAGTGGCAAAAAATGGGCTAATCTTTTCCAGAGAGAGTAGTTCCATTACTTCACTAGGTATATCATTAGGAGGATTTTTTCTAACACCTTACCTGACTCTACATTACTACAATTTATGACCATTAATATTTGTTCTATCTACAGTGGACTGTGAGAACAGTTTATTCTCTTCCTCTTTCAGTTTCTCTTAATGTGATCCTGCCTCTGTGTACTGAACAATGTAAATATTAGCTTTTGCACATCCTCAATTGAATATTCCTTCTCCTTATTTACCAAAATAATCAAAATGGTTTAAGCCAAACAAAATGACCTATTCTGTTTTTTTGTAATGCCTTATTTTTAAAACAATTATTTGTTAAAATGGTGTTTCTTGATTGTCAGTCACATTTTATAAATGGATTTACAGATTTCTATTTTGAGAATTTTCTAGCCATCCATTTACTATCTTTTTTTTTTTTTAAAAATGTAGTAATTGCTTTTTGAACAGAATGCAGTTTCAAGATGAGCACACAGCTATTGCTTAGCTGTAGTTACAACTGCAATAAAGTGCTCACTGCTTTTCTCTTTTCCCAAAGTAAACCATGTCATGATCTTAACTTTCCTAAAGATATCCCCTTTTCACAGCTTCTAGTCTCATCTCTCAGTGACATGACATAAAATAATTATTTGGTCATAAGTATTAAGATACCAAAAATGCTCCTCTGTGAGCCGGCATAAATTCATTCTTACCTATTGCTCTGAATATTTGCAGGCATTTTAGTTATTGCCTAATATGCTTTGAGTTTATAAAGAGCTCCTACTTTGTTCCCACTCAATCTGATTCATTCATAGTGACTCACTTTATTTAGCGATGTGTATCCTGCTGAAATAAATGGCATTTGTGAGAACCTTGCCATTTTCAAGAGGTTTAGCACTTGCATACAAGCCTGGAAGGTAATTTAACTGGTTCCCTTTCTCTATTTTTGCTATTTCACCTTGCCTCTGTGTAGGAAGCCCAAGGCCAGAGCGCTCTACTTTCTTTCCCGCTTTATGCATTTTTAACTGCATAAAAATATTTTGTTAGAAGAATATCTCAAGTCATTTTAATATCTACAATGTATTTGGCATACCAAGGCAGATATGAGGACTAGCTGCAGTTACTGGGCTCACAGTTCTGGTTTGCCTTCCACCTCCCCAGGTTAACTGAGTTGTGTTTGATTTTGATAGAGAGTAAGTCCTGTGTTTCCAAGATGTGCCTGCTTATCCCAGCAGCTTGGATTCAAGTGATGCATAAGAATGCTTTCTACCCAAGTAGGTCTGATTAATTAGTGCCCACTTTAACCAGGCACATAACGCTAAATTGAGCTTTATGCTGTGGGTCAGGGCCCTGTCTTCCTTCACACTCTGTAACTGCGTAACAAAACCAAAATATTTTCTGCCTTGAAGGGCTTTACTCTTATGTATTTCTGCTTAGTTCAGTAGTCAATCTTAGATAGTTTATTTGTACATCAGCTGCACCAAAGACTTTATATTTGTATTGGGAGGCTGTTAAAATACCAAATTGTGCTGTGAAATTGTCATCTCTTTATAGGGTACAACGGAAAGAGTCTGCATTCAGTTACGCATGATGATGAGCATGTTAGCAGTTAATGCTGTGCTGCTTCAGTTGTAGCAAAGCTCAGTGTGGAAGGGAAAACGGTGTTTGATCTGATAACATTGTGAAGTGCTCTAGAGCAGAAGTTTCCAAGTTACATTCCACATGCCGCAAGCTGCAGCATCTCTGCACTGAGGTGCTCTTTCACCCCAAGGTGCAGGAGAGTGGGATGGCACTGGGTCTGTTGGAGAGGGGAAAATAGAGTATACTTCTGTAGCCTTGAAACTGGACCTAGCTTTTTAATGGCACTTTCAGAGGCCCCTATGTGGAGGGAGGAAAACATGCTCTCTGTACAACCCAGTGTTACTTGAGAAATTGTGGTGTTTGAAGTTGCATTCTGGGTTTAAGTAATGTCGTTACAAAATCCTGTATCACTCCTCATGGCACTTCCCCTGCCAGCCATTAGCCTGACAAAACTGAAATGGAGCTCGCTGCTTTACCTTCTCACTGTTTTGCTCTGAGGCAATCAAAGTGCGTTAGGGGCTGAGAAGGCTCCTGGGACAGCTGGCAGGTGCAGCTCCCAGACCGTTAGCAAGTGGAAGAAAATATATGTTACTGTTATTTAAATGTTTTCTATATGTTTTCTCATGCACTGTGTTGCTGATCTCCCACACCAGTCTCTTTGTCAGACACACCTCACAACCACACTTTCGGAAAATGCGCGTGTGGCTTATTGTCTGCATTTGTTATCCCTCTGTTCCTGCCCCTTTCATTGACAGGTAGACTTATAATTGCCTTGTTTGCTGCCAAATTGCAGGACAAAGTGGATAAGACTACCAGTTTAGTCCTCCGGTGGCTCAATTTATAAAGAGGAGGCGGGG